>CM060595.1:55845760-56445760 GCA_030578255.1 Tiaroga cobitis | reverse complement strand
TTTTTGTTATAATACATTATAGACAGACTGTCAGTCCAAATCCAATTTGTGCATAACCAATTGAAATCCGATCAGATTTAGCAAGTTTGAACGGCAAAAACATGAAATGTGATTTTTACAAATTTGTTCAGAGCTTTGGATAATGTAATGTAATGTAATGTAATATAATTTAATACATGATGAGATAGAAGTTTTAATTTGGAACAAGAGGCAAAATTCATGTTTTGGCAAACCTTCCATTGACCAGTTAGTCATTTTGCTTGCACTATAATGCAATATTATAGAATTTCTGCTCTTATCAGCAAATGGTTTTTCTACTCACAAATGTGTGAAAGTGCTTACCAACGAGATCCAGACGTGCAGCATTTGCCAGGTAGATGGTGTATCCGCGAATGAAGCCTTGCTGGTGTTCCATCGCGGAGGCTTTCCAAGACAACAGCACATCCGAGCCAGTTTGATTGGCTGATAGTTCACCAACTGACTGTGCAGGAACTACAGAGGAACGAATGAGAGAAGCAAAAAGATATCACACAAGTGAGCTACATTGTTAACTACATTACATGCTTTATTTGAAGGTATAGAAATGGTTACTGCATGTATATTGTGCCATCATTTTCGTTATTAATGTAAATTGGCATAGTTAGCACTACTATTGTACATGTGTTCCCTGTATAAGGAAAGTAAAAAAAGTTTAACAATAAAATATTAACACACAAATAGTCAAAAACAAAGCAAATCTAGACTGTGAGAAAATTATTATGCATAAATCATTAGTATTATTAGTAGCAGCGGTTTAAGTCATTTAAAACCACATGAAATCAAAATTGCCACAAAGTTTTGTGGCTCGTCATTCATGTCTGTAAGCTTAGAGGGCTTTGATAATGATATGTAAGCATACTTGACTTAATGTTGACTAAATAAAGTTGCAAATGCACATTTAAATACAAGCACGCACAAGGGTGTCTAATAATTTGAGTTCAACAAAATTCTTTCTTAAATGACATGTTCCTTCCGCCTAAGCTATGAATATCTGGATTCCTCAGTGCTTTCACTTAAGCGACATATAGTATTCCCCAAACCTCAATTGTGGTTGGAATTTATTTGCTTTATTCATTGACTTTCATGCATTATAAAACCTTACAAGTGATTTTTCCAGGCTCTACTATATGAAAAGAAAGGGGTGGGCTCTTTTATATGTCCCGCCCCACCTTCCTGAAGGTAAACCTGTGCTTGTCAAACCATTGCATGGGTTATTTAAATCAAAACATGGTTAACCATTAACCAAACATGACCAGATGCCAATTTTGCATCAGTAAAAAAAGTCAAAAGCCACTTCACACAAACTTCCCATAAAATTGGTGAATTAACGTTTCCAGTAAAGGTGTGAATATGCTATTCACACAAGCATCGGCTGTCTGTGTTTTACATAAATTACATAATGCTGCCATTCACATGCCTGCGCAAAAAGTTAAATGATTTGCCAGCATTTTATCAACAAGTCACACAGGACTTCCGAGTGGAAAACTGTAGTAGAATTTACGGGCAAAGGCTGTATGTGTGAAAGCTCTTCATGAGCGGTGAAGAGCAATGGTTCTCTTACTCATTTCCTGCGAGTATCCCTGCCATCTCTGCAGCAGCGTAGCAGCGCCGGCTGAGAGAACATACACAGATACGGTGTACCTCACTCCTTCCTCCAGAGAGTCTGAAATCAGCAGAGACTCATCAATTAACCAGGCGCATGGAAAAACATTCAGTTGTGGTGTAAACAAAGCATGGAGAAATTATAATTCCAGTAGATTTTCCACTGTGTATTTGGATACGCCATTGCATCAGAAATAACAAAATATTAAACCAACTGGCATGTATGTGAGAATTTTCTAATTTTCACACTAAACCTGTGGTTCACTGCTAGGACAACCGTGTGAACTTAAGAACTGACTTCATATATACACAAAAATCCCCCAAAACAGCTGTTTCAAAGACATCGAGTCACTGAGGAGAAAAGATCCTACAGCATTTGAGAGCAGATGGTTTGGTATTTTATAATCTAATGCAATGGAATGTCCAAATACGTTTAGGGATCACTGTATTTACTAAAAGAACAGGAAATTAAAAAGAAAACTTCAATAGATAAGTCACTTGTAGATTCATTTAAAGGGCTCACCTGGCTTCACAGTGAATCTGCTGTCTGATTCTGGAACTTTCTCCCAGTTAACAGGGCACAGGCCACGGCAGCCGGTCGGGACCCACTCCACCACGTACCCTGTGCTGGCGTTGGCATTAGGCTGCCAGGAGAGCTCAAACGTCCCATTTGTGCCAAGCAGCTGAGACACAGACAGCTGGGAATCTACAGGACAAATGACCAAATACAAAACACATCTAGTTTAACACTAGCTTGAAATTACTTTTGGTTTATTATAGCTGTCAATGGATTAAAACATTTAATTGCATTATATAGCAATCAGTGCTAAAGTGCCACTCAGAAAAGCGTAATTAATTAGAATTAATTTCATAAGGAGGCCTGCACATGACATGCAGGAAAATTAATATGTATATCGTAGCCACGAATTAACAATTCATTCCCACAACTTACTAATACGTCATGTTTTACTATTTTACTACTACTATTTTACTACTAATTCGTTCCCTCATTTTAAGATCTAAATCGTTCGCACAATAGAATAATTAATTCCCTTGAGTTATTAAATCATGGCCATGTTGTAATCATTTGTTCCCTTGTTAAATCAAAACGAGGGAACAGATTAATAAATCCTGGGAACAAATTCTTAATTCGTGGGCACGATATATATATTTTTGTCTGCATGTCATGAGCTGGGGCTCCGTAATTTAAATTTGTTATTTTTATTTAATTTATACATAAAATAGCTATAAAGGCCTTTTTGGGGATAGTTTTCGCAAAGAAACATATTTAATGTCAAACTAGCCATGTTAAATGTTTCTAAAATATAAAAATAATAATATTAATAAAAATGTGTGTGTGTATGTATGTATATATATATATATATATATATATATATATACACACACACACACACATATACATACACACACACATACATATATAATATTAATAGATTTAAATTTTTAAATATTAATACTTTTTTTTGACTAAAGTTTTTTAGAATGTGTGGTAAAATGATTTGACAGAACATTTGAATCATCTGGTATCTGAGGAAAGGTCCCAGGCTCCCTCTACCTGCTCTGTATGCTGGTGTGGTCACAGCGGAAGGCTGAGAGAGACCAGCTGGGTTCTGTGCTGCCACGGCAACGGTGATGTCACTGCTGTTGTTAAGGATGATGGGATAGTTTAATCTCTCAGGAGGAAGAGAAACCGGTGTCCACCCGTCTTCCTCTGCTGAGCTCTGAGAAACCTTGTAGCCGACTAATGCACCGTGACTTTTCCTCACAGACAGCGGCTGAATGGAAAGAGGCAGATGGCGCCATGTTTACTTCTTAGAACAATAACACATTATTCCGTTTTTATGACATAAGCTGCGTTTCATATCCTAGATTATGACGAATGTAAAACTATGTTTTTTCCTACTTTCCAGAAAACACGTCCTGTGTCACTGCTGTCCATCCAGAGCCAGACATCAAGAGCATCAGGACCTAAAAATGAACAGACTTTGTTATAGATCTATAGAAACTTATTATACTGTCTAATAAACATAAAAAATATCAGGAAAAGCAGGGTAACAGGGTAAACAATTAGGAAATGACACCGTGTTTTAGAGCATGTGCGTGATTAAACATAATATATCTGACCTGTCATGTGGTGACTAAGAAACAGACAAAGTAGTCTATATAAATTTCAGATTTATTATTTCATTTCTGCAAGTTATTGTAACCACTCACGGTCCATATTTGTGTGTATGCTGTAGGGGGCGCTCTCATCCCCCCACTTCCAGAAAGCGTGCTTAGAGCCGCAGCGTACAGTCACAGTGTAGTCCACGTCTGGCCACAAGCCCTCCAGCATCACAGATGACAAACCTGTGCCACTGTAGTTACGCTATAGACAGAGAAATATCAGCCCATCGGTTAGAAATCAGTAGCCATTTAAAAAAAATGATATAGTCCTACATGATTGGTTAAACTGATTTAAAAAAACACCATTGCCAAGGTGGCTTGAGTAATAGTTTAAAGTGTGCATCAAAAATAAATACAAATGATGCATCAAAAACAGGATTAAAAAGAGAACGGGGAAAACACTGAAGGAAAAGTAATCCAAAATTATTCTGTTATCATTTATTCCACTCTCATATCAATTCAAACTTGTGTAGTCTTCTTTTAAACACAATTTTTCAGAAAATATTGAAAAGCATGAATAACGATAACAATATGCACCATAAACATTTCCTGAAGCTTTTTGAGGACAAGCATTATGCATCTTGGATTTTTGTCTTGTTTAGTCATAATTTTCTCAACATCTTGACATAAAAGCTGTTTTTTTCCTTGAGTAAATGATGTCAGATTTTACATTTTGGGGTAAACTATCTCTTTAACTCCCAAGACCACACAAAAAGCAAGCAGGGTTCTGGGAGCTGAAATCTGAGCAGTGAACTTACTGTGCTGGAAAGTTCATGGCCGATGAGCTTCAGCTGGCAAATCATCTCCAGCTTTTTATACGCCGCCACAGGCCAGCTCCACTGCAGTGTGGCGTTCCACGCCTCGACTTCAACCGCTGTCACGTTTGCTGGAGCCAACAGATGTACTGGAAGAGAGACAACACCGTCAGAGAAGAGTTCTCACTCGTGAGAATATTAAGACACAGTCGCTCGGACTCTATTTATAATGTAGATGTTCTCGATTAAAAGGAGAACGTATTGAAAACATGGTACCGCGGTCAGCGAGTTGGGCAGAGTCAGTAAGCCGAACTGTTCCAAGAGGATTTCGAGCCACCAGAGTCCAGTTCTCCTCCCAGACCTTCCAGCTACACAACCATGTCTTCCCTTCATTAGCCTTCAGACAGTCCCTGCGGATAGAAACATGGCTTATAAAAACGAGACGTTCATTCATTCAGACAGGAAATGGCGCGATAATTACATTAGAACATTAATGGAATTCTTGAATCAGCAGTAATGATATGCAGGACATACATTAATAATAATAAGTTAATAATACAAAGCAGAAAAAATGAGCATATTAGAATAATTTCTGAAGGATCACGTGACACTGAAGACTGGAGTAATGATGCTGAAAATTCAGCTTTGCATCACAGAAATAAATTACCTTTTAAAATATATTACAATAGAAAACAGTTATTTTAAATTGAAGTTTTTACTGTATTTTTGATCAAATAAACGCAGCCTTGGTGAGCAGAAGAGACTTCTCGACTGAATCGACCCTAAACTTTTGTATGGTAGTGTATGTAACATTTATTAATACAAATAATTATTATCATTATTAAATAATATAGCAGTAAAAATATACATGACATAAGTATGCTTTTCCATCTCATTTAATGTGGTTTGCTGTTTGGTGATCTTTTTATGTACCAAGGACATTACGGTCCCGAGCGCCAAATGCTATAGTGTGGTCAGTGGTTCTTGTGTAGTGCGTTTCTTGCCTTCCATTAAGGGTGTAGTTAGTGCGGTTGATCTTTCTTCTCAAGTGGGTGTCTCGTCCTTTCTTCCAAGAACATTCTGCGGATGCCAGGTCCCGCGTCTCGCAGACCAACCCCTCATCGCCCGGCGGATCTGCAGCAATTACATACAACAAAAGCCACATGCAAGTCACTCTTTAACACAGCAAAGCAATCATCCAGTGCCAGTCATTATGCTAAAAATGAACTCAAATCTTCCTGTTTTCTGAAATTGTATGTGCATTTCACAGTCGTGGTGAGTTTATATGTCATAATATTTTTTTTGGCAAACCACTTAAGATAAATATCTAGGTGAACCATATAGCCTTTTACATAAAAACATATTTTATATATAAAACATAAAAAAACACCATTACTTTATTTAATTATATTATTTAAAAAGATTCATCAAAGCATCCTGAAAAAAAAAAGCATAGTGTAATGATGCGGAAAATTCAGCTTTGAAATTACATTTTAAAATATTTTTAATAGAAAACTGTTATTTTAAATTGTAAAAGTATTTCAAATTATTAATATTTCAGTATGTTTGATCAAATAAATGCAGCTTTGGTGAGCATAAGAGACTTATTTCAAAAACATTAACCCTAACATAAACTTTTGAATGGTATGCATGTATAATTATAAATATTTAATACGCATTTTTTTCATCAATTATTTCTAACAATGAATTATACTCACAGCCTACGAACACCACAGCTCCTGTGAGGGTCAACATTGGGGAACAGCAGACCACGTTTGTGCCCGTGTTGGCAGATGCTGGCTGGTTGGTTACGGTGATTGCATAAGTTCTTCTGCTCAGACGTGTGGCGCTCATCTTCTGACCCTTGTACATTATTTCTTTGAAATTGTACTTCTCCTTAACAATACAGCAGAAGGTCATATTACTGCCCACAGGAACCACCTTATCCTGGGGATACATGTAAGACTCAGACTTCTCAGGAATATCCGACCCTAGAGACACAACGATGGGGGGAGGGGGGTAAATGGTTTAAATGACAACTTTACCTTTTCTTTAAAGAAGTAATGTTTTTAGTGCATCCAAAGAGCAACATCAAAACAAAAAATGTCCTTTTATAGCTTTCAAAACAGCTCCTCCCGCAGAAACAAAACTATCTGGTACAAAATTAGATCACTGCCATTATAATCAACAGATGCGTCTGTTGTCACACTGCAAAGCTACTCCAGCAACTTTATTTTCCATTTCTGTCTGAAATAAACATCTTTACATCATAAATATCATATTTGTGAAATACTTAACACATAAAACTTGAAATAACTTTTGACTGTCACAATAGAGCCACTGGATTAAATGACTTGGAATGCTGAAGTTCTCAAAACAAAGACCACAAACGTTTGTTTGTGGGCTGATTTTGAGAAAGGTTTGCAGATGCCCAGGCCGAGCAGGACCGGTTTTCTCAGTACCTGGAATGGTCTGAAGGGGGCTCCACTGGCTGACCGACTGCTGGTTTCGAGCTCTGATTTGCACTGAATGAGAAGTGCACTCCAAGGGTGACGGTGAGCGCCAGGTCCAGACATGCTGTCCTGTCACAGGATCTGCTTTAACCGCCACCGTCTCCTACACATTAAAACAATGTAAATCACTGCATCTGCCAAATGTATTCATGTAAATTCTCTCTCACATTTGATCATTTCATGCATTTCCTGAGAATCGAACGGATGATCTAGGTGTTGAAAGCACGATTCTCTACATTATGAAAGTGATAAAAGCAGTTTTGAACCTTTGATCTTAAAAAAAGTCAGCATTCACAACCCGATTCACTTCCATAATGTGATTCCGAGTGAAACCACACATAGTAAAAAGTAAAAACCCCATTCATTTTTTCCATAGGGGAATTTATTTTCAACAATAACTTATAAACCTTTAAAGACAGACTTACTATGAGCTCCGAGGTTGGTAATGGGTATAAGATTTTCTTAAAAGCCGTCAGGCCAGATTTCAACTTTTTTAAAGAATCATGTTTGACAGCTGAATGGTAAAAGCATTACCCATAATTCTGCAAAAAAAAAAATCTCCATCAATCTAAGAATCGTTGAAGCACAGCAAATTATGTAATAGACTTAAGTGGACTTAGACTTATTGTACATTTATTTTGTAATAAACTTAAAATAAATATATTTTACCCAAGATATAATTTTTTTTATATAGTATATAAGTAACTTCCCCATTTTAAATGTGATTGTCATTCTCAATGCTTCATGGAACTGTAGTTCTTTCCCTCATTAAAGCCGACACAGTCTTGTACCTTTTTGTCTGATATTCAAATACTTTTTTGCTTCAAATCAAAGTTTGTAATGTTGTGGTTCACCATGAAGCAGGTTGGTTTGGTTCATGCCATTGATTGTAAATCTTAAACAAAGTAGATAGATACTAATAGAGACTCTATGGAGCTGAATAATTTTTCAGTGGATTGTAAGTGATCTACTCCATTCAACTTTTGACAGGGACGTGTATGCTGAAGGTCAAATTCACTTTCCAAAGCACCTCAAAATATTCCATAATGCTTTTTTTTTAAATGTTATTTGCTATTATCACTGGAAACTGTATGGCTATAAGTTCCTGTGTTCATTATCAGCAATATATTAAGAAAGGCTGCATTACCTACAACAAAAGCTTTTTGGCTATTGGTTCACACAATTTCCTCCTGACCAAAAATTTTTTTTTTTTTTATCAGCCCAAAAAGAAAGATGGTTTAAAAGCAAAGGAAGGGTTTTTTTTATGACAGATTTGGAAAAACCAATAGGTTTAAACTCAATAAGACCAAGAACTCAAACTATGAAACACAAAAACACATAAATTCAGATTTCATGTTGACATGAATATTCTAAGGCATTTACATCAGAATTTTTGACAGCGTCTGTGGCAAACCATCGATTACCACAGGAAGCCATTAAGACTCATCCCTCAGTTAAAAAGGATCAGTAATGCAATTACAATGAAAGGCCAGCAGATATTGTTTTCTGTGGTAATCAACATTGTGCCGATAGAGTTGCATTTAGCCTTGATTATTGCTTTATGGGTGCAGAATGTAATAATCAATTCAAATAAGCAAAAAATATTTTGCAATATAGACACACTAACATTAGCCAATAAATTCCAAAACAAGTTAGACATGAATGTAATCGCTATAATAACATGTATCTCTTAAAGTCACAGTCGGTGACTCATAGGAGATGGGAAAACATTGAGCGGAGAAACTGGTTTAAGTGTATTTGCATTTAATCTCTTGTTATTCTCATGAACGTGGAACCGCATTTTGTCATAAAGACCTGGATGTTACACAAAAGACATGATGTTCCAGTAATGATTCCCAGGGCTTAATGGCTCACACCCAAATGCATGCATCAACCCTAAATGACTAAAACACAGATTAACAGTCGACATGACATCCGACGGCAGAGATGTAAGAGCGCTTACATTTAGCACCACATTCATGAGCTCGGTGTGGAAAATCTCGATGTCAAAAAGCGATGAGTCACTTTGCCATGACAAAGAAAGGGTCTGTGCAGGTAAATCAGGCTGTAGTGTTAAACCATGGGGCACAGGAAGTCCACTCAGACCTGTACAATAACACAGAGAGAGAGAAGAAGAAATGACTTGGGCATTCATTTCAGTTGGTAAATCATAGTAAACCTGTAATGAATTAAACCATCTATGCACTGAGCAGTTTTTCTATAATCTATGACAGTACAATCAAGTTTCCACATTGATAAGAAATGTTTCTTGAGCAGCATATCAGCATATTAGAATGATTACTTAAGGATCATGTGACTGAAAAAAGCGGGAGTAATGAAGCTTTGCTTCACAGGAATAAATTGCGCTTAGAAGATACTCAAATAGAAAACAGTTTTTGGTAACACTTTATTTTACAGTGTCCTTGTTACATATGTTACATGTACTTACCATAGTAACAACAGTAAATTATGCATAATTACATGCAACTAACCCTCAACCAAACCCTAATCCTACCCTAACCCTATAATAAGTACATGTAGTTGCTTAATATTACTCAGTAATTAAATATTCAATTAAACTGTAACAATGACACCTTAAAATAAAGTGTAACCCAGTTTTTTGAAGCTGTAAAAACACGTCACAATATTGCTCTTTTTTTATTGAATTTTGAATAAAATATCATGACATTATATTACAGTCCTCAGAATTTTGAATGGAATAAAATGTATTGCTACATTTTATTGTAGTGTCAAAATCCCACTAACACTAAATTTAACCAGGGTTACGACATGTTTTGTTGATGTCATGTAATCCGAGTTAAACCTGGGGTGTCCAGTTTTAATTCTCTAACATGTCCTGATCAATCTGGCTAGGAATTTGATGACACTCACCATTCTGCCCTCGAGAGCGTAAGACGCCGAGGCTCAGCAACACAGCCAGAATCACCCAGCCCTGCATACTGACCGAACCAGCAATGCTTTACCGCTTACAGAAAGACCTGAACACAACCGAGACCTGGAGAACACAACCTACAACAAAACGCACAAACAAAATCAGTTTTACAGGACATACATCAGAGGGTTAAACATAATAACAGAATACAGAATAACAGCTTGCAATTGTGATTCTGAAAAACCAACAGAAAAAAATAGGAAATCATACTGCATTAAGATAATGAAGTCCAAAAGACTGTTATTAGGTCTATATAATTTGATCAACAACAGTATAAGAATGATGTGTCTCTTTTATAACAAGCACTCTTGAGTCTTGACAATTTGTGAATGTATCACCTTTCAATTCCTATTGTAGGAAACCTCCAAAACTAAATTTGTAGCCTTTAAAATAGCACAACCAGGGTACTTTAATAAAAAAATAAACATACCACAATTTAACTGTTTTCTTTACACACACACACACACATACATAAGTAAAGAAGGCTGGAAAGACAAGACCCCTTAACATGGGGAAGTACACACACACACACACACATTATGGATTACAGCAGTATACCACTTCTTGTTAGTAAACACACATTTATAATAGCATTTGGAATCATTTTTATACATGGTTTCTCTTTTCAATATTCCATTATTTAAAAAAAAAAGATGCATCATTGCTACTTGGATTAAATAAACATACTACAAAGAATTTAAAATATGAAACCAAAAAGAGTAATTGCATAATCACCATATTTATCAACAATATTATAACATATTCTTCTGTATTAAATTTAGATTATTTTTTCCTTATCCTATAGAATAGTTTTACCCTAATATAATTATACAGCTTGATGCAATTTAAATCAGAATTAATCACACTATTCAATGTTTTTTCTTAAAGCAATAATACAAATCTATTACTACATCTATTTATTCCCCGAAAATCCAGAATTTCCAGTCCTCGCCTGCTTTTATAATAAATCAACAACAAAACATCAAACTGAGATTTAGGAATGCAAAAATCAGATTAAACAAGCCCTCTCTTGTGTAGACACATCATGTTCAGTTGTCTTTAATGGCATTCACACAGCCGTTCATTTGATAAGATGTCTGATTTATCAGATTTTGAGGACTGTAGGGCTGGGTATAGTAGCAAAATGTTCGATACCGATACCTTGACTTCGATACCGGTTCCTGAACGATACTTTTTTTGATTAGCAATTTTATGTAACCAGTTTTAACAATATAACATTACCTAATTATTATTTTTATTTTTTCAGTTTGTTGACTTTTTTACACTCATATTTTGAGTATGTAAAAAAGCACCAATGCTAAAGTTTTCTGTTTCCTAATCATTTAACAACATGTATTCTTTACTTCAATGAGCTCATTGTTTCTGCCTTAACTTAATGCATTGTTTAACAATGAAACTGAATGAAAATTAATTGAAATGCATTACAGTCACCTCTGACATAGGCGTAGATTACGCGGGGGACTTTTTATACAATGTAAATTCGTCCCCCGCACTTTTTCATAGGGCAAGTGTGTCTACAACAAGCTGAGGTTTTCGCAGGTGTGTATACCCTATAGAGATTTAAAATCCAAAGAGTCAAGGATAGTCTATCTACATACATGACTTTCACGTTTCCATGGTAATCAGTCACTCGTGCATTAGCCTACGGCACGCCCATGCGCGCACCCGCGCCGAATCCATCAGTTTCATAGAGTTCAAAATGGCAAAAAACTCTTCACTCCTTTTTCACGAAAAAGTCAAGCACTGAAAGTAAGTTGTCATGTAGTATCCGAAATAATTTAAGTAATTAAATTCCTTTAAATTGATAATATCCCCTGTATACCTAATTACAGTTTGTCTGAGTGCCCAATTTCAGAACAAAAAGGTTTAAAAAAGCACCCCCTGCTTGCTATAGCTGTAAATGTAAGCACAACAAAAGCTCACGTTGTTTTTCAAAGACAGATATTGATTACAGTGGTCTGTATCTTAAACCTGCAGTGATCATAAACCTGCATTGGTTACCTCCACTGTAACTGATTTCCCCACACACGTTAATGCTTTGATGTTAAAGCTAGAATGTTTATTTACAAAAAGGCATGAGTGGAGAATCATTTGATTTTGTAAAATACACGTGAAATACGCGTGAAATACGCGTGACATAATCAACGCGTATTTCACGTGTATTTTATGCGTATTTTACACGCGTTAAAATTCGCGTGTTTTTTGGCCCTAAAGTCTTTCCATACCAGCCTTGCGTGCGACGAGCCACGTCTCTGGGCAGCCGCGTAAACTAGTGTTTTTCCGCCACAGCCATTCATGCTGCATGCTAATTGTTTCACTGACGTTGACAAGATTAACCACTTAGGTACAGAAATTTGGTACCGAAAAACAAGACATGTTTCGATACTCGGTAGTATCGAAGCAATTCGGTCGGTACCTAAAAACTACCGAACTTGGTACGCAGCCCTAACTGAGACAGAGAAAATGTGGCACAATATTGGTACGCATCATGAGCATCTTATCTGCGCTGGACATTCCTAAGTGAATTCACGAGGGAGTAAATACAAAATGCATCAGATTCCTTCCTACGAAAGATTAAATTGGCACAATGCTGCACCTCCTACTTCACTCAAATTAAAGAAATTTCTGGATCAAAGCCGTAAAAAGAAAAACACATGAATACAGAAACTAAATAACTAGATGTTTACAGTGTCACAAGAATGCTAGACGTTGTGGTTGGCAGGGCACTGTTGTGCAATCAAGGTCAACAGGTCTTCTGAGCAGCTTTTAGCACATTTCAATGTGGATTCAAGGTAGTTACAATACTTACTGGTTTAAATAAAGCAAGTTTGAGGAATCATTTACATCTGCAGCACAAATGTTGCAGGATTAGTTACACACCAAAGCGTAATGCTTCAGGTAATGGACCACTGACTACCAAGCTAACATATTCAGCAACCCACACCAGTCAAGGTATTATTTAGATCAAAATAAGCAAAATGGATCATGAAGAAACATGGGCACCGATGCCAAACACAAGTTTAAACAAGCCTCCAAACTCTGCCCCTCCCGTAACTGAATCCCCAAACACCACCTCATACTGAAACTGAAGCCATTTCAGTTTTCCAGTAAACTGAAGCCTGAAAAAAACATTTTAAGCAGAAAAAGAAACAGTTTAGAATCCAAGAAAGAAGAAGAAAATATGCATTTTGCATTTGGCTATGCAAATAACCCTACAGTTTCTGCCAGAATAACCAATAAACATATTTAGTGGTGATTCTTGCCTCAGCAAAATATCTCAAACTTTAAGCAATGATGTAAGCAAACCCCTGAACCAAAGAATTTATTTATCTTCAGCATGTAACCAATCCAGCACTATATTCTAAACAATAGGACTCTGAAAGACAGGCCCAATGCATATCTAGAGACCAGAATATCAGAGAGACTTTCAGTCAGCATGCAACCCCTCAGCGCATCCTAGCAACCGCATAGCAACACCCCGGTAACAACCCAGAATCTTACACTTATACATAGATGCCTCATTAGTGTTTATGGACTGCTTGCTATATGTAAGCCATCCGCCATGTTGGAACGGTCAAATCCAGTCCGTGAACACTCGATAGCAATAGCAAGTTGACTGTGCATCCGAAACCTAGTTATTCACATGCATGAATATCTATATCTGCAAGAGACATTAGCAGATGGTTTTCACAGCATTTAGTTTATCATTAATGTGATAATTCTGCAAATGCATCTTGAGTTGTACATAAAAACACAAACCAGCACATTCTCACCTCTGAAAGATTATCCCATAGCTTGGTTGTTTTTACAGTCATAGGCTGCACAATGCGATGACATTATCGATCAAAGTGCATTTATTTGTTAGTTGAGTGATGAACAGACTCATGTTACCCATTCCAAGATGGCGGTTGAATGTGGCATCTACTACACAAGCATGCTCTCGAGGTTTGCATGTGCAAGCACCACTTACATTTTCTTCAGAAAACAGCAAAATCTTGTTTTGGGGGAAAAACTTGAATTAGACAAATTGCGCTGAAAACCCAGGAACATTCATTCAGACAAACCATCAACATTTTTTGTTAAAAAAAGTAGTTTTCCATTTCCCTTCTAGTCAAGTTGTCATTTATTATGGCTAGAAGCACATCTAGCTTGTTTTCAAATAACAGATATACGTTAGGAACAGGATTCTCAATATTGACTTCATATCAGGTCAGCGATCCATGTGCTCCAGTTAACAGTAAAATAAAACATCACGTGGGTGTTTGCAGACCTTGTTTGCGGTTTTGTTTGAGAGCTCACAATCGTCTTGCCGACAGATCTCTTAAATGTTCCAACGGGTGTGAACGGCCAGAGGGCAAAGAACAGGGAAACAGACACTGTTTTTTTTTTTTACTGAAACATGGGCTGGAAAACAATCCCATGGATCACTGCCAACCCGTTTCCTTGCATCACCAACATAAAGTCATGATTACTAGAAGTCATCTGAGATAACATGTTTACAGTCTTTGAAAGGTTACCGTATTTTTCATAGATTTATTATTTCGCTCTAATCATCCAAATATAACAGCCCACACATGCCCAGACCTCGGCAGGGCACTGGAATCCAGTGTTTGTGTTGGCAGCCTGTGCCGTGGGTCTGCGGCAAAGTGTGAAACTCTAGTTACAGACAATACTGTGAAACATACCAGCTACTCACAATTTTTAGTCAAATAACAGTCAAGCTACAGTAAAAAAAGTAGTTACTGATGCAAAAAAGTTACTAAAACAAGTATATTGATGATGTTTAGGGGGACAATAGCTCCGGGTAGCAAATTAAAGAGTCGTATTATACAACCATACTGTACATCTAACAATTCTGTAAATTTCGTACATTTTCTTACAAGTAACAAGTGAGAGCCAATTTGAACACAAATGTGCACTAGTCTACTAAGGGTTATTTTCCATTAACTAAAACTAAAAACAAGAAAAAAAATTGGTTAATTGAAATAAAGCTGAAATACAATAAAGTATTTGACACACTATGCTAAAATAACATTGGCACTAAATAGGCAACAACAAACAAAACTAAAAACAATAAATAAATACTGGTTGTGCTACGACAAAAAGAACAAATGAAATGCCATAAAATTTAGTATAGCATAAAAATGTGTGTCTGCTTTAAAGCTGGTGGAAAAACGAGAAATAGAATAATATGCAGCAGTTTCCAATAGTTTGCAGGAACTACTGAGTCTGATCTCAGATCATTGCTCTGGAATCCATGAAAGATCTGACAGAATTCTTACGTGACATCATCATTTTCGTTTATTTTTTCTGCACCATGAATAGACACAAATTCCTCTCTTTCCCACCCAGCGCATTTACACATGCTGAGAACAATGATAATCTGTCCAGAGCAGTGTGCTCTAATGGCTTCCTTCCACTTACATCACACAAAACTACACGACTGAATGAGTCGCACTGATTCATATCACATCCAAACCAAACCAAGTTTACCACATTTGACTTGGAACAGACACATTATAAGGGTGACCAGAGGAGTTTCATTAACTGAAATAAAGCTAAAAAAAAAAATATATATATATATAAATATTAGATGGAAAACAAACAACGTAAAATTAGAAATGCTGCTTTAACTAACTGAAATCAAATGAATTGGAAATAAAGAAATAAATTACAAAAACTAGAATAAATAAATTAAAGCGAATACAAAAAATACAAAAGGACAAAAAAAAATTACAAAAACTTAAAATGAAAACTTAAAATATAAAATTAAAAGCTACGACAAAATATTTATAAATACTATAAAAGTATATAAATAATAGTAAAATAACACTGAGGGTACGGCTGTGCCATTAATCATAATTGATTTAGGCTCCCAATAATTACACTGCTGGGTTGTTTCAACCCACGTTTGGGTCAAATATGAACAAACCCGACCGTTGATTTACATTTTTTTAATTCAAGTTTTAAACCCACTGGTTGGGTTGAAATAACCCAGAATTTTTTAGTGTATATGAAAACAAGATAATCGAGGTAAACCGATTATTGTTCCGCTGCTACATTCTGCCCAGCGCACCTTCCTTTCCTCGTCAGCGGTGCGCTTTCGGTCCTCCCTAAAAGCCCAAACTCAAAATCCAAATCCCCCAAATAATTGTGTTGTAAAAAAGGAGTCTACTGTTGCTAAACTGCGGGACGTGTTTGATATTAAACAGTGGTGTAAAAAACGCATTTCGCCGCAAAAGAGAAACTGTTCCCCAGGAGGCGTTCTGTGTGCGTGCGCGCTCGAGTCAGAGCTGAACACGGATAAGCTAATGTTGTGCTTTCACAAAGATGTCAAAATGCCTTTTTGGCAAGTACTCACATGGGTGATGTCTAATGTAAACTTACACAGTTAAGGACGAAAACACGTGTGTAACAGCATGTTGGATCTGTTCATTAGCTCTTAAAGTGACAGCAGCCCAATAAACCTGCTGCAATCTGTCTACTGATAATCAAACATCAAAAGACAAAGCAAAATCACTCACTGATCTTAACTGAATAATGCAAGTAGCTTTAATAAGGATTAATCTATTTAATGTGTACAGTAAGTTTATAAGTGTTATTTTACATTTGATTATTCAATGTTTTTCTAGGCTTACAGAATATCTAAATACCACTGTTTAAACTATTTAACTTGTATTTTTGTTTTTGTTGTATTTATTTGTCCGTTTTGTTTGTAATTAGGCTAGTTCCTTTGTTCTTATTTTACTGCTGACTGTTAACTTGTCTTATGTAATTACTTTGAGGACCTTTTTTTACATCATATTAACCCAGTATTTTTTTCCCTGAAGTTTCGATAATTGTGAAATTTCACTGATATTTAAGATTACTCATATCGTGAAAAAGGACTTTGAACATATCACCAACCAATAATCATGTTACAAAATCGTGATATCAATATTGACCAAAAATAATTATGATTCTGATTTTTGGCAATAATTGAGCAGACCTAACTGAGGGTGACCCAAATTCTGAGGGCCACCCAACCCAACATAAATAAAGTAGGCCTAGGCCTAAATATTAAATATCCATGATAAGTTTAATAAACATCTGTGTGCTAAAATTAAAGACCCTCTCAATTTGTTGTGAGACAGTGACTCAACAGATGAGATCTCATCAGACATTAGATTACAGGGACGGTCCACATGAAAATGAAATCATGTCATTGTTCTCATTTCGTTCAAAAACTGTTTGGCATATAATGACAGCTTCAGTCACATTTACATTTACATTACATTTACATTTACATTTACATTTACAGTCACCATTCAATTCATTGTATAGAAAAAAAAAAGCAATGAAAGTGAATGTTGACTGAGTCTGTCAGTATTCTGCCTAACATCTCCATCTTCTTAAGTAAACGATGACAGAATATTTAGGTCTCAAGGCCAAGACCACAAGATCAAGACTCCAATTCAGCTAATTGCGGACTGCTGGTTCGGTTTACTTATAGTTCAAAGGACCTCATATGTACAAAATTGTTGTGCAATAACTTACTCACTGATTCATACAGTCAACACAAGCAATGGTACAAGGTGTATCATTAGTGGATATTGTCCTGTAATTGTTGATTTACAATATAACCTTCTATTGTATGGTCACATTCACAACACTGCTATCAAAATATCACATGGTAACCAGTATATAATATTTAAAAAAAACACGAGTCTCACTTTACATGCACTAATAGAAAGTACAAAAGTACTATCATCCATGAATTACCTTGTAGTACCAATTAAATACAGCAATAATTCAGTACTATGGTAACTTACATAATAAAGTACCATGGTGTTACATCTGATAATTTGATGAAAATGCTTAAAAATACAAATTGATGTCTAGTAGCACATGTCACTTGATAACATGGACGATACAAAGTATTCTGGTTTAAAATATAAACTGATAAAGCAACGAACGAAAAGATTGTTTACAAAAAACCACACCAAAACGGTCCAGGAAAGAAAACAACACGAAAATACATAAACGTTTTAACCAACCAAACCAGGACCTTTAAACGAATATATCTTTTAATTCGCCTAATTTGGTTATAAAAACTAACAAATAAGCAAAATTCAAATGCCTTTAACGGAATGGTCATGTCGAGTAACGTTATAACCACAATTACTCTAACTAATCTTATAAGTACGTTAACGTTGCGTTATTAATTTCACAGCGAAACATTTCGATATGTCAATAAGACTTCTATTTTAACTCGTTATATTAATCAAACAAAAAAGCAAACGTCACGAGTTAATACAGATAAACAGGGGGATTTCTAACGTTAAAAAACATACATGTTCCCAAACTGTTAAGTTACCTTTATGTTTTTAGTATCCGATGTCTTCGAAATCACTCGGTTATATCCATAAAAATATCGACTCCTATCCGATCTGGACTGGTGTGTTTGGGTTAATGGCAGCGCGTGGCCTTCCAGACGGGTGTCGGTTGTCGGAATTGGGGGAACAGAACCGGATTCCCATTCCCAAATGGCTCCAGAATAAGAACTGGATCGGATCGGTTCTACCAAGCGTTCATTATGCGACAAACACTTATCTTCCTCCAGGGGGCGAATGTTGGCTCAAGAATCGCAGCATGTTTTCGTTTTTTGTACGTCATTAGTATGACAGTGAATATAACGGTTTAAATCTAGTTTTTCCACGAATTAGTACCGGACACATATATGGACATCCAACTCGGTAATCTCTGTAAAAATGAATAAACTGCATTCTTGATCATCACAAACGACTTTGATTAGTTCTTGATCACCACAAACGACTGTGGTTAGTCCATCTCGACCAGCGCTGAGAAAAGTAACAGGTACCATGTGACAAAGTTATCAGTGTGTTTATTCAGCAGTAGTACGGATAATATTTATTACATGAAGCATAATACAGAGAACATTTTATAGCCAATAAGTTAAAAATGCACAGTGAAGAGGAAAAAGTGGATAATTATTATTAAGCAACAACATACCTGACCAATCAGATGCAACGTTCTGGTCGCCATGCCACGCCTATTCTGCGCCGTTTTCAGTGGTTCTGCAGTTAGATCCTCTTCTTTACTTTTTCCAGGGATTTATTCAGCAAGCGTGCTCGACGCAGGACGGAGGGGGATTGGAGATGGGACGGGCCATTGGAGCGTGGGCGGCTTCATGACGTGGGCGAAGAACCACTGAACCAACACCAAATTGTACGACAAACAAAACTATAGTGAACATTTACTATGACCACAGCGTGTAGTTATACTACAGAATTTTATTTTAGGCTTAACCAAAATAAATGAGATAAAGTAAAAACAGGTACATGCTTATATATATATATATATATATAGGGGACAAGTTAAAAACAGATGTACTTAGATGGTTTTTTTTTTAATGAACAAAAACACATGTATAAATTACACATTTATAATCTAATATCTATTTACAAAATACATTTTATATAGGACTATTAGATATTTATAAATTCTTTAGCATTAGTATTAGTAATACAAATCTTAAATAACATCCAAATCTTGATATAAACATTCATTGTTGAAGTAAATTTGTTGCTCATATTTTGGTTATAATTATGTTATGATACAAAATATTTTATGGTGTCAGAATTGCTGTCAAAAGCTGTCTTTTAAAAGCATTTGAAGCATTTCTATCCTGTAGATGGAGCTCTGTGCTTATATAAAGAATGCGTAGTTTGATTAAGCTTCATGATTTTTAGTATAACAACCATGACACTGATATACATGGTTTATCATCAGTGTACCTTTCTGTCCATAGTGATTTCTGAACCAGAAAATGATTAAAAAATAACACCAAAGCATATACTTCATCTTGACTTCAGTTCATGACTCACAGGCAATAAATCTTAATGCTGAAGTCATTATGTCTTTAACCTCAAACGGAAGGCAGCAGTAGGAGGAGAAATGTAACGGTTCATATTCATAACACCTCCTACACTTCGACAGAATCACAGAGCAGAAAGCTGTACGACTTTACATCCACCAAAATGATTCTCCGTTGGACAAAGTTGCTTTCAATTGTCATCCTGTTTGAAAATGCTAAAGGCTGGAATTCTTCTTCAGGTCAGATATAAATCAGAATAAGTTTTGCCTCAAATTCATTTGTCATTCTTTTTCTGTAATGTATAAAAGCATTTCCCCTAGAGGTTAACAATCCCTAAATCATTTTACCCCAGATGCTGTCTCTGTGCCGACCATTATTAAACTTCAGGCTTTGGACATGTGGACACTGGAGATGGAGTGGACAATGAATCATAAAGAAGAACGCAGAAATCAAACTTATGAAATACAAGTTGGACGCACAACAAACATGGATATTGTCGACAGCGTGCGTGAAACTCATCATTCCTCACATTATGACCTGATTTTTGTGTTTTGCACTGATGGTTTACAGTCTATTCACAGATCAATGTTAGCAGAGGATCACTGGACACAGTTCACACGATGGTTTGGACCTCGCAGCTCCCGCTGAACTGTGTTGATCACTCTGTCAGAATAAGACTCATCTCTGATGCTTTACCATCCAGCTCTTGGAGTTTATGGAAAACCAACCACGGTAGGCATTTAAAGTTCATTTCAAAAGTGCATGACCAAGAAGAACTCCATAAAAATGTAGTTGGGTCCAAATGCCGGACAACTTTGCAAATATAAGATCTGCTGTCAAAAATGCAAAAGAGACAAACAAAATATTGAGGCATTCACACACATTCATTTAATTAATTTAATTAAACTTGCTAATTCTAAAAATAACCAAGACTAAACCAGAAAACTGAAATATTTGGATCCCACTCTCCGTGTATATATATATATATATATATATATATATATATATATATATATATATATATATATATATATATATATATATATATATATATATTGGAAGGCACTTTGACATTAAAGTCACCATGAAATCACAACGGGGCAATTTTTATTTTTTAAGGAATATTGCAGTATTTTATTCTAAATGATTTATCTGTGCACATCATAATTTTTTTTAAATTCATGTTTCCTCATAATCTTGAGGGTGAGTAAATGATATAAGCATCTTCCTCTGCTGCTCTTTCGCATTTATGAAATCATTCCTTATGGCATTTTCTCTGTAGAGTATCATTGTACACACATTACTGGACCAAGTTAGACTGGTATCATTTAGCTGGTGAGGCTGGTTGACCAACATGCTCTCAGAAGTGCACACTCATCAGTGACAGTTGAGAGGCACATAACAGGCATGTTTAAAGTCAGGACAGTCATGGGTTAAAAGAGGAAGTCAAAGGGTTAGTGAAAATAAATTCTGCCATTAATCATCCTCATGTCGATCCAAACCCGTAAGACTTTTGTTCATCTTCGGGAACACAAATGAAGATCTTTTTGATGAAACCTGAGAGTTTTCTGTCCCTCCATTGACAGCTACACAACTGACACTTTCAAGCCCCAGAAAGGTATTAACATCATTAAAGTAATCTGTGCCTCCAGTGGTTTAACCTCAAGTTTTGTTTGCTCAAAAAACCCATAATTTACCACTTTATTTACTAAATATGAATCTCCAAACGTGCATTCACGAGAGCATCACGACGCATGTGTGTTGTGTTAACTCGACGTTGCTGTGTGAACGCGCGTCGGAGATTAATATTTTGTAAATAAAGTGATAAATTATGTTTGCACAAACCAAGCACTTGTATCACTTCATAAAATTGAGGATAAACCACTGGAGTCACATGGATTACTTTAATGATGTTAATACCTTTATGGGGCTTGAAAGTGTCAGTTGGGTAGCTGTCAATGGAGGGACTGAAAACTCTCAGATTTCATTAAAAAGATCTTCATTCATTTATGTTCCGAAGATGAACGCTTACAAAATAATACATCAACATCACATTTACTACAGCAACAACATAGAAAATATGCTAAAAACACCAACGCCCTGACATCAAATCACGTGACCATAGCATTGTGGCGACAATTTCTGAACATGCAAACACCACTGTTTAAATTTGTGGAGTGTTTGGATGGTGCTATGAACATATTTATTCACTCATTTTCTTATAGGAGAGATGAACTTGACTCACAATAAAATCCGGCTGTTCCCAGATGGGCAGGTGTTACGGGACGGTTCCACGGTGATGTTCTGCTGCATTTATCCCACAGAGACACATATCACCTCTATGTTCTTCGGCAACATCCCCTACACAGTCATCAACATAAGCCCACAGGTCAAAGCCATTAGAGTGGAAAACATCAAAGCCACAAAAAGTTACGGTGTCAACTTCTATCCCAGTATGGACAGTGATGATGTAGCAGTGAACTATGTCACTTGTGAGTTCAACTGACCAACATCATTTTCAAATGGCCTCATATACAGTACAGGCTAAAATATTTCTTACGCTGTTTCTGCAGTAATTATTACAAAGATGCTAGTTTTAAACTATTTTAATATTTCGTACTTTTTTTTTTCTTAATATTTATAACTTAATTCACCTCAGTATGTTACGGAACCCCTAATGGGACACGGTGAAGCAAAAAAAAAAAAAAAATGAGATGGAGGAATTATTTGTCAAAGCTTCTGCATTCTCTCGCCAATGTGAACGCAAAGTTTCTTGGGGGAACGCAAAAGCTTTGACTTATTACATTTCCTCCCATTTTTTTTTTTTTCACCATCATGTCCCTTTAGGCGCTCCGTAGTATATTAATTGAATAAACCACAATTCATTTTGTGATTCCAAAAGTTCCAAGAACATGTTCTTTAATAATAAAAAAAAGAGAAATATGATTTCAGGTTACATTTTTTTCATTATATATTTTTTATCACTAATTAAGTTATAATGTTTTAATGAATGAAAATGTACGTCTTTAAAGGGCATGGTGAGGGGAACAAATATGAGATGGGAGGAAAAATTATTTGTCAATGCTTTTGCATCCTCTCACAAATCTTTTTCGTTCCATTCAGAAACTTTGTGTTCGCTCGCAAAGAACAGAAAAGTTTCTCATGGGAACACAAACATTTTACCATCGAAAGCATATATTTTTTCCTCCCAACTCGTATCTTTTTAGGGGGTTCTTAAAAATGTAGTCAAGTCAAGTCAAGTCACCTTTATTTATATAGCGCTTTTTACAATACAGATTGTATCAAAGCAGCTTCACAGTGATAACATGAAAATAATACAACAAAGTTTCTAAAAGAAAATTGCATCAACGTCCACCAAGTAAGGCAGATCAATAATATTGTTGAATATTAAATGTACTGTAAATATATCCATCTATATCTATCTATCTATCTATCTATCTATCTATCTATCTATATATATATATATATATATATATATATATATATATATAATTTATATAAAATAAAAAATAAACTTAATTTAAATCATTTTAAGTTATCCTTTGGTAGTTTGAAATGTGATAATTATTTCTGAACGTCACTGCATTAGATAATACAATTTAAAACCAATTGTTTTTTAAGAAAGGCAGCACAAGCACACTTTTGAAATAAATATTTTTCCACTAAATAAAATATAAAAATATTTAAGACTGAAGACAACTGTAACATTGAAACAAGCATTTTTTTTGTAAAGCTGCTTTGAAACAAAATGTTTTGTGAAAAGCGTTATACAAAATAAACTTAGTAAAACTTAACTAAATTAAGAAACAAAAAATGCAAAAGGAAACATTTTCTTTTAATCATGATGGGAGATTTCTGATTAGAGATTTTAATTTCTGCTTAACCTTGTTCAGTTCCTCCTGAGGAACCTCAGGACTTCAGATGCGAGACCGAAGACATGCGAAACGTCTCCTGCTCGTGGAAAACACGCAGAGCTCCTAATCTACACGGCCCGCAGAGAAGGAACTACACATTACTGATCAAGTTAGTCTGATTTGATCACTACTTAAGAACACAGTGTAGTATCTCTGTCTTTGTAAGGTTATCTGCGATATCTGGTGATTTTCAGTGGAAATTAACCAGTGGAATTTCATTTCAAAGCGAAACTGAAACACCTGCCTAATAAGGCTTTAAAGATAAAAAAGATAAAACAGATATACAGTGCTTAGCATAAATGAATACACCCATGCTAAAGTTGACTAAAAAGAAGAATAAAAAAATCATCCCCCTGTATTTTAAGGAAGAACATTTATTTATTTACGATACATTATTCATTCACAAAGAAAATTGGTGTCCTTAAAGGTTGGATTTTTTTAATTAAGGCTTTAAGATCAATTTCCAAAAGATGATTTTTTATTCCTCTTTTTAGTCAACTTTAGCATGGGTGTATTCACTTATGCTAAGCTCTGTAGTGGTTCACCACAACACCACAAGACATTCATTTATGCTCTTAAAGGGACAGTCCACCCTAAAATGGAAATTCTGACATACATTAACTCACCAATGTCGTTCCAAACTGGTATTGCTTCAACATTGAAGAACATTTAGTGTTCAAACAACATTGACTTGCATTATAAGGATATATTTTTCTAAATATCTTGTGTGTTCATAAGAAAGTCATACAGGTTTGAAATGACGTGTGTAAGTAAATGATGAACGAATTGTCATTTCTGGGTGAACAATCCCTTTAACTGTGTTCGGCAGGGCCAAATTCACACTCATTTTAGATTTGACTCATTACGAGTTGAATAAAACTTACTTTGACTGCATTTCTCCTGTTCAGTGACTCCAGGGCCGTCAACTGTAATCCTGAATCAAATTCTACAGCCTGCAGTTTTGAAGTCGTTCCACAGCAGATCCGCTACAACATCACCTTACTTGTGACAAACAGTTTGGGGCGAGAGAGCAAAACCTACATATTCAATATCACAGACAGAGGTGAATATGAATATGGAAGTGAAGACTAAAATTCATACAGCAGAGTTAGCAGCTTTGAGGGCTCACACAGCGCAGTGAGGTGGACTAGCTTAAAGATCAGGGTCAGATAAACAAAAGGTTGTAAGATGAAATCTCATGTGAACCATCACAATTGTACCCTATACGTCAAGATGCTTTACCTCAGGTTGCAGATGGATTACCCTTATAAGTGAATTTCACGTTGCTTTGATAGGGAATAATGTCAAGATGTTGGGATCACCTCTTTAATTTCTTAATCATTCAATATCGCATTAGTTTTCCCAGTCCCCGTGCGTCTTGACGTGGCTGCAGGTGTGTTGGACTCAGTGGTGGTCTTACAGCTGAATGGGAGTTTCAAAGGACTTCTTTTGAGTTGCCAGATTGAAACTGAACCAAGAGGGAGAATACAGGTAATGCATCACATTAAAGGGATAGTTCACCTAAAAATGCTAATTCTGTCATCAATTACTCTCCCTCATGTCATTCCAAACCCATAAGACTTTTGTTCTTCTTCAGCTTGATTCAAATCCATATGAATCAAGCTATCACTTTTTTTTCTTGTTTCACAACATGTTTTTGTGTCTTTATGTTTCGAAATAATGTCGTGGCCTCTGAAATACGTCAAGAGGGAGTTTCAAAAGATCTATTAACCTCTCGTGAAACCAGATAAACTCTTGCCACATCTGATAAACTAAATGAACTTAACAGAAATGTTGAGGCACGTCCTGTTTTGTTGTCTTACAGGAGTTAGATAAGAATGGATCTGACTCGATGCAGAATTACCAATTCAGACTACAGCACCTGAAGCCCAGCACACGCTACTCCACTAGGGGACGCTGTGCAGTTCAGGGGAACGACTGGGGGCGATGGACACCACAAAGGCCATTCATCACAGGTAAAGTCATGGGAGAATCATCACTAATGATAGATAGAGAACTAAGGGGTTTTCACAGTGGGGTCCAGTGTGTGCACAGTGTCTGTGTGTGTGTGTGTGTGTGGCTAGCACGGCGGTAATAGGCATTCTGGTTGACATTTACATTTATTCATTTAGCTGACGCTTTTATCCAAAGCGACTTACAATTGCTAGATATGTCAGAGGTCGCAACTAGCAACTAAGTGTCTTGCTCAGGGACACATTGGTGTCTCACAGTGGATTCAGAACCCGGATTCGGATTCGAACCCGGGTCTCTCACACCAAAAGCATATGTCTTATCCATTGCGCCATCACCACCCGACTACCTATATTGAACACCTGTTCAATTTCTCATTAATGCAATTATCTAATCAACCAATCACATGGCAGTTGCTTCAATGCATTTAGGGGTGTGGTCCTGGTCAAGACAATCTCCTGAACTCCAAACTGAATGTCAGAATGGGAAAGAAAGGTGATTTAAGCAATTTTGAGCGTGGCATGGTTGTTGGTGCCAGACGGGCCGGTCTGAGTATTTCACAATCTGCTCAGTTACTGGGATTTTCACGCACAACCATTTCTAGGGTTTACAAAGAATGGTGTGAAAAGGGAAAAACATCCAGTATGCGGCAGTCCTGTGGGCGAAAATGCCTTGTTGATGCTAGAGGTCAGAGGAGAATGGGCCGACTGATTCAAGCTGATAGAAGAGCAACTCTGACTGAAATAACCACTCGTTACAACCGAGGTATGCAGCAAAGCATTTGTGAAGCCACAACACGCACAACCTTGAGGCGGATGGGCTACAACAGCAGAAGACCCCACCGGGTACCACTCATCTCCACTACAAATACGAAAAAGAGGCTACAATTTGCAAGAGCTCACCAAAATTAGACAGTTGAAGACTGGAAAAAAGGTTGCCTGGTCTGATGAGTCTCGATTTCTGTTGAGACATTCAGATGGTAGAGTCAGAATTTGGCCTAAACAGAATGAAAACATGGATCCATCATGCCTTGTTACCACTGTGGAGGCTGGTGGTGGTGGTGGTGTAATGGTGTGGGGGATGTTTTCTTGGCACACTTTAGGCCCCTTAGTGCCAATTGGGCATCGTTTAAATGCCACGGCCTACCTGAGCATTGTTACCTGACCATGTCCATCCCTTTATGGCCACCATGTACCCATCCTCTGATGGCTACTTCCAGCAGGATAATGCACCATGTCACAAAGCTCGAATCATTTCAAATTGGTTTCTTGAACATGACAATGAGTTCACTGTACTAAAATGGCCCCCACAGTCACCAGATCTCAACCCAATAGAGCATCTTTGGGATGTGGAGGAACGGGAGCTTCGTGCCCTGGATGTGCATCCCACAAATCTCCATCAACTGCAAGATGCTATCCTATCAATATGGGCCAACATTTCTAAAGAATGCGTTCAGCACCTTGTTGAATCAATGCCACGTAGAATTAAAGCAGTTCTGAAGGCGAAAGGGGGTCAAACACAGTATTAGTATGGTGTTCCTAATAATCCTTTAGGTGAGTGTGTGTATATATATATATATATATATATATATATATATATATATATA
The DNA here is from genome assembly GCA_030578255.1 of Tiaroga cobitis. Taxonomy (NCBI): domain Eukaryota; kingdom Metazoa; phylum Chordata; class Actinopteri; order Cypriniformes; family Leuciscidae; genus Tiaroga; species Tiaroga cobitis. Next base: position 56,418,301 of record CM060595.1, on the reverse strand, counting down.
TATATATATATATATATATATATATATATATATATATACATACATACATACATATTTACAAACTTATGTTAGATGTGATTAATTGATTTGACAGCACTAATAAATAACTAAATAAATAAAGAATATGACCGAGATAGAAACTTCACTATATTAATATATACACAACATTAAACGCGCAGCTAAATGTGACATTTATTATAATGGCTTCATGTGAAGTAGTTGCTATATTTTTGAAGCTTATTAGATGTTATAATAACTCATCATTTCATCTGCAGAAATTGAGGGAAAAAAACATTTAATAGAGACATCAGTATCAGTACTGGTATCAGTGATACTGGCCTTCATTCATAGTGCTTAGTTAAAAATGACATTAAATGAATATTTAAAATATACGCATTTATACGTATATATATATAGATATAGAAAGGGTGTCCTTTGCAAGGGAATCACCATATTCGGGGGGTTGTTGTCAGGAAGTTTGAAAAACCTTGATCTAAGTAATGCTGTATATGCATGACTATTTCTATTGCTCACACATTTTTCAGATTAGACATTTTCAAACATGTGATATTGAAATATTTGGCACATAATTCATCCTGTTTGTGCTACAGACATCAATAATCCCTCACTATAACATCAGAAAATCACCGAGGCACTTTTGACTTGTGAAAGTAAGGAACTACCCAGAACGCCTCAGAAAGCACACAGCAACACACTAAAAACACCAAGAACACAGTAGCAAGCGAATAGCAATGCCGTAGCAAACACCCACGACACACTGTTGCAGTGAATTCTGCACAGCGAGAACATGCAAATATATAGTTCCAAGTTATTTTGTTTTTCAGAGCCTCTAGTGACCATAGATCTGTGGAGACGAATCAGGGACGATCCCAATCGCACCGTCACACTTGTGTGGAAAAATGTAAGTTTACATATTCAATATTATTCAAACTTATTCATACTTCTTAAGAATTTCCACCATGCATGGTACTTTATATCATGCTTGGTACAGTTAATGTTATTGGCTGAAGTGCATTGCAGCTGTATTGGCAATATATTTTTTGCCTTTTTTTATATTTTGAAATGCATTTAAAAATATATCAGATTTTTTTTTCTGTAACACAAATATTCGTACAAGCAAATCTGTCCCTCAGGTCAGCAGCGACTCGTCGTATATCGAAGCCTATGAGGTGTGTGTGAGCAACAGAAATCCACAGAGGAGTGTGTGCATGAATGTCACACAGAAACAGACGGAACTACCCTTAGATCTTCACATGTGTAACATCACCGTGAGGGCCGTCACTCAATCTGGCTCATCTATACCATCCCACATCACTATTCCTCCAGCATACACAGGTAACAAGCTTAATGCTCAGTGTTCAAGGGGCTTCTGTATAACGTGAGATAACTGACTGTTGGTACTGCTGCAGACATACCGAAGGAGAAGAGGATTATGGGTAATGGAAGGGAATTTCAGCTCACCTGGATGAGGGACTCTGTCGCCACATGTGATTACATTGTAGAGTGGTGCATGCTGGGTATTGCCCCTCCCTGCAACTTACAGTGGAGAAAAGTCCCAGTTCATCAGACCTACTTAAACCTGGACGCAGGTATAAAGCTGTTCGTATGTGGGGCATATTCTTACAATTCAAGTAACAACAGAATAAAACAGTACAGTTAATGTGTTTCTAGATATGTGACAGCATTACTGTATATATGAAAGCTCTTATATAACATAGCATACAACATATGCTTTTTTTTGTTGCATTTAAAAAAAAAAATTACTCAATTTCTAGCTGAAAAATATTTTAGAGCTTTGTATAACGACAGTGTAAAACATGACCATGATTTTTAATGGTAAAAAAAATGTTAGGGTTGAAAACTAATAAATCAAAATGAACAAGTCATCTTATAATTTACATATTATTATAATAAATGAGCTTTGATTCGTCACATGGTTTTCTCATTAGCACTTGTGTTTTTTGGTGGTTGTCAGTATATTATAAATGTGCAAAAGATATTTTAGCACTTCAGTAGGTTGGTAAATTAACATTATATCAGTTAATTTGACTATAATCAGTTTTTTTTACTGTAAATTTAAGTTCAATCTGTAAAACCAAAATGTTGCGACTATATTTCTTTACAGTGTAGATATAACACTGCCCATGGAGTTTTAAGATTTACATTACTTTTTCAGTTTTAGAAATCACACTTTTAAAATTAGACCATGGTTCTCCAAATAAAGAAGAAAGAAAAACAGTTGGGTTACACTTTATTTTAAGCTGTCATTGTTACAGTGTAATTATATATGTAAGTACTACATGTACGTACTATAGGGTTAGGGTAGGATTAGGGTTTGGGGTAACCTAGTTATTACTATGGTAAGTACATGTAACATGTAACAAGGACGCTGTAAAATAAAGTGTTACCAACAGTAGTTGAGGGGGGTGAATAAAAATAAGAAATATTTCGATTTTTAGTTGTTTATTTTAATGCTTTTCATATTTTAAATAAAAATACTTTTTATTACTGTGTGTAAAATCTCTGTAAAACTATTTATTTTTTTAGATTTTAAAGCAGGAGTTCAGTACAGATTTATAATCTACAGCTGTAGCGCTGAGGGACACCGACCTCGTGAGAAACAGATCGGATACTTAAAAGAACAGGGTAAGAGTGCACACACACTTTATCTGCTACACATCTATAGGACATTAAAGTAGAGCGAAACACAGGTGCTTATACTGTACTGTAGGTGCTATGTTGCACTGGAAAAAATGCATCAAAATGACAATTTTCACATCTGCATTGTGCAATATAACATATAAATATTATTTGTGTGTGTGTTCTGAAGAGCCCATGGAGTACCCTACACTGGACACTAACCCAAACATAACTTGGTCATCTGTAAACCTGAAATGGAGTTTCAATGAGGAGGATCCGAGTCACGCTGGATTCATCACAGGATATGTGATCACGGTACAAGAAGATTCAAAGGCCGGCTCCGATCTCAGTAAGTGTTGCGTTGCCCTTAAAATAGAATGAAAACATGAGCTTCTTCACCCTGACATAGGAAAAAATAGTCAAGACAAAAAAAAATAATGACATGTTTGTTTACATTTTATTGAACCTTTTGACAAAATCTAAAAAAGAGTTTGTATATGTGTTTTTTGTTTTGTATCATATTTGATACTTCAGGCTTTTATGGTTCATATAGTATGATATAGTTTACATTTACATTTATTCATTTAGCTGACGCTTTTATCCAAAGCGACTTACAATGGCTATATATGTCAGAGGTCGCACGCCTCTGGAGCAACTAGGGGTTAAGTGTCTTGCTCAGGGACACACTGGTGTCTCACAGTGGATTCGAACCCGGGTCTCTCACACCAAGGGCATGTGTCTTATCCACTGCGCCATCACCACCCCATCGCCATCATAGTTTGAATATGAAGCTCATACTTGAGGAGGATAACAAATATTTTATGACATGATATTTATATGGACAAGATTAACTCCTGATAGCTCGTAAAGTAAATCAATGACATCTTTACAACAGTATAGCAGACCACTTATAAATATCAATTACTCAATTATCTCCCAATAACGTCTTAGTAAGATGATATTTAAATGCTTAGTTTAATGATTAAAGGTCTGTAGTTTTGATTAAACAAAGTGCAATGTGATACAACAATGATTGAGAGATGAACAAATACTGTAAACCTTCCTCAAAAGCCTGATAGATCATATTTGATGCTCTCATATTTTAACCTCACGTTATATTACTAACCCGTTCCCTACACTCCCCTCGCACCGGTTTGTTCTGGCAGGTTCCTTCAGACGGTTCGTGGACGATCCTCACAGCAAGTCTTTCACAGTGAGTGGTCTTGAGGAGGAGCAGCCGTACACATTTCACCTGGCAGCGTGTACATCTGCAGGCTGTGGACCCGAGACCACCGCCACCTTCAGAACCAGAAAGAACTGTGAGCCCATCCGTCACATTCACACCAACAGAAATCAGACAGTCCTGTTTTATAATGTAACAGTGGTTTCCACACTGTTCTACATCTATTCATCATATGCTCAGTCATTTCATTCCAAACCTGTGTGACTTACTTTCTTCTGTGGAACATAAAAGAAGACAGTGGCGGCTCCTGCAAAATCTCTCGGGGGGGGCAAATGTTTGGATGATTGATAAGGATAAGGTCCACCCATGCAATGAATAAATTAACAGCTTAAGCATGTAAAGGCAACTTCACTACTTTGATATTAATGAAAAATAATGACTTGTTTCTATACTCACTATTATTACACTGCTTACATCACATTACTCGCTTAATACACTGCGTTCGCCATGACGTTGTTCAAGTTCAACTGGCCTCCACTCGCGAGATGTCCCAACAGTCTCTCTCGCTCTCGTTCTCTTTTTTATTTTTATTTTTTTAATCACATTTGATAAAGATATTAAAGTAGCGTTTAATTTTTTCTTGTTGTTCAAATTCAAAATTGTTTTCAAATATTATTTGTCACTTAATCTTAAAGATTTTTAATAGTGTATGTTTGTTCCCACCAATCGCTGCACAAGTTAAGGATACGCATGATGACGTAAGCACGTTAGTACGAGCCCTCCCGGAACCCATAGAGAATGCATTGCAGTGCCTCCAGTTCGAAAAAAAACATCTTTGAATGGAAGTCTATGGGAACACTCGGGGCGATTCTCAGCCAGAGTGAAATCGCCCAAAAAGAGGCGGTACTCCACAGAACGTGACATGACGCTGATTGGACTATATCCAGACAGTGACGGCTAGCGTAACTCTGTGGTTGAATGAGATTGTGAATGTAATTGAAAAAGTCCCTTTCATTCGCACTTTGGTGGTGCGTCGCCCAATCGTAATATATTACTATAGTTTTTTGTACAAAAAACTTTAAAAATGTAGTGATTTATGACCTTTTCCCACCCTGTTTCTCCCCCTCTGATTCAAACAGTCTGTTTTGGAGGTGTTTCCCCTTTAAGAGTTCAGTGTTAACGCCCATTGTTATGATTGGCTAACGTCAGTGCTGCTTATGCATAAATTATTAACGTTACACAAGGCTACACAATGCTCCGCCACGTGAAACTTCGGTCTTCCGATCATTTACCAGCGTGTCAATTCTCAATTGATTTTAAATTCATATGCGCGAGGGAGAGAGAGAGAGGAAGAACAAGACAGTTTGAAGGCGCGCGCGCGGCCGGGGCTCTCTCTCTCTCTCTCTCGTCGTTCTTTCAGTAACATGCGCCCTGTCACACTCATCTACATCACTCACCGAACAAATAAGGCTTTGGCGGGCTGCATATGCTGCAAATAAACTGCATCCAACTGCTTTCCCTGACGTCTGGATCGTTCGGCAGCATTCAAACATGTTTGTCCACAGCCAGGAACAGCACATCTGCGTGACATCGCAGTCATCTTGTAAACAGACCCCCTCGCTGCACGTCAACGCATGCGATGATGTAAAATTAGGCGTAGTTGTCTTGCGCTGGAGGCGGTCATATGCAAACGACTGGTACGTCACTTCGTACCGTGACGTCACTAAGTTCAAAGGATCTAGAACGAGCTGTATTTAGAGCTTGATTAAATAAATGCTTCGTTTATAATGGGGAGGACGTCTTAAGCTATGAAACTTGCAGGAGTTTTTAATGGTACAAAGACCTCTTAAATACCAAAAGATCAAGGCAAATTTGGTTTCTCATGTCATGACCCCTTTAATATATCTCGCTGCTTATTCCTGTGATGTAAAGCTGACTTTTCAGCATCATAACTCCAGTCTTCAGTGTCACATGATCCTTCAGAAATCATTCTAATATGCTGATTTGCTGCTCAAGAAACATTTCTGATTATTATCAATGCTGAAAACAGTCGTGCTGCTTCATATTTTCGTGGAAACATTTTTTCAGTATTCTTTGAAGGATAGACAGTTCAAAAGAACAGCATTTGAAATAGAAGTCGTTTGCTGATAAAGAATCTGATTATTTCAATATTTGAAAAATGTTCTACAAAAGTACAAAATTTTTAAAAAAAAATGCCCCAAGTGTAAAAAACTCCATAGAAACACATTATTTCTATACAAAAATGTTGTTTGCATATTCATAATGAATTTTAACTATATTTTTGTGTGGGCAGGTCATTTCATAATGTTGAACTGTAATAAGAGATAATATTTCTCTCCACAGATTACCTGATGACGGCCAAGATTTTGATTCCTCTCCTGGTTTTGGTGTGTTGTTGCATTTGTCTGTGGACGAACAGAAGCACGTAAGTCTTTTAATATTAGCTGTGAGCTGATGATCTGATGTTCATATCTGTGACATGCTGATGATTTCTTACCAACCGTTTCCAGGCTGAGAGGATTTCCAAAAGAAACCTTCGGCTTTCTGCACATACAAGCACTGGACCTGGATGAAGATCTTTATGAAGTAATTCATTACATTGACGCTGTACAATAATGTAACTGCAGTGCCTCTATTTATTTTGACAGCATAAACCAGCCTACCGTAAGTTGATTTGATGGTCTTTTCTGGAATCCCAGGCTGGCCGTGCTTGTCTTGTATGGCTGGTTTCAGACAGGTTTTGGGCAATTTTCAGTATGTGAGCTAAACCAGCAGATAACAGGCTTGAAGAAGTGTGAAAATCTTAGGCTAGATAAGCTGTTTTTGTGAGCAGGTTACAGAACAGATCAAAATAGATCAAAGTGATGTTCTAGTTGAGTCCTTTTACTCAGTAAAGTGTGAAAATCATCCAAATTCATCCAAAATGGTGGACCAATTAAGAGAAAAATCCATTATAAATTAACCTACATGTCATTCAATACAAAAAAGTATCTATATCTATAATTGACTTTAATCTAGTTTTGGTAACACTTCACAATAATGTGTCATGTGTCTAACATGAACTAACAGTGAGCAATATATTTTTTTCCTTTGTCAGTGTTACTTTCTGCTTTGTTTTATTGGGATTGATGATTCCATGACGAACCTTTAGCATTCATGGAATCTCTCCATTGCACAAAAGGTTCTTTATAAAGTCCTAAAAACTCTTTATAAGGTTCTTTTTAAAACATTGTTCACCCTAAGGGGCCGTTAACAACACTGTTAACTTTGCATTTTTGCCATTAATTTATACGACGATGGCTTTTTGGGGGCCTGAAAACACAAGCTTTTGATAATGTGTTTCATTCTCAGGGTACGTTTACACGATAACGATGTAGGCCTACTAATAACGGAAAACTTTTTCCTTTGCATTTTCAAACTTGCACGTTGAAACCCGTTTTCAAAAGTTTGCGTTTTCAGGCACCCAAAGCATTGTTGTCGTGTAAATGAACTGCCAAAACGCATAAAAAGTTGTAATTTATTTTTGGGTTGATAACAGTGTCATGTAAATACCCCATGTTTTCTCCATGTAAACTATAAAAATGTGCATTTGTGAAAGGTGACGTCGTGTATTATGTGTTCAGACTATAGGCGCGTAGTATTTCTTTACAAAATGACATCGGCAACTACTGGCCTGGCCTGACAGCAGACTAAACCGATCAATTGATATGGATTAGTTTTACGATTTCTATATGAACTTTTTGAAGCTTTCAAAGTTGTAGTTGCGTAGCTGTCAACGGAGGGACAGAAATCTCTCAGATTTCATCAAAAAGATCAGAATTTACATCTTTGGGTGAACTATCACTTTATGTGATGAAACCTTGTTGTAAAGTTTTACCCAAACTTTTTACCCAGTATTTCTTTTCTTTACAATTTTTGACAGTTTTCTGTTCTTTTCAAGGCGAGTGAAAAAATCCATTCTCTGAGGATAGAGGACTGCCAATGGTGTGACGTCGAGATTTTGCCGCCCACCGTGGCAGAGAAAACATGGTTAGCGAGCGCAGAGGATCCGAGTTGTCCGTTCATTGGCCCTAAAGTCACGCTGCCCTTGTTCCTGACACCATCATACCATCCCACCGCAGGTCTCACAAACTTCACATACATGTCCTCTGTGCAGCAAGACGTGCCTTCAGAGCTGCTGGAGACCCGTGAGACAGACGCCACAAGACAGGAGTCTGACATCTCAGGCTTTTCAAGTGACTATGTCACTTCTATAGCCACGAAAACTCAGTTATGTGATATTCTGTACACACCAAAGTAAGCAATCCAGCACTGTGGATCTTATCACAAAGATGTTCAGATCACATCACGGCATCAGGGCCCCTCTTCCTTCTGCAAAACAGCCTTTAAAGACACAACAAGTGTTGTGAAATGCGATATTGCAATACATATCACTTGAGATTTTGCAATATCTTTCAGGTACTTTATCTGTGTTTTGCATGTTACGGTAGACCTTTCTGGTCAGAAAGTACAAAATGTTCTCTCTTGTCTTGAGGGACTGGGTGTTATGGTAACACTTCAGGATTAGGTTACCATCATTTGGCCCGGTTTCACAGACAGGGCTTAGATTAAGCCAGGATTAGGCCTTAGTTCAATTAGGACATTTAAGTAACTTTTATAAACGTGCCTTAGAAAAAAAACATTACTGGTGTGAATCTTGAGACAAAACAATGACACTGACGTATTTTATTATGTCAATGCAAGTTGCTTTCAGTTAAAACAGCTCAAACATGCATTTTAGTCTGGACTAGACTTAAACCTGGTCTGTGAAACTGGGGATTTAATGCATTTTGTTTTTGTTCAACATTTTTAAAAGGAAGTCTCTTATGCTCACCAAGAATACATTTTTACAAATAGAGTAAAAACAGTAATATTGTGAAATATTACAACCATTTCAAATAACTGTTTTCTACTTGAATACATGTTCAAATGTAATTTATTCCTGTGATCAAAGCTGAATTTTCAGCATCATTACTCCAGTCTTCAGTGTCACATGATCCTTCAGAAATCAGTCTAATATGATGATTTTCTGCTCAAGAATAATTTCTTATTATCAATGTTGAAAACAGTTGTGCTGCTTCATATATTTGTAGATAAACGGTGTTATTTTGTTCACGATTCTTTGATGAATAGAAAGTTTAACATTATCCTTTGTAATGTTATACATGTCTTTACTGTCATTGATTCATTTAATTTGTCCTTTCTGAATCAAATTATTAATATCTTTTTTTAACTCACTGAACCCAAACTTTGTGTGTGTAAAATTAACATTAACCAAGATTAATAAATGCTGTTTCATGCATATAATAATGCTGTTTAAGTATTGTTCATTGTTAGTTCAAGATGCATTGACTAATGTTACCAAATTATTTCTGGTAAAATGTTACCGCCTCAGGGCAATGTGCATTTGACTATACTGTTCATTCTGCCAACAATCTTGGCTTTCTATATAAAATACATGATTCTACAGACAGTGAGTCTTCTGAAACTGAGACAATCTAGTACTGATCTTCTCCTACAGAAGAGGTAAAGTGCCTCGAACATACTCCGCACACGCTCAAACGACACAGATGCACTCCACGAGTTTCTCTCTTTAATTATACATCCCTTTGATAAGACTAAGAATTTTCCAGAGCTCAAAGTGCCCAAAAAAACACACTGTACACACTTTTACAAGGGAAACCACGATTCAGGCAAAACAAAACAACTCCTTTAAATTACACCGTATCTTGCAATGTCATCTTTTAGGAAAAATATAAATATATATATAAATATTTTTCATTACTTTTCTGTCTCACGCCACTATGGTACAGATCCACAGCACAGGCAAAAGCCATGGCACTCTCTCTTCAGCCAATCAAATCGCAGTCAGTTGAAGGCAGTAGCAGCAGCGCTGGGACACGACGTGACGGGACACGCATATTAACAAAAGGTCTTGCAGTTAATAAATAAGCAACTGGATTTGTGTCAATTCAGCATGCAATCTAAACATCATTTTGGGCGAACAGGAAAGATGGATCAGTGCTTTGAACATCGAGAACATCAATAAAAACACAAATGCAGAAACTGTGGCTAACTACGAGACTGGAAAACTGGAAACTCGAAAATGGTCGAACATTTGACCAGCTCTGTGCCAGTGTTGTAACGCGTCGAACGGTTCAGTGCAGGTTCGGTTTGATAAACCAGGTGCACGTTCAAGGTAACACTGGGAGTCAATGCATTTAAAAGACGCAATGAGAAGGGAAACGACAACACGTCAAGCTAATACTTGAACTCTTTCTAAAGCAGTGCTTTGAGCTTAAAGGAATATTTTTTGGTACGACAAGTTACACTTTCATGAATCGCATTGGTGGCATGTTGTCGATTACACCAGAAAATCATTTTGACTATAGGCTTGAATAACAAACAAATACATAAAATACAGTTTGTTTGTTTTTAACATGAAATTAAACCAGTTTTTAGGACTGATATTTTGCATTGTGACACTGACATGACAATTAAGCACATTTTGCTTCTAGAAAAAAAATGTTTCCCAAAGAAATTTCAATTACTATATATATTTTTTTTAAATTAAATCAGCACCAAGGCACTACAACAAATACTACTATTAAGTATTTTTCAAATATTTTTTGTCACATTAGACAAAAGAATTTAGAAGGGAAATGTGCTTCATTTTCATGAAACTTTCAGAATGCAAAAACAAACAAACAAGAAAAGTTAAAATAAAAGTATATATTTTTAAATAAAGAAAATTACACCTGACTATTATTTTACATTGTGACATTATTGTCATGACAATTAAGCACATTTTGCTTCCAGAAAGATTTAAATCCCATTGAAATTACCATTATTATTATTACTGTCATATATATAAAAATATATGTACTTTAAAAATTTTTAACTAGCATCAAGGCAGTACAAAAATACTACTATGATGTGCATAAATATTGTTACCAATTAATTTGTCGTCACATTAGAGTTATGTGAATTAGGAAGGGAAATGTGCTTAGTTGTCATGAAAATTTCAGAATGCAAAAACAAATAAATAATAATAAAAAAATAAAAGCATATATTCTGCATAACGATTCATTTGACAATTTAACACATTTTGCTCCCCCCAAAAAGCAAATCCTATTGAAATTTCCATTATTCTCAAGTGATTTTCATTACTGTAATAAAGCATTACGACAAATACTACGATAATGTGCATAAATATTGTACAAACTATTTTTTTTCACATCACAATCAGAATTTGTAAAGGAAATGTGCTTAATTGTCACGTGAATAATATGAATGGTCCTAAAATAGGCTAAAATAATGCAAAAATATGAAATATAATAGAGGCATGTTCTTGACCAGAGATTCACTTGTTTGTACAAAAACACACTTATATTGGAAATCAATGCAGCCGAACTGTTTACACACTCAAAATGATTTACTGTTGTAATCAATACTATGCCAAAGGTTCGGTACATCGCACATAAGTTGTACTGAACTCAGGATATTCCTTCACAGGTACTTGATATGATACCATGCATGATTATGTTTATCTGGTTTCATTTCCTGTAGGTCAGAGTCAAACTAAACGCCGATTACCATCAGATCAGATCAGAGACGAGACCACAGCACTGAACAGGTATAGTAAGATATGAAGAATGAGTCTGCAAACGTTTTACGCTGTTCGTCCGATCCAAATTATTGGGTTGAATTTCACTTGACTCCAAAATCAGATTTAAAAAAAAGATGCAATTATTGTTTTGGACCATTACGATCCTTTGTATTATGACACAATTTTATGATAATCAAGCACATTTCTCACATAATTCCGCTTCATAGTAATGAGAAATGACCTGCACATGACAGCTTTCATGAGATTCACCCTGGAGGTGGTGAAAACACCCGCACTATTATCATTCAAAGCAGCTCTGTGATGGAGTATGTGTGTGTATCAGTGCTCACATGCTCTTTGCTTGCATTTTATTGGAGGATCATTTCCTGCCAGGGTATTTCTGAGAGGTTTGCGGATGACAAGATATCCAACAAAAGATGCGTGACGCTAAGGATCGAATGTCCGACACTACGCTTTTTTTCCCCAAAACACTGAATTCTGATTGTCTGGAGGTCATAAAAAATCCCAACACGCATCCAAAAGAAAAGAAATGAATAAATAGTACAAATGTAATCAACGTTTCGTCCATTCTCACACTTCTGGAAGTCCTAAAATTCGTAGTCAAAGCATTTGCACTCAATCCAAAGCCGTCACAGAATTCTTTGTAGTGTTTAGGTGATATGTTGAAACATTGGCATGGCAGGAATGTGTACACACACACACCAGTGCAGAGAAACGTTTTTCTCATCGGTGCATCCAGAGCCCTTAAAGTGTCGACAGCATTTTTTTCTTTATTAAAAAAACGAGTCTTTGTGATGTTTTGTTTCCGGTTCACCTGTTTCACAGTCTGAAGACGTTATTTGGTAAACTGCTCCTCGTTCAGAAACACGGTCTGAAGTCCAGGCCTCGTTTCAGGATTCCTGTAATCGCTTCCTTCCTCTCCTCCATCCACTTCCAATGAACTGTGTGTCTCTGTGGCGTATGAGAGGTGGGATGATGGAGGGATGGGGAAGCTGACGGAGGTGTCAAGACTCTGCGGTCTCCACCGGAACAGGTTGTGATGGTTTAGTCAACACTGCTTCCGCTTCATCATACAGCTGGAGACAGAAACACAGTCAACATGTGTGTGTTCTGGCATGTTTGGTTTGATTAAAACGAGACCACCTTGTTCAGTAATATTGTGAATTATTTCTTCAATTTAACTGTTTTCTATTTTAATATATTTTAAATATGTAATTTACTCCAGTCTTCAGTGTCACATGATACTTCAGAAATCATTCTAATATGATAATTTGCTGCTCAAGAAACACTTCTTATTATTTTTTCAGGATTCTCTAAGAAAAATAAAACTCAAAAGAACAGCATCTTTTTTAAATGGAAATATTTTGTTCCATTATAAATGTCTACTATCACTTTTAAACAAATGAATGCTTCCGTGCAAAGTAAAAGAGAAATATAGAGAATATAACTAAATACAGACATATATAGAATTATAGAACTGTGTGTGTGTGCTAATTCATGATTTTAATGACAGATTTTTTTTTAAATATTGGGCTCTCTAGTATGGTTGAGAGTCTGTAGAAAAATCTAAAAGCTACAAACCTTTCTGAGCACTATGAACTCTTCAGTTTAGGTGTTATAAAAATATTCTGATAGAGATTTCTTATAGAGAAGTTTCAGAGAGATGTCGTACCGGAATGAACTGCACATCCTGGAAGAGCTCTTGGATGAAGCGTCGCGAGGCCAGACGGAACATGCAGTTGGCCAGCAGGAAGGAAACTTCAGAGTACAGGCAGATGTCATCGAACGCGTACGGGAACTTCTCCTTTATCCTGCAGAGGGCAGCAGACGTTACACAGGGATGAAATGAGAAACACACACTCACGCTTGCACAGTATTTCTCAGATGTTCTTACGTCAGCAATCCGGTTTCGTGTCCTTTGGTACCGACTGAAGAGCTGAGGTTGATGACGAGCCGCAGAACCTCTTTCCTCAGCAGAACTCTGCAGGCTGGACCGTCCTCAGATATAGCCTTCCCACCTACACACACACACGTTAGGTTTTCATGTTTTATGGGGACTCTCCATAGACATAATGACTTTTATACTGTACAAACTGTATATTCTCTCCCCATACACTAACCCTACTCCTAAACCTACCCATCATGGACATTATCAAAAACTAAAGGGGACCAATTTTTTTTCATATTGCCATTTTTGTGGGGTTCTGTTGTCCCAAAGACATAGAGAATACCTGACCCACACACATACACACTCTTTGTTTTTCTATCAAGGACTTTCCATTGTTTTTTATACTGAACTAATAATATTTTGGTAATATTTTATAGTAAGGTTAATTTGTTAACATTAGTTAATGCATAATGTTAGTTGTTACTAACATGAACTAACAACGAGGACTGCATTTGTTACAGTATTGATTAATCTTTGCTAATGTAAGTTAATAAAAATACAGTCGTTCATTGTTTGTTCATGTCAGTTCAAAGTGCATTAACTAATGTTAAGAAATACAACTTTTGATTTTAAACATGAAAAACTTGAACTGGTCTTGTGCATTGATGGGCTCTGATCTCACCCAGTATGATCTCTGCACTGGGAGTGCTGCTGGCAGAGCCCTGACTGACGGCCGCGTCGCTGCACCCCGAGATCCCAGAGAACTTGGACTGGGCGACCACCTCTAGGTGATTATGGGAAGGCTGGTTGTGCCACTGAGAGAAACCATCAGACAGATCTGCAGCAACACAAGAATAAATGACACATTTTTACCCAAATCTGGAGACTGTAGGATTGACACTGGGGTTTGAACCGGTTTGAACTTAAACCTTTCCAGTGACCACATCCCACTTCTGTATTCCACTAACCTACACCAGCTCTAATAACACTTTCAGGCAGAAAGCAGCAGCATCATATCATACATTCACAAAAAAAAATTACAATGTTTAAAGGGTTAGTTCATCCAAAAATGAAAATTATGTCATTAATGTCTCACCCTCATGTCGTCCCAAGCCCGTAAGACCGCCGTTCAACTTCAGAACACAGTTTAAGATATTTTAGATTTAGTCCGAGAGCTTTCTGTCCCTCCATTGAAAATGTGTGTACGGTATACTGTCCTTGTCCAGAAAGGAAATAAAGACATCATCAAAGTAGTCCATCTGACATCAGTGGGTTAGTTAGAATGTTTTGAAGCATCGAAAATACATTTTGGTCCAAAAATAACAAAAACTACGACTTTATTCAGCATTGTATTGTCTTCCGGTTCTGTTGTGGATCCGCGTTCAGTGACGCCGCTGACGTAAGACGCTGCTGACGTGTATCTGTTGCGTCCGTGTATTCGGGTTCAAATAAATATGGCTGGGCAAAAAAATGCAAGTCTTCCTCTGTGTGGAAATCCTTGGACATGTTTGTGAAGATTGTTTTGTTTCCAGCGTGCGTCTCCCTCAGACTGTAAACGAAGCTCGGGCGCACCAGACACACGTCAGCAGCGGCTTACGTCAGCAGCGTCACTGAACCCGGATCCACAACAGAACCGGAAGACAATACAATGCTGAATAAAGGCGTAGTTTTTGTTATTTTTGGACCAAAATGTATTTTCGATGCTTCAAAACATTCTAACTAACCCACTGATGTCACATGGACTACTTTGATGATGTCTTTATTTCCTTTCTGGACAAGGACAGTATACCGTACACACATTTTCAATGAAGGGACAGAAAGCTCTCGGACTAAATCTAAAATATCTTAAACTGTGTTCTGAAGATGAACGGAGGTCTTACGGGCTTGGAACGACATGAGGGTGTCATTAATGACATCATTTTCATTTTTGGGTGAACTAACCCTTTAATGAAGATTGAAATGCTGTAATTGTGAGTCACCTGTGCGAGGGTGTGTGTCGTTCAGGTGGCTGTGTGTGTGTGAGCCGAGGATGGTGAGAGCGCTGCAGTAGAGGCAGTTCTGCTCCGTGTGCTCCTGTAAGCCTGTAGTCTCCTCAGAGCCCAGCATGTGGTGCTGCTCCGACCGGCTACTGTTCAACAGCTCTGTTATGCTCACCTGAGTCTTCAGAGGACCACGACACGAGTCTAAGAAACCTACGAGCACAGGCGGGGAAAACACAGATTAAATTGGTCAAAAGTGATAGTAAAGACATGTATAATGTTGCAAAAGCTTTCTATATAAATGTTTTTTTTTTAACTTTCTGTTCATCAAAAATTCATGAAAAAATATTAAGCAACACAACTGTTTTCAACAGATAAGCAATGTTGCAAATCATCATATTAGAATGATTTCTGAATGATCATGTGACACTGAAGACTGGAGTAATGATGCTGAAAATACAGCTTTGCATCACAGGAATAAATTACATTTTAAAATATATTCTCTTTTGGATATTGATATTTGCCTGTTTCAAAGAAATGTTACTTTGCATGCTTTTAAAGTAATGCCACATATGCTTAAATATAAAAACGCTTGAATGCTATGAGTGGAAAGTACCTAAAATACTTAGTGACATGGATGTAGGGTATAAACAACTGCATTTGACTTCCTTTGTTTATTATGGTGTGACAAAAAAAAAAGTGTGAAACTTAAGTTCATGAACTTACTGTTTGTAACCAACAACAAAGGTCAATGACAGGCGACACAGGGTGAAGAGAAAGTGTTAAAACCACAAGCGGAGGTGAAAGTATTGAAGGTTACAGTAAAGAAGGAGAGAAGCGCTAGAAGACAAAAGCGTAGGCAACAGCGGAAGGTGATAGAAGAAATGGAATTACCCCCAAAAAGTGTTAAAACTTAGTAAAACTAGTATTAAAAGTATAGCACCCCTCAGATGCTGCCTGCATTAAGCGTGAAGTACACCTGATACCCTATCAAGGGGCCGAAACAGCATCTCCAATATTGCTGGTTAAAGGCTAGATTATAGAGCTTTTTAGGTTAAGTTGATTTACGTTTTATGTTATTTATTTTGCATTAACTGCATTGTAACCAATAAAATAAGAGCTCATCGACATTAGCAGTGTATTAACATTAGATAATACACTGTGAACTAACATGAACTGCTGTATTTTTATTAACTAATGTTAACAAATGAAACATTATAGTGTAAAGTGTTATCATAATTATTAATGATATTAGAAATACAGATGATGCTACATACCATTAGATTCTCCAAAAATAAATTTGGATGTTTTTTCTTCAGCAGGAGGGCTTGTTCTCTTCTGGAAATATGATGTTTCTTTAATCTAAAAATGAAAGGAAATAAAATACAAATATTTTCTACAAAAAAAACAACAGAAGAACAGCTCTTTCGACAACTATATTTTTCATTTTTTGGTCGCTACGGCTAAGCTCACTGCATCAATGCAGTGCGTATTTTAACTCATTTTGTCATTTGACAGGTGAAAATAATAAGTAATACAAAAGTCTGATCCACTCAGGAGAGTGACAGAATCGTTTTAATAAATAAGCCACACAATCAGTGTTATGTCATGACCATAGTGAGGGTAAAAACGTTACAAAACTGCATCTTCAAATGAATCAACACTCATGAAAATGTAATCAAATTTGCATAAACCTCTATATACTCCACATAATAAAAGTATACGACACAAAACAAACCTGAAACATATGGTTGATGTCAAGGGGTAGCGCCAGGCCAATGTAGTCCTCACTGCAGCCATAGGTGGCGCTAGAGACCATAGAGCGCAGGGAAGAGGAGCGCTGCAGGGTGGAGTGATTGATCGGACTCAGCAAGTCCTCCTTATCCAGAGATGCGAAACTCAGAGCTTTCAAAAACCTGCGAGGAGAGCGAACACAAGCACACGCACTGCAAAACATTAGCTCTAAAACTAGAAATCTTCATCTAGACTTTTGCTTTTATTAAAATGGTCTACAAACAGTCAACAAAAAACAACTTTTACGAAACAACTAAAAATATTTTATACCTACTCCTGGACATCCACATTACTTCAGCAAATAATTTTAATCCTAACACAAAACACCTGGATGTAATTGAGTAAACAAAAAGGCTGTATCCCAGTACACAAAATTAATAGTATGCAAAACCACAATTAGTGCATACCAAATCACAGTGTGTGTATATACACTCACCTAAAGGATTATTAGTAACACCTGTTCAATTTCTCATTAATGCAATTATCTAATCAACCAATCACATGGCAGTTGCTTCAATGCATTTAGGGGTGTGGTCCTGGTCAAGACAATCTCCTGAACTCCAAACTGAATGTCAGAATGGGAAAGAAAGGTGATTTAAGCAATTTTGAGTGTGGCATGGTTGTTGGTGCCAGACGGGTCGGTCTGAGTATTTCACAATCTGCTCAGTTACTGCGATTTTCACGCACAACCATTTCTAGGGTTTACAAAGAATGGTGTGAAAAGGGAAAAACATCCAGTATGCGGCAGTCCTGTGGGCGAAAATGCCTTGTTGATGCTAGAGGTCAGAGGAGAATGGGCCGACTGATTCAAGCTGATAGAAGAGCAACTCTGACTGAAATAACCACTCGTTACAACCGAGGTATGCAGCAAAGCATTTGTGAAGCCACAACACGCACAACCTTGAGGCGGATGGGCTACAACAGCAGAAGACCCCACCGGGTACCACTCATCTCCACTACAAATAAGGAAAAAGAGGCTACAATTTGCAAGAGCTCACCAAAATTGGACAGTTGAAGACTGGAAAAATGTTGCCTGGTCTGATGAGTCTCGATTTCTGTTGAGACATTCAGATGGTAGAGTCAGAATTTGGCGTAAACAGAATGAGAACATGGATCCATCATGCCTTGTTACCACTGTGCAGGCTGGTGGTGGTGGTGTAATGGTGTGGGGGATGTTTTCTTGGCACACTTTAGGCCCCTTAGTGCCAATTGGGCATCGTTTAAATGCCACGGCCTACCTGAGCATTGTTACCTGACCATGTCCATCCCTTTATGGCCACCATGTACCCATCCTCTGATGGCTACTTCCAGCAGGATAATGCACCATGTCACAAAGCCCGAATGATTGATTTCAAATTGATTTCTTGAACATGACAATGAGTTCACTGTACTAAAATGGCCCCCACAGTCACCAGATCTCAACCCAATAGAGCATCTTTGGGATGTGGTGGAACGGGAGCTTCGTGCCCTGGATGTGCATCCCACAAATCTCCATCAACTGCAAGATGCTATCCTATCAATATGGGCCAACATTTCTAAAGAATGCTTTCAGCACCTTGTTGAATCAATGCCACGTAGAATTAAGGCAGTTCTGAAGGCGAAAGGGGGTCAAACACAGTATTAGTATGGTGTTCCTAATAATCCTTTAGGTGAGTGTATATAAATAGCTAGCTACTGTAGGATGATACACTCACTGTTTTCCAAATAAACTGTTCCTGGTAGATTTTATAAACATCACCCCTGTCCCAACTACATTATCTGTGAATTGGGATGCAGCCAAAGTTATTTCTAAGTCTGTTTAGTAGTTTGAGTCGAGTTTGTATTGGATCTGCAGGAGTAGATTGAGCATCCCGGGTCAGCACGACATCCACTAGGTTTGCTACTTTCCTAAAGGACTGTTTCTACAAGCATCTGACCGAAGTCTTCGAGACGCGTATTAGTATCCCAGTCACTCAACTCTTTCACTGAATGAGTGAAAGATGGAGAAATTATTTGGGGGGAAATGACTGGAAGTGTAGTCGCATGAGACAGGATGTTGCCATGTACTCTACAGTGTTTCTATGATGGAAACTCTACGGTGGTCCGAGCTAATGAAGGGATCCAACTCTTGAGCTGCTCTACCCACCATGGCACAAGAGTTCTGGACACCCTGCGATGGGAGCTGAACGGCCCAGAACACCTTCTATGAGATTGAGAATACCTGAGGACCAGCAAAAACACCCTGAACTTCAATTGCACTTGCACATTTACAGTATGTGTGAATGTCACGAACATGTCAAGAACCAACAAATATAAAATATATATCTATTTATGTTTATAAAATATAATTTATTATACAAAATATATTTAATTACATTGTTAAATATGAATTATTAAATTATATTATTATTATTAATAATAATGTATATATATATTAGTTATTTTATGGTAAGAAAATAGGTCATTCAGATTTTTTGGACCATCACATTATCATAACACATTTTCATGAAATTTATTCTTATTACAGTAGTGTCTGGACATTTTTTTTAATTCTTATTGCTACTTTTTAGATTTTCAATCATGTAGTTAATAAAATAATGTACATTACAGTAATTTTTTCTACCATAAATTAACATAATTTTAATATAGTAATTCATTATCATAGGCAGTACAAAACAATTTATAAAAACTTGTAAAAACGTAAAAAAAATATAAATAATATAATGCATTTAAATAATTACATTTTATACACATACATAAGTACATAGATATACATGTTTGAATGTATATAAACATATACATAGATATATGTTTGAATGTATATATACATATATACACTATGTATATATATATATATATATATATATATATATAGAGAGAGAGAGAGAGAGAGAGAGAGCGAGCGAGCGCAAGAGAGTACTCAAAAATAATTATGTTAAGAATTAGTATAAAAAAATAAGTAGTAGTTAAATGAAAGCTGAAAAGTATAAATGACTGTACCTGCGTTGTGTGAGCCGCGAGTCGAGGCTCCGTGTTTTCATGGTGATCGTGTCTGTAAACAGTACGTCTTTAGCGGGAGACGCCAGCGCTTCGCTGTGTGACAGAGACGGGTGGATCCTTTGCTGCTGCAGGCGTTTGAGCGTGGCGTAGCCCAGCGCGTCACGGGGGCTCGTGTACATGTAGCTGCAGTCCACCAGGCTCTTGATGGTGGCCACAGAGGGAGACTTCAGCGACTGAGCCCTGCGCGGCAGTGTGTGCGCCGACCCGGGAGGAACCAGAGAGGTAGAGTTGGACTTGGACAACAGGATGTGGTTATGGTTGGTCTGAGGACTGAGCGAATGTTGCATTTTCACAGTTTTAGCACTGACCACCGTGTTGAGGCTGGCGCAGTCTGTGTCCATGCCCACGGCAGAGGGCGTCTCTCGGGAAGGGGAGGAGCTCATGGAGCTGATGCCACTGGTTGTAGTGTCCGTGTTGAAGCTCTGACTGCGGCTCTTAAACGTGCCACCTCCCGGCAGCACAGAGGCACCGTCGCAGGTCAAGCGCTCCCTGCTGCTCCGCTCACGCTTATGCTGACCTCTGCCCTCCGAATCCAAACTCCCCTCGGTGGCGTACGGCTCTGCTAGTGCCTTTATGCCCACAAACGAGGTCCCGCAGCTAACCGTGGGGCTGCGGGACATGCGACTGCCATTGTAAAAGACCTCGCTCTGCCCCGAGTGGCCTGGAGAATAGTTCGAGGGTTCGGTTACGGTCCGGATGCGCCTCATGAGCTGGAGCTCCTCGGGAGATTTTCCTGCATTGGTTGTGCCTTTAGTGTCGGTGGGGCTTCGTCCCTTCTTACTGGGGAGAGACAGGGAGTTGAGAAAGCGGTTTCTGAGATGCGAGGGGGTGAGGATGGTGAAAGGGCTTCTGTCCTTTGAGGTTTTTGTGTGCATATTAAGAGAAGAGTCCTCGTACATGTCCAAACCCTCGCTAACATCGTCCATGAAGTACAAACCTGAGAGTGACACGTGCAATATTACATTGGACATAAAACAACACATTGCAATGACTATTTATGCATACAATTACAACAATCAGTGTTACTAAAAGGTGTTAGCTAAAATATTTGATAAAAAACTTAAACTTAAAGGTTTAGCTCTCCCAAAAATGCAAATTATGTTTTTATTTACCCACCCTCATGCCGTTCCAAACCCGATCTTTTTGATGAAATATGAGAGCTTTCTGTCCCTCCATTGACAGCTACGCAACTACCATTTTGACGCTTCGAAAGTTCATAAAGAGATCGTAAAAGTAATCCATATGAATTGAGCGGTTAAGTCCAAATTTTTCTGAAGAAACCGGATCGCTGTACATCAGGGGTGTCAAATTCAGTTCCTGGAGGGCCACTGTCCTGCAGAGTTTAGCTCAAACCGTAATTAAACACACTTGATCCAGCTAATCAAGGTCTTCGGGATTACTAGAAACTTCCAGGCAGGTGTTTTAGAGCTGGTTGGAGCTCAATTCTGCAGGAGAGTGGCCCTCCAGGACCAGAGTTTGACACATGCGCTTTATATGATGAACAGATTGAGTTAAGGCTTTTATTCACATATAAACATTCATCAACTCACACATCAGTTGTGGTACACGGCAGCTCAAGCACGTTCACTTGACATGCGAAAACCAATGAGGTTCATTCTCGTGTTACGCGGCACGTTTGATTTCATCAAAATATCTTAATTTGTGTTCCGAAGATGAATGAAAGTCTTACTGGTTTGGAACGACACGAGGGTGAGTAAATGATGACAGGTTTTTCATTTTTGGGTGAACTATCCCTTTAAGAAAACATTTTGACATGTTGACTCACTGGGTTGACTTTCGCTTTCGCTGTTGTGGCGTGAGCTGGTGGACTCGGAGTTGAGGCTAAGTGTGCTGGGCACAGAAGACAGTTCGCTGGGCAGCAGAGCGTCCACTTCATCTGGGACGACGGGCCACTGCTGCCTGCGGCTGTGCCGTACCGAGTCCCATCCCAAAGCCTTCAGCACATCACTGCCCTGCCGTGTCCGGCTGATCACGCCCAGCACATAAACACACGTACTGCACACACAGAGCTGTTGGTTACTTACTGGACATATGCTGAAAGGTTACTCACTTTTTTCCGCACCAGCATTTATAATAATTTTTCACAAAAATGTCATGGAATATCTGAACATGCAATACATCAAAAGAAAGAACAGAGCCCCTGCTTTTAAACAAAATTAACTGTTTTATTCTAGCTTCATGCCTTTTTTAATTAACACTTGAATGTGGATACATTTCATAAAAAAATAAGAAATTTTTCAAATACTAAAACGTGCATAAGACAATGCCTTTATCGCTTGTTTCTGCTCCTTTTTTGCCTATGTTTTGATTCAGAGATGATGTACTCTTTTAGAAGATGTGTCATAGCGCCCCCTACCGTATAACAATGAAAACACGCAAAGCAGTTCAATTACAGGGAAGCATTGTCTCATAAATGACGGAAAATTGTATCAATGGAGGGGAAAGAGTTCATTGTTTTTACACAATTTTTATTACAGTTTATCTTTTATTGTCCAGAGCCAAAGTGGAAAAACTTTGGAAAAACAAAAAAGTTAGACATTAAGAGTGTCAAGAAAATAAGAGGACGGTTCAATATGACAATATATTCTACACTACCATTCACAAGTTTGGGGTCAGCAAGAGTTTTAAAATGTTTTTGAAAGAAGTCACTTCTGCTCACCAAGACTCCATTATTTGATCAAAAACATATTGTGAAATATTATTACAATTTAAACTAACCGTTTTCTATTTTACTATATTTTAGATGTAATTTATTACTGTGATGTAAAGCTGAATTTTCAGCATCATTACTCCAGTCTTCAGTGTCACATGATCCTTCAGAAATCATTCTAATATGCTGATTTGCATTTTTTATTTTCAATGTTGAAAACAGTTGTTCTGGTTCCTTTTTACGTGGAAACCTTGATGAATAGAAAGTTCAAAAAGACATTTTAAATGTCTTTACTGTCACTTTTGTTTAATTGAATGCATCTATGACAAATAAAAGAATACATTTCTTTAAAAGAAACCTTACTGACCCCAAACTGCATGTAAACATTGGTCAAACTACCAGGTCTACTTTTTTGCTGGTCATGACATTAAAGGATTGGGTCTACAGGCCCGTTCAAACCAAGGACGATAACTATAACGATAACTATATTAGCGTCCACACGCTTGCTCATTATCGTTCTGTTTATTTTAAATGCATGCGCTGCAGATGTTTTCAAGTGCTAAAGCTCTTTAAAGTCAGGTGGATTCTGATTGGCTGTCAATCTATTAATAGTTCATCAGCTGGAAAAAAAAATCATTGTGAAAGTGATCAAAAATATTGTTTCTCTGTGCTGTTATAGTTGGGATGTGGACTTCCCTATTCGCATAGAATTAGAACAATTACCATAACCATATCTTTAATGTTATAGTTACTGTATCGCCCTTGGTGTGAATGGGCCTTAACTTGTACAGAATGAATGTATATTGGATATGACCATGTTACGCATCGACCTCTTGGTTTCCAACAGATGGTGTTCATGCGCATTAAGTTGTGAATAACTAAGTTTATATTCCTTTATACTACAGGGCTGTTGAATGCTTGATTCTGATTGGTTGAGAACGTTCTAAGGTGTGCAATTATTTTCAGGGAAACGCACGGCTAAAGTAGTTCCAGGCAGGTTTGACCGCATTACAGTTCCATATCACTGCTCGTAGTTAACTGTCATAACGGAAAATAGGATACAATTCATAACAAGAAAAAACATGCAGCCCCATGCATGCGCTTGATCTGCAATTTTCGATGTCTAACTTCACAATCAATGGACACATACAGTTTAATTTTAATAAATAAATAAAGTATGTAGTCCTATCTATAGGCTAAATAGAAAATTAAATTGAATAGGCTATTTAAATAAATTGATAGTCCTGCTGGGTTTTCGTAATTATTCCAGATAATATAACAAATAAATAATTATTGATAGGCCTGTTAAAAGGGCTTTGTGTGTTTCATTTATTGGGTTATCTACTGTCAATTATAGAAAACAAGAATGAACGAATTAATTAAAACAAATTTAATTAATAAATAAATAATCATATTGATGCACATGCTTTTCTGTCTCATTATTGCAACATCTCTCTCTCTCTCTAATAACGGCATTAATAACTGCATAAAGCCGGGACACACTGACTAAGGCCAGTTATGAATGTAATTTGATACTTAGACTGAATGCGCTGAACACGCGTTTGGGCATGATCAGTCATGTGTTCACAGTTGGTGTTTAAGACCTGCTACAGTCGATGGAAACAGTCAGTCTTCGAATGTTTCAGCGAGTTGTAAGTGTGTCCCCATCATTAGTCTGCTATCAGTGGCTCAAACCTCCGTTACTAACTCTAAAATTACGTTTTGGAATTAGGAACGGAGGCATGGGATTAGATGCGTAAGAAATTAGTCCTACATACAAGAGCGTTTTAATGACAAAAACTTGACAAACGTCTTGAAATGCATCATCTGAACAATGTTTTGAGGTGTGGTAACTGTAGTATAAGCGGAATAATTGACTTCAGGTCGTTGAATTATTAGAAAAATAATGCACACCCGAGGTGTAACGGCCACTCCGCTTCGCGTCGTGACCGCATTACCACCTCGGGTGTGCATTATTTTTCTAATAATTCAATGGCCTGTCGTTAGGGTGACCACCTGCTAATAAGCCCAAGGGAGGACAAGGGGTATGTTTCTGAGGGACAATGTGGGACACTGCCTGGCGCGGCGGTGACCTTACCCTAACCCTAACCCCACGTGCAGACTCACTGATAGTGGTTTACCCATTTAACCACCTACCTTATACCACATACCAGCTTACATGGTATATTAATAATGCCCTATTCCCCTAAACATGTGTAATTGCTGATGTATGCTCATGAATAGGCCAACCAATGTGTATTTTTTTCTAAATAAAGATTCATAATATTTTGAACATTCAATGAATTGACAGATGCACTTCCACGTACGATTTACTTTAGATATTTAATTTGATTTATTTTTTATTACAATTTATTCACTTTAAATAAATAATAATATAAAATTATAGGATTAACAGGAATTGTAGTTGCTCAACACCACAGGAACAGTTAAAAATAAAAGTCTTAACTCACAACTCCAGAGGTTTTTTGAGCAAGCATTGATCATGCGTGACACGGTCTCAATTTGCGGGACGCATGAATTGGGCTTCAAACGCTGTGCGCGCACGAGCTACGCGGGACGGGTGGTCACCCTACCTGTCGTCAATTATTCCTTACATATTAGGCAGACTTACCCACGTATGGACAGAACCTCACAGTGCTGTGCCAGAGCAATAATATCTGGAAACACATTCTCCTCCTGTAGGAGGTTCAGACCCCAGTTTGAGCTGCCAATGTTGCCCTGGAACATTTCAAATGTTAAACATTAAAACCATAAACACCACATATAATGAAACAAGAGACATCATTAGCTACTCAACACATACAGTAAGTCAAAACCATCACTGACCAGAGCCCATAGCGCCGCCTTCAGCAGTTTAACACCTTCCCACTTATCCAACACTGGAGATCGGACTGTGTAACTAAGATCCGGGATAACACCCTAACAAATACACACGAATAAATGCACGAAAACATACGAAGCTATACAGTGACAGCAAGCAGCGTGTGCATAATCAGGTACCTGAGCTTCCAGCAGCAGGCAGCCGGTTTTATCATGTACCAACTGCCCATATAAATGCACAGGGAGAAAGACATTTGGCCTCTGTAACCTACAACATGAGAGCGAGAGAGCAGGTAAAAAGAAAGAGTATGCTTCATATTCACAACAGTGTTACTTTAGTATTATTTATATACTATTTTAGTATTACCGGTACTTAATATTTTGAATGAGCTTTAATGGTAACAGTTCAGAATAAGGTTCCATTTGTTAATATTTATTAAATCATAGTTAATATTCATTTCAACATACATTATTAAAATCAAAAGATGTATCTGTTAATATTATTTAAATGAACCTGATCTAACAATCAACAGTTTTTTTTATTATTATTAATGTTAACATAGATTAATTAATACTGTAACAATGCACTGGTCATTGTTTTTACATTAAATAGCGTTTACTAATGGGACCTTATTGTAAAGTGTTCCTGTTTTTATTTTTCATTTTTCAAAATTACATTTTTACATTTTTTTTTCTTTAGTTTTAGCAATTTTGTTTTGTGCTGTTGCCTGCATTTTTTTTTTTTTTATATAGATCTAGCTTTATTAGAACTTAAACATATTTACAAGGTAACAAGTTATTATTTACACGTTTTTAATCTAATATTTATATTTTATTTTAACGTTTTTTCTATTACTGAAAACTATTTTTTATAGTTTTAGTTTACGATAACACTACCAATTCATACCTAACGTGAATCAGGAACTTGTTCAACTCACTAACCAAGTATGTGCAATAGTAATGGTCATTTGATAGGATATTAATAACTGATTTCTTCATTTACAAGAGATAAGCAGTGCTTAGACCTTTGGTTGCTGCGCCGGACGTAGTTGTCTCCGTCGACAGGTTTGCGATATGTTGTGAGAGCTTCATTCAACTGCTCTTCAATCATGTCCACATACTTCAGATTATACTCCTGCAAAAACACACGGCTTAACACATTTGCATTCAAGAAGAACAAACACACACAGGCGTGAAATAAAGGACTGAGAGAGAGAGAGTTATTGGTTTGCTGCTTTCACCTTCTGCCATTTATCGAGCTGTTTGTTGACGTAGCCTCTTTCGTTGAGGTAAGAGAAGCCCTTTGGGATGGACAGGAACCTACAGAGAACAGAGACATTTATTCATTTACCAAACAACTTACAAATGAGGAGTACAACAGCTTATGACATTATTTAAATAGTAAATTTTACACAATTGACAGATTTAGACATTGTCTTTACATATGACTGTTAACTTGGCTAAACATCATTAAATAAAAAAATGATATAAATAAATGGCATAACTGGATATTCGTTGATTAGTAAATGATGGAGAAAGCTCTCTGATGGCAAATTTGTTTTTAAATAAAAGCCTCATGGACTTTTACTAAAACCTATTTGCATTCTTTGTATAATAAACAATCAAGGGTTAGGGTTAGATTATTGTGATAAATGATAAATTAGTTTAGGGTTAGATAAATACATTAGATAAAGGGTTAGGTTAAGTTAGTAATCACCATGAGAAAATAGAGTAAAACTGGGAGTTGTGAAAAATATGAGAAGTTTATCTATGTATCATCTTTTAATTAATTGTATAACCGTTTCATATATCTCTTTTAATTTCTTAAGTGTTTTAATTTTCCTTGCTTTTATTTTGTGATTATTTTAACTCCTCTCTGTAAAGCACTTTGAATTGCCATAGTGTGTGAAATGTGCTATATAAATAAACTTGCCTTGCCTTAATGCAGCACCAATAAAACATATTTGCATACTGTATCCATATTTTATTTAAAAGGTACGTTGCATTAAAATGTGAAAGGAAAACAGGCAATTTATCTTTATATCAAATATCTAAGTAACTCCAAGCAAAAGATACATTTGAAATTAAATTATGATGAACTAAAAATTGATTAATTTCCATAATCTATTGAAATGTGTTATGACTAAAATGATATGCATATGACAAAATTGTTAATTCTGGGAATTCAACCCGAAAAAAAAACATAAATATTGCATAGACGTAGTACTGCTTATTTTGGGCCCTAATTTTATCATGAAACCTGGGAGACTCTAAGATAGCTAAAATATGTTGGTGCATATGGTTTAAAATGAATAATATTTCTTTTTAAATGGATAGTTCACCCAAAAATTAGAATAGTGAAGAAGATTTTTATCTGAAACTGTGGTCCTTGCAAGTCATGCAAGTCAATGGCTACCGTCACTCAGAGCCAAAAAAAAACAAAAACATATACAGGCAAACCAAATTTAACACATGTAATTTAACACATGTAATTTAACACATGAAGTGAAACGATCTGTCTGTGCAAGAAACTGAATATTATTTACAACTTTATTACCTGTACAGCCAAAACAATCTTATCATCACTGTAAAGCTGCTTTGAAACAATTTGTATTGTTAAAAGCGCTATAGAAATAAAGGTGACTTGACTTAACCCACAGCCTGAGCGTGTTAATGGCCGTCTGGTGTGCGATCTTCCTGTCGCAGTGTGACATATGTGCGGGAACAAACTCACACGTGAGCTGACGCAGTGTTTGTTTACAACAGAAAGGGAGGACACGTGTGTTGTAAGCAAAATAGTGCTTACTTGCCGCCCCCTATAAAATGTTGCAACCTATATAAAAAAATAAGATTATGTTTGCTTGCACATTCTCAATCGGGAAGATTAACTTTTTTCACAGATTCCCAACATTTGAGCGTCATTATGCTGCAGGAAGTGCTTCAGACTGTCGTCAATGCGCTAAGGACTGTTCGCAGAGGCTGTGGATTACAGGTATTTTTGGGTGAACCCTTTAAGCGATATATAGTTCAGTAGAAAGCATACAGTAACTAAAAACCAAGAGTGTTTTACCTCAACAGCAGCAGAAGGCCTTTCTCTCCAAGGTGAGACAGAGCAGGTTTCATGTGGATCAGCGCGTGCAGGTTGGCCTGGAGGGATCACAACACATCAGAAATAAAGAGTAGGGCTGCACAATTAATCGAATTTCTAATTGCGATTACGATTACGGATGCCACGATTACGTAATCGTTCAAAGCCGCGATTACAAAAGAAAATCCACTCTGCGTGTGTGTGTTTAGAGCATAATTATGTTATGAGAGGCGAATCACGACTACTTCAGAAAACCCAGCACAATATGACATACCAGGCAGTGACGTAAGTGTACGCTGAAATAAAAAGTCTTTCACCTCAGAAAAGCGGACTTTACTGTCCTGTCAGCCGTTATACTGCGCTCGTAGCGCGCACTCTTCAATTGTACGCGCAAATGCGGCGGCGCGCGCTGTTTATGGCTTCACAGTATGAAGTGCAAAAGAAACTACTAGGCTCGTAGTACGAGCATCCAACGTCGTTACAATGTAAATTACCGTAGTAAGTCACGAAATAAAAGTAAAATACCACTAAATCACGTGTTAGCTGAGAAGGATTTGCATGCAGGTATGATTTTCATTCTATTTACCAGGAGGAGCTATTTCATTAACAGTTCTTGTTAGTATTGTGTATTTACCATGGTAAGTGTCGTTTCCATAACCCCAAAATGCCACTTTATTTTCACTTTGTGTTATTTTTTATATTTTTAAATGACTGTGGTGGCTCATATCAACATTGTATTAACAAAAACTTGTTTGGGACTGCTTTTTAATTGCTTTAGCATAGTCCTAATGTTTTTCTAGTCTTTAGTATGACTCATTGTTACAATTTATGTGTATGTTAAGTAAAGGGGGACAGTACATGTGTGTGTTAATTTTTGTGTAAACATGTATTATAATTTGCCTATATATATTCAATGTAAATTGTGATAATCGTAATTAATAATCGCAATTACAATTTCAAGGGAATCATCGGCAATTATGATTTTTGTCATAATCGTGCAGCTCTAATAAAGAGCATAAGAGTTGCTGTAAGAAACACATTTAACTAATACAAACCAATCAGCGTCCTGGGTAACACTTTATAATGTCAAAATACAGTATTACATGATTTAATATTTAGCAGATCATTACCTAATTGCATCAATTTCCTGTAACTGTGATGCTGATTACCTTGTCTTCACAAGCTTCGTCCAGGACGTCCAGCGCCTCAATGGAGACAGTTTTGTTGTGGTCATGCAGCTGTGTGACTAGCAACTCCATCCCCCAGTTACTGAAGAACTCAACATTAGCGCGCAGAAGCACACGCAGGTGTTTGGTGGCGTACAGGCGGCAGTTCTGTAGCAGGACATACAGGGAGAATCACTCAATCTGAATTCAAAAATACAATCAGGTTTAACAAGAATCGTGTAGGATGGATACAACAGTTATCTGCAATATATCAAATCTTAAACAAATCTTGTTTGTTTCATTATTTAACATTACTATTAGATTAGAATCAATAAAACATCTTTACATTGTTGTTTTGATTGCTATTTATTTACCAGTTTAAAAGAAATGTTATTTGAGGCAATGCCATATAAAGATGTTTGAATGCTATGTGTTTGGAAAGTAACTGCAATACTTAATATGATTTTGATGTAGAACAGGATGAAATGAGGGAAAGGTGTAAAAAGTAAATTCATGAACTTGATGTTTGCAACTAAACACAAAAGTTAACTAGAAGGCACTCAGGGGTCAAGAGAAGGATTTACAACCACAAGAAAACTTTCAGGAATTTTGTTGTGTTTTGTTTAGGAATTTTTATTAGTTTTTTAAATTTTTTAAATGTCTATATACACATTTGAGGGTTTTTTTGTTTTTATTTTAGTTTTAGATTTTAGTTCAAGTTAAACTAAACAAAAATGAAAAAAGCTGAAATAAAACAAGGTTACCGGTATGTTTTTTTTTTTTATATTTGATTTTTATTTCAGTTAACGATTACTTTAGTTCAAATTACTAAAACGTTTTTTATGGTTTTAGAAAAGTATAATAACCCAGCTCAGAACACAGAAATGTTATGTAAGATTTAGTTATTTTAGTTCAAGTTAAACTAACCAAAATGAGAAATAAGCTGAAATAAAATAAGGTTTTTTTTTTTATGTTTGATTTTTACGGTTTTCGAAAAGTATAATAACCCAGCTCAGAACACAGAAATGCCATGAGCGTGATCTTACGTCAGTGGCCGCCGTGAGGATCTTGGACAGAATGACTCGAGCGAGTCCGTCTCTGCTGTAGTCCAGAGTGGAGACCGTTAGTTTCAGCAGGTGATCCTGATTTTTCATCGAGCACAAGTTCAACAAACTGGACAAAACAGATCAAAAACAAACATAGTTAATCACACTGCTTCCAATACATCATAGTATTAACATGACTGGAAAGACTTCTTAATTGTGGCAAATATTCAGTAATGTTCAAGGTTTACTGGAACACTAAATTTTTGTAAGGCATGTTTACTTCCCTGAACATGGTACTATGTTACTACCACTACTACACTGGTGTTTAAAATGGTGTATATGATCTGTGTTCATAGTAGAGCGTTGGTGCTTGCAACGCAAAGGTCATGGGTTCAATTCCCAGGGAAAGCAAGAACTGGTAAGAATTTAAAATGTGTACCTTGAAAATGCAATGTAAGTTGCTTTGGATAAAAACGTCTGCTAAATGTAAATGTAAAAATATGGTAATAATTCAGCACCACAAAACTGTATATTTTAATATTCCATTCGTGACACCACTGTATATATGGTACCGCCACAGTACTTTCACTTATTCATATAGCCAGAATAATAAAGTTTATTAGGACACTGAGATATTAAATTGTGTGTTCTCACCACTGAAATGCACCACATTTCTCCAGAATTTTGACACCGGTTGGCTGTGCAGACAGAGTACCCAGAAACAGGAAGTAGTGCTGACTGAGAGTGCTAAGAAGACCATTGCTATGGAGACTGCGTTCAGGTTTAAGCCCAGTAGAGGATGTGAGCCACTGGACGATATCCTTCACTAACTCCTCTAAATACATCTGACCATCCTACAAAAAAAAAAACAGAAGACAACAAACCAAGTTAACTGCTACAAGGTCTGCGTGATCTGGGGGGAAAAAAACTAATTGTGATTTTTCTGATAAAAATTGTGATATAAAAAATTGTGATTTTGTAGGGCTGTACAATTTGGTGAAAATGTTGTATAAAATAATCATATTTAATATAATTACTATTATTACTAAATAGTAAATATACTAATTACCAAATAAAAACAATAAGAAATATTAATTGTATTACTTCACTTCACTCTTAATTTCTTAATTTTCTGACTTTTATTTTGACGGAACACGGCAGGGAGCCCTTAAAGCTTCTCTTTTGTTGATGAGCACTTTACATTACCAGTTTGAAAATATGGTTAACGAATGTTGCGTTCCCAAATGCACATTCCCAAATAAAACAGAGCAGATGTAGAGTTGAGTTTGTGTGGAGCAGCATTTACTGTGAACCGAGATGCTCCGAGACACTGAACATGTTATTTCCATTAATGGTGCAGGCCTAACTGCTACTCTGCTGCTTATAGATAGGGCTGGGTACCGAGTTCGGTACTTTTTAGGTACCGACCGAATTACCTCGATACTACCGAGTATCGAAACATGTCTTGTTTTTCGGTACCTAAGAGGTTAATCTCGTCAACGTCAGTGAAACAATCATGCAGCATGATTGGCTATGGCGGAAAAATACTAGTTTACGCGGCTGCCCAGAGATGTGGCTCGTCGCACGTGAGGCTGTTGTGTGTGTGTGTGTGTGTGTGTGGGTGCGTGTGTGTGTGTGTGTAAGCATCCCAACCCAGATAGATAGAAATATGTGGAAATGATCCAAAGTGTACCTATGTGCCAGACTCGATGCCAGAAGCACGCGATGCAATATTTTCGACAAGATCATTGCTGCCAAAACCGATAACACGGTAAATCTGATAAGGCACTTAGAAGAGCACAGAATACACTTGAGAGTAATGGTGTGTTCACACCGAACGCGAATAGAGCGTCAAATACGCGTCTATCGCGTCTAGTTAGACGCTTGAATCTTCCGCTCGAGTTAAAATTTTTCAACTTGCGCGGAAGACGTTCGCGGCAAACGCGCACGTCATTCGCGACGCCCAGCGCGAATAATGCGTCTATTCGCGTCTTTGCATTGACTTTGTATGTAATCTACTCGCGCAAATAATTAAATTCGCGTTCGGTGTGAACAGTAAACACACACCATTAGTAAACACTTGTTCATTAATAAACAATTAAAATATCTCCTTGCTATTGTTTCCCGACACATTCATAATCAGTGCTTTGCGGCAAGCTTCATGTGTGCTGAGCGCGATGCATATATCCCGCCCCCCCAGTAGCCTATATTTAATTTAATTCACATTTATTTGTATAGCATTTTTCACAATACATATCGTTTTAAAAAATGCATGCGTCTAAATTACAATTTAGAGTGATCTGTTATCAGAGGTGACAGTGTAATGCATTTCAATTAATTTTCATTCAGTTTCATTGTTAAACAATGCATTAAGTTAAGGCAGAAACAATGAGCTCATTGAAGTAAAGAATATATGTTGTTAAATGATTAGGAAACATAGAAAACTTTAGCATTGGTGCTGTTTTACATACTCAAAATATGAGTGTAAAAAAGTCAACAAACTGAAAAAATTTAAATTAGGTAATGTTATATTGTTAAAACTGGTTACATAAAATGTGTATCGAAAAAAGTATCGTTCAGAAACCGGTATCGAAGTCAAGGTATCGGTATCGAACATTTTGTTACGATACCCAGCCCTACTTATAGAGTAATTTAACAAAGGTTCAGGGGTCTTAATTGGTTGCCTTCTCACCTCATCCGAATCCAAGAGGAACTGGTTGAACTGGCAGCCTGCTACCGTCAGCTGTCTGGCTTTGGCGTGATCCAGCTCCAGAGCGGAGTACAGCTTACTGCTGGGCTTATAGAAATACAGCAAACGCCTTACAAACCTACACACAAATACACACATACGTTAGGGATGTAGTTTGTGGTTGGTGCTTAGCAAGACAATGGAGCACATGTTTGATGTCATGATGTGTAAATGACAGGTCAAACACACACTGGTCTTACTTGTGCATCTGCTCATCCTTGTTGTTTCTGAGATTCACGTTCGGCCACTAGAAAACAACAACACACAAAGTAGGGCCGGTAAGATTTTGTAACGTTTTTTTAAAGAAGCCTCTTATATTCACCAAAGCTGCATTTATTTGATCAAAAATACATTAAGAACACCAATATTGTGAAATATTACTACAATTTAAAATAACTGTTTTGTATTTGTATATATTTTGATATGTAATTTATTCCTGTGATGCAAAACTGAATTTTCAGCATCATTACTCGAGTCATAAATCATTCTAATATGCTGATTTGATTTTAAATGCCACTTATTATCTAATGCTGACATTTAAAAGTGTGACTAAAGCGTTAAGGGTCACTGTATAGCAGACTAACATTATCATATATAGCACACTGTACAGCACACTATCATACTTGATGCAATTTATGAAACATAGATAAGCACAGCATTTGATTTAACTGCTAAAAAGCTGATACATTTTACAGATTGAATATGCTAAATGTGTACTATTCCAGGAATAATTTAATGTAATTCCTGAATTAAACATGCAGTGAAGTAACAACTTAGCATTCTACACTGTGAAAAATATTCAATTGTTTATCATAGTGGTTTCACATACTATTTTTCAAAATTAGTAGAAAGTATACTGTACAGTATGGTGTTAGGTTTTACCTTCAGTATAGTGATGATCAGAACCCAGTTCCAGTCCAGGTTCTGTTTGTGATTGAGGATCTGACTGTCCCTCAAGTTCATCATAAGCGCCTCTTCAGTGTCCTACACAACACAAACAGTGTTCTGTTAAAGTATATTAAATGTGTAAATTTCGTAAAACCATGTCAAAGTCACTCCAACATCCTCCCAAAAAAAACCATTTTGCATAAAGAAATTAAGCCTATCATAAGGATCATAATTTTTTTTTACATTGTGACACTATCATCATGTCAGTTAAAGGTGCAATGTGTAAAAATTTTGAGTGTCTATTAACAGAAATGCAATATGACATCCATAACTATGTTTTCAGTGGTGTATAAAGAACTTATTTAATAAACCGTAATGTTTTTATTACCTTAGAATGAGACATTTATATCTACATAACCGCGGGCACCCCCTTCTATGAAGGTCGACATATTGTGACGTCATGTTTCTACCGTAGCCGACAGCGAACAAACAGCGCTACAGAGAACGTTTCGTCACTACCTTGAAAGAGAAGCAGCAGAAAGCTTGATATATGTAGTTGGATTGTTTCATGTAACTTAGTTCTTCTCCCTCGCTGTGTTATGGCTTTGCTATGTGGGGATAAATGAGCTGGTTACATTCGTGAGACAGCTGATTAGTACTCTTGTCATTGACCGTAAAACAGTAACGTTACAGGAGTCACCAACCCGTCGATCGCGGTCCACAAGTCGATCTTGGAAGCATTTTAAGTCGATCGCGAAGAGTTTTCAAAATCAGAGAAAAAAAGCCTATTGTGTGTAGTAAATGGTGTCTAGGGGATGCGGAGGCGCGCGCGCTGTTACAATCATGTCATTTTTGCCGCACGCACCTTTGGGCTCATGCGGACGCGTCGAGTTTAAACAAGGCTTTACGCTTTAACCAGCTCAGCCACAGTAACAGCTCATATTAGCCAGCTACACTTTTACTACCCTGTTAGAAACAATATATAGTTGCATAGTTTCATGTGGTTCTTCTCCCTCGCTGTATTATGGGTTTGCTATGTGGGGATAAATGTGCTGGTTACGTTTGTGAGACAATCAGCTGATGACTATTATTATATTATATATTAAGACCCTTGATCCTCACCTGACTATGGCTTTGTAAACTTTATCCATGATGTGGTTTATAATGGACTGTGGTACAGAAACAGTGACAATGTTACACGCTCTTGGCTTACTCTGGCTATTCTCTGCTGTCTCAGACGACGATATGTTTGTCCTGTTTTAGCCACCGTAGCTTCTTCGAAAGGGAGGGGTGAGCAGTGGGCTGAGCCCTTAGTGCAACTCGTAACCGAACCGCTAGATGTCGCTAGAAAATACAGACTGCACCTTTAAGCACATTTTGACCCCCAAATTCTTAATACCATAATGCATCTGAACGTTTTACTTGTTTTAATCCCAATTATTTTCAATGGTGATTAGTATTATTCATGTAATTAAAAGTTAATGCACTAAATTCATATATATAAAAATATATGCAGAATCGGTTCTTTCTTTCGGGAAAACAATAATTCCATTTATTATGCACTTTGATCTTTGAAATTTTACAGACCTTTTACATTCACAAACAGCTATATCACACACTACATGAAAGGTAATATCATAAAGCATAATAGGGGCACTTTGATGGTTCTAAAAGTAGGCACTATTTTCATTAAGCAAATTTAATTTCTTATTACTTTCTTTTGATTTTGGGGTGAATTGATCCAGACATTTATTTGACAGGTCTATTGACATTCAGCAGGCACAGCAATGATATAGTGTGTGTACCTTTATAATATAGATGTCCTTGTGCGGACGCTGGTGCTGGTCTCTCTTGTGAATGGAGGGGGACGTCCTGTGCAGAATGTGATCCAGGTAAAGACTGTAAGGTTTGGGGCCACGTCGTTTCTTTTCGTGGAATCGCTTCAGGTGGTTCACGGCTGCACTGGCACGCCTGGAGAAAACAAGATTCAGAAGCAAAAACTAACAGAGAATGCTGTTGGACACATGCTTGTGGATTATTGTTTGAGTGCGTGTTTGCATTGTTGCACTCACAGCCGTTTCTCCTGAGTGATGTCAAAGGAAGCAGCCATGTTGATTAGCGTGGGCAGACAGTGCAAATGATGACTATGAGAGTGAGGAAGAATCGTGTTGGCCTGGAAGAGAGAATAGTCAAGATGAAGATGGAGGTGAACAAAGCATTTTAGGTTGAAAAATAAAGGCTAAAAGGGAAATTAAACGGCAGTCCAAATGTGTGTGCAGACAGTGTGTAATATTTACATTCGTTAAGTGGAAAACTTTTTACAAACTGTAACATTATATACATTTCTAATCACAATGTAAAACAAAATGTAAAATAAATGGTTCACTAAATAACAGGTCAGTGACTATGTTGCATCATCCGACAACTTTCCCTTTTGTTTTTGTGTTAACATAATCCATTTGAATGTATGATCAAAAGTTAATCTAAGAAAGAAGCTTTAGGATCATTAGAAGATGATTTGCATTGTTATTATCATGACAATAAACCACATTTTGACACCCAAAATCTCAATTTCACAGCGAGTCTAAATTTATTTCCGGTTCATATATATTTAAAGTTTATCTAAGAAGTATTTTCCCCTTTCACTGCCATAAAGTGTTTTTTATATACTTTTATAGTATTATTTTTACTATTTTGAATAAGCTTTTAAATTTTTTCATTTTAATTTTGGTATTTATTTGTATTCAATTTGTATTCATTACAAAACATTCTATTTAGCTTTAATTTATTTTTAGTTCAGTTTTAGTCATTTTAGTACTTTAACTTTTTTTCAGTTAGTTATAAAAATCTATTTATATTTGTTTTTCAGCTTTATTTCCACTACCAAAAACTAATTTTTAATATTTTTTTGTTTTAGGTAACAATAACAACACTGCTGCCATAGGGGAAACGAATAGATTTTGTTCAATAGCGCCACCAAAATGTGAATAAAAAAAACATATTACATAAAATAAAATTACAATATTACATATATTTGAAGTCAAGCTACATTTGTGTACAGTTTATAAAAACATAGTAAGTTGTCTAAAATGAAATATTACATAATAAAATCCCAGTAATAAATAATTAGACTGTAAAAAGTTAATGTTGGGCCCTGTTGTAGTGTAGTACCATGTGCAGAAGTTCTCCGAGCAGTATAGTGGCTCTCACTGATATCTGATCATCACTGCTGGTCACGACCTCCACCAGACCCTGAGTAAACATTATCAATAAAAACATCACGCATCTCTTACATTAAAGTTAAAGAAAATCAAGGATCCATCAAGTGATCTTGTGATTATATACCTCCAGTAGTCCACTGTTGATGAAGGCAGACAGCAGAAGTGCCAGGTAGTTGTCCATGAGGTCTGGTCTGGTGATGGAAAACAGAAGAGCATGAATACAACATTTAACCCCGAATATTCCCAGAATATGTGTAATATCTCACCTGGATCGTGCTCTGTGCGGCAAAATGACTTTGGCTTCTGCAGCTACAAACCCATCAGATAATCTCCAGCTGTCCTGAAACCTGCTGGGGTCTGAATGGCACACACATCAGCATGAAAAGAGAGAGAAACTTGCAGACCAAAGACCTTCTCTGAGTTTACAGCAGTCCGGGAGGCGTTTTTGTGTTTATGAATCGAGGTGTTTCTTACCCACACTGTGCAAGGCTTCCTCAAAATCTCCTGTCACTATGGGAGCAGGCAATCTGAAGATCTCATACATGACTTCTAATAAGGCTTTCTGTAGACAAAAACATAAATGGACAGATCTGGCTTTAAAATTGATTCATTGCTGTGAATCAATTCTTTCCAACTGACCTTTTCAGTGAATCAGTTGCAAACAATGCTTCAACACTTACAGTAGGTTTCCAATTCATCACTCAAATGGAATTTAATGCACTTTATAATGTTTCAGTTCAAATATATGTAAGTAAATATTGTGATTTTATGCCCATGTATGGCCAAATGTTTTAAATGTCTTTTCAAGTCTCTCATGCTCACAAAGGCTGCATTTATTTAATCAAAAATACAGTAAAAACTGTTTAAATTGTAATAATTTTTCACAATATTACTAAGTGTTAAAATGTAATTTAATCCTGTAATGCAAAGCTGAATTTTCAGCATCATTACTCCAGTCTTCAGCGTCACATGATCCTTCAGAAATCATTCTAATAGGATAGTTTGCAACTGAAAAAACATTTCTTATAGTCAATGATGAAAACAGTTGTGCTGCTTAATATTTTTGTGGAAACTTTGATCAACTTTGTCAGGATTCTTTGAAGAATAGGAATATCAGATGCACAGCATTTATATGAAATATAAATATTTTATATAAAACTAAAAATCTATTTACCGTCACTTTTGATCAATTCAATGCATCTTTGCTCAATAAAAGTATTTATTTCTTTTAAAAAAATCTTACGATCCCAAACTTTTGAATGGTAGTATATATTGAATAAAAATGCTGGTGGAAAGTATATTAGCTATTTCATCCAGCATTTCTGGTAAGATAGAGCGGAGAGTTGATAGAGCTAAGACATGTTAGCCTAAACAAGTGAAGAAAAAAAAAGAAAAACGCTCACCCTAACATCCATGTTTGGTATACAGAGCAGGCCTATCAAAGACTGGACCCCTGAGTTCCCTACTTTACACAGGTTTATAATACCTGCAGGAGAACAGCAGAAGAAAAGGATAAAGAGCAGAATCTGGGCGTTTCTCTTTTTTACTCATGGATGAAGTAGATTTCATACCTGACCAAGAACGAAACGCTGCAACGATGGCCATTTTACTGGCTAAAAAACGTGCTTCTCTGTCCTCCCTGTGGAGCACAATGATCTATTATTTTACAAATGCACATGATCACAGTGCATTGCAGGTAAATAAGGTATTGGCACAGAATTATGCACAAAAGCATCACCAACACACACAAAAACATAAAAATTAGGTCATAGTTTAGTTTAGGCTCTAATTCACACAGATAACTAACTATTAACAATGACTTTTGCCTCAACAAACTCCTTATTTCTGCTTATTAACAGTCAGTAAGGTAGTTGTTAGGTTTAGGCATTGGGTAGGATTAAGGGATGTAGAATATGGTCATGCAGAATAAGGCATTAATATGTGCTTTATACAGACTAATAAACAGACAATATCCTAGCAATACGCATGCTAATAAGCAACTAGTTAATAGTGAGAATTGGACCCGAAACTAAAGTGTTACCAAAAATTATACTATGGAACTTTTTTTATCTATTTATTTTAGATAAATACAGATATGGATTATCTTTAAATATGGTTTGATATTGATGATGTCTAATGAAATTATTATTGTCTAATTAATTCAAGAAACTTTAACAATTTAATCAATCCTTTAAAAAGTAATCAAATTAATAAATAAGACAGGGCTCACTTGATTTGTGCCTCAGCTGTGTCAGGGTTGTGTCTGTAGTGAAAGTCTGTGTAAGGTGCGAGGATTTGCTGGAGAGAAAAAAAACATTTTTTTAAAAAGACATTTTTACTTAATTTAATTTAAGCATGAGCACTGGCCACAATGCCGCTGCATGTATGCATACCTCCAGTTCAACATCCGGGCGCATGAACTGGCGGGTGTGCGGGTGATTGAGCAGGTGCAGTATGGTGGTGATCAGGGCCTCGTTGATGCGGCTCAGCTGACAGTCGATGACGTTCTTCAGGATGGTGCTCAGACCCCCCCGCTGGGCGACCACCTCTGGGTTCTTCAGTGCTGGATGACAACAGAGATATATATAGTTGACCAAAAAAAAAAGTCACTCTGTTTGGATTTAAATAGACAAATACTTAGAGTCTATGATTGGATCATTATTGCAGTGATTATTATGATTCTAGCATGTTGTAGGTTTGGCAACAGTTCTTCTAACACTTGATGGAGTGTGTAGATTTTCATTTCTTAAACAACCATGTAAAAAAAAGACACATTCGAGGAATGACATCAAGGATGACAATGTCAAGATTCACCAGGCTCAAATTGTCAAAAAGACATTTTCACACATGAATCAGCACATTTGAGTCTAGAGCTTAAACTCATTGAAAGTCTTTGGGATGTGCTGGACTTTACAGAGTGCAAGAATACAAGATCTTGACCAAAAAATTATGCACCTCTTGATGGAAATAAGTGTTGTGATGTTATTTGTTTTTTGTTATGTCCATGTTATTTTTGATTATTAAAATTTAATTTAACCATTAAAATGGAGTCCAAAAAAAAATGGAATTCAGAAAAACTTTAAACGGAAAAAAATAAAACGGATTTCATAGGGCCGCCCCACCTTTATGTCAACCTATAATAGAATTGGCATTAAGTCTGTGTGTCCATCAAAGCGTTTTTTTTTTCCTGAGGCTTGCACATTTTTCAAATAGTTTTCAATGGGAGTGCTGCGTTTTTAAAACACCTGATGCTGAGCATCTACTTCATTTTTTAATGTTTGCTGAGAGCTGAAGAATGAGTCATCACAATATTTTTTTATCCAGTCATAGAATCACAAGGGGGGCAAATATCACACGACCAACAGCCACATCCTGCTTGTTCAGCCATAACAAATGACAACAACAAGCACATCTCTTTATCCAAAACTAGGGCCAGAGCAAGTGTGCTACATTGTTTCTATATAAAAACGTCGACACAAACTATTTGCGAAATCAGATACTAGTAACAGCTCCGTGGATATTCCATATAAGCTGAAATAAAACTGGGAAAAAAACTGCTGCGTCACCAATGCGTTTTGGTGGACACACAGGCCTAAGAACCACAGCAGTGTACGCTGTGCACACAGACGCCCTCATACAATGTTTTTCATCTATTCATTCACTAAAATAAGTATTAGCACACTGACTTAACAAACGCCACTAATAACTCACCAAGTTCACAAATGATGGCGATGCAGGCTCGAACCATGCGATCTCTCTCCTGCAGGCCATCGTTGCCCACAGCGATCAGAGAGTTTGTCACAGAGCTGGGGAAGAGCTGTGCGTTGATTGTTATCATCTGAAAGGAAGAAATAACAGATTGAGATCAAATTCACCCAGCGCAAAATCATAAACAGGTTATACTGAGTTCAACAGTGTCACAATGACTAAGAGGTTTGAGGTGGTACCTTTCTGACCAGTCTGAGGGCTTGCGTTCTCTCCACCTCATTACTCTGCTGAATGTCAATACACCTGAACACAAACCAACAGGTTTGAACACGGAGGCTGAAAGTCAAGTTCACCCACCTGAGCACTTTAAAGCTTACCAATGGTAACATTTTCACAATTTAGTTTTACATTGAAAAGACGAGCAAATCATTTCACAAATCTCAGACAAAAACACGACATAAGGCAGTAGGATGGTCTCTGTTTGGTGAAGACACTGAGGAAATCTACATCATCTCTTTGTTTGGTGAAGTAACTGAGGAAGTTAGGCAGGTGTGCGAGCTCACCTGGAGATCAGGTAATCCACCTGCAGCTGAAGAACCTTCTGGAGGATGCTGCTGTCACAGATCAGATACCTCAGCGCTCTCAAACCTGCAGCCCGAACCTCCTTCACCTCATTCAGCAATGCCACACGCAGACTAAACCGATAAAGACAGAATGAGAAACACCAGAAGAGTGCACCAAATCATTCATCCGTGAGATTCCATGATGGATGTTGTCTATGTAGTCAGTGACCAGCTACTGGAACAGATTAAGAGAAAGTTCTACTGTTAAACTTACCAAATGATGATTTCCTCATGTGTAAATCCTAATTTCTCTTCACAGTGACTTACACTGTTCAGGAGCTAAGAGAAAATTAAAGAGAGACATTATATTTATTAACATTGAAATCCTTGATTTCAATGTTCAATATGTTTAATAGTACTTATCACAAATGTATAGTTATATGCATATATGTGCATTTATATATGCATATAGATTTCACAGAATACACTACACTAATATTTCACAATGTTACTTTTTTTTTTTTTTACTGTATTTTTGATCAAATAAATGCACCCATGGTGAGAATTAGAGAGTTTTCAAAAACATAAAAAAATGACTGACCCCAAACGTTTGAAAGGTAGTGTATATTTACAACAGCTTTGAACATGGATCATCCAGAACCCTTTAATTTTGAATAAATAAGTACCAAAAAAGGTAATAATATTAAGCAATATTATAAGTCAATGTTAAAAGATCTAGTTTCTGACATACAAACAAAGTTAATAAGTTCTAAAATTTTGGGTATTTTAGTGCAACTGGAACACGGTTTTGACCAATAAGCATCCAGGAAAGAAAATACACATGTATAATATTCTTTTAAAATTCATCCTTTTTCAAATTTCTCAAAGCTGTTTTGAATATGATCAAAGATGCAAAACATCATCTGGTAATGATGAGCTTCATAAACTGAACCCAAAAATAAAATATAAGACAGACACATCAACAATTGCACTAAGCTGATCTTACAGTGTAAAATAAATAAGTGCGCTGTGTCTATTAAAGATGTCTGTGTGTGTTACTGAGCAGTAGTGTGATGACCTTGGCAGGCTGTGGATGTGTTTATGATGATGTCAGAGCTCAGGAAGTCTGAAGGGGTCCTGTGACCCTCAGAGAGGATTACATCGCCTCTATCTCAGCATCCTTAAAAGGCCATACACGGTATTCATGCACACACACCACTTGAATTATTATTCAGCAAAGAAACACTTAAACACACACAAAACTATTAAACATGAAAAACTACACACATACTAACTTCACTAACAGTCTTAAGTTTAAACCTCTGTCACACTGAGATGAAACTC
Source organism: Tiaroga cobitis (assembly GCA_030578255.1). Lineage (NCBI taxonomy): Eukaryota > Metazoa > Chordata > Actinopteri > Cypriniformes > Leuciscidae > Tiaroga > Tiaroga cobitis. Next base: position 56,374,782 of record CM060595.1, on the reverse strand, counting down.
TCCCTCACAAAACAAACTCTCTCAGAAAGAAAGTGAAAGTGAGAGGAGGGCACCCAAGATGGACAACACACACACTCAGAAAGAAAGTGAGAGGAGGGCGCCCAAGATAGACAACACCCCCACACACACACACACACACACAACAAACTCTCTCAGAAAGAAAGTGAAAGTGAGAGGAGGGCACTCAAGATAGACAACACACACACACACACACACACACACACACTGTTGCTGCTGTTTACCATGTTACAGAACAGATCTTCTTACAGGACCAGGCCAAAAAAACACCTCATTATTATTTACATTACATAAAAATTAAATTAACTCATTCTAAAACAGTGTATCTCAACTTTATTGACTCCAAAATCAATCTTTGTCAAGTCAATCGTCGTTTGTTTGTACATTGTTTAGATTAGAAGCTTTACAGAAAAGCATGATGATGTAATGTTTATAATATCTTAATGCCTTGCAGTCGCACTTTGCAGATTAGAGCTGTGCGATAATATAGTTTACATTTTGTGACAATAGAAACAATCAAGCAGTTGAGATGTTTACTTGCTTTATGTGAGTATACTGTACGGTATGCAGACAAAGTTGGATATACGTACAGTAGTTGTAAGTTGAAGTTATTAATTTGTGATATTCGGAATTATGAAACTTGTAATATTTTGTTCGATTTACAACAATTTGATGCAGTGACAAGCCTAATTATTATTTTGTGATGTGTATCACTGCCCCAGCAAATTAGAAAGTTATAGACCACTGTTACAAGGACTTTCAAGTACTACACACAACTTTTTCCAGCACTTAAAGCTCAAAAGTCTGAATATTATCCAATTTAAATGTGATGACCAAAAATATTTTTTGGTTCATCCTCCAAAGATTGTTCGAAAACAAACACTTGGTGAAATAATACACACTTATTTTAAAATTAAAGGGGAAAAAAGACACATAATTACTATTATAACCAGTAGATGGCAAGAGAGGAGCACTTATTTGCTCATTAGCATCTTCACTCCCTAACAGAGTAAAGAGCGCTTCATTAAATAAATTTTTTGGCGCTTCGGTGCCAACTCACTGAGTGCGAAAACTCAGTCAATGAATCTGACTAAACTTCACACTGAATCTTTTATTTATATCGTGTCCGATTTGCTTGTTATAGTGAGAGGATTTGTGCGTGAGTAAAACTTAGTAAACTTGCACAAAACAAACTCACTCAGCTTTTTGAGCAATACTGAGCCGATTCTAACTACTGGTAACTCCTCTGATTGCCCATTATTTTCATCAGAAATGCCTGTGATTGGCTAGAATACTCAACGCTGCAAAATCCCATTGTAAATAGACACATTTGCAGCGCTGTTGAACTCATGTGACATGAATATAACGACCAGATCGCTTTAATTTACTTTTTTTCTTTTTCTTTTATTAAACAATTACAAATGATGTTACCCATACTAATACAACTCTGTTAATCCTGCAATAAAAATATTACTTTGTATTGTATTGACCTGACCAGGAAGCCAATTGATGCCAAATCATTGCAAGTATTTTTGGCAAATTTGCTTTCGGCAGTTGGTAAGATTATAAGCTCCATTTAACACATTCTACCATGTTTACATTTACTATTTTGTAGTATTTTTCAGTGCAAGACCTACTCATGATCTTTTCTAATAGCTGAAATCATACAACAACCAGCATAAATAAAAGTTGCACTACCTTGACAAAATTGTTCAGGTGGCCGAGCTTCCTCATGTTGGAAACCCCATGAGATTTGGCAACGTTCTGAAGGATCTCACGCAGGTTATCTGAGGGTTCTGTGGAAAGCATAAACAATAAAATTAAAATCCTTAAAAACACAAGAAGTTTAATAGCCAGTGGAACATAATATATAATATATTTTAGTGCAACTGGAAAATATGTTTATAAAATTTGTTGATATTCTTTAAAAACTCTTAAAACTACAAATAATGTTAATACATAATCACATATTTTATCACCGTATGTACTATGAAGCATAATTTCCCCTGTGCAGAACTCAGACAAAACCTCTCAGGATCTTGTATGAGTGATTTTTTGCATAGGCCTATACAATATATTAGTCTTTAAATAGTACATTTATCAAGAGAGATGTCACTTCAAGTTTCATCAAGATAAGGCTAGTCAAAGACTTTATGCATTTAATACCCACCAGATTACATGAATCAGAGAAAAAAATTATAAGGGAGCATACGCAGATATGGAGGCATCATGACGCATGTTTGTTTACAACATGACAATAACACGAAAGCCTAACCGAGTTAAATGCACTACAGTTAATCTGCTGACATGCAGATGCTTACTAACTGGACAAAACAAACTGATGGGGTTGTGCATTACAGATCAAAACAACAGCTAGGTCCCAAATCCTAGTGAGCTGCCTAGCTAGACAGCATATTTGGGGCTTCACAGGCGCAAAAAATGCAGTCTATTAAGGAAACCCATTAGTTATTGAGACAGACAACATCTTATTCAGTCTCATTCTCCTGTCTGCAGGCCAGAGAGAGGAGATAGGAAGTTATTATTGCTAATTTCTTGAATTTAAGGGGGATTTGTTCATGCCCTGGTTGTTATTATTACAGAAAGACACTAATAAGATGTTCCTTATGATCTCTATGATGACTCTCACCCCGCGTAAGATCCAGCGGTACATTCTCCTCCCCGCTGTCATTCCGACCTGTCAAACACAAAAAACGAAACAATGAAGACATAGTAATCCCTTATCCGAGGCTTAACGGAAACTGCACAAGCGGAGGGATTTAATCAGAGCAGGCTGCGCATGGTGACGAGGGTGTGGGTGCCGTTAACTTGCCTCTCATCCGTACACTCCGGGTCGGACGGCCGCGGATGCTGACCGCCATGTTGGCAGGGACGTTTATCATCACAACACCGGAAACTCTCGTAAACTCTCGCGAGGTTTACTTTTTCTTTCATTATCTTGGGCGTCAGAAAATACTCCAAAAGCTAACACTTATTGAATTATAATATACACACTATGTTTTATTATAGGTTCGGGGTTCGTTAAAATATTATAACATTATTATATGTAGAATAATATTATAAACTTTTTTACCATTCAGTCTCAAGCGCACAGGTTTAGTTTTTTCCATCGTCAAAACTTCTTTTTGGATGGCTTGGGGTGTCATATGTATGTGGACATTTTTATTTTAAATGTACATTTTAATTAAAATGCCTCTTCACTGGTGTACATTTTTACATTTTAGTTAAAGTTGTTAGAGCAAAACATTCAATTCATGAAAGAAAGGAGATGTTTACAGTTTTTTGATCACATTACTTTATTCTTACTGAGGTTACTATGTATATACAATGTATAATATTCACTATATATCATTCTCAAACGATGATAAAACATTGTTTTTGTTAAAGGATCGATAAGGATGTTCAAAGTGATGAAAACATGCTGAGTTGATCCGTACTTAATCATTGTCGTAGATGCACTCTGTAACATACAAGATAAAGTAGAAACAATTAATTGCAGTAAAAGGATGTAAACATACATATTCATCAACTGTGCCTGTGCAAGTTAAACCTTACCATTACCAACATCATCATAAACAGATCCGTCCCTTAGAGAGGAGAGGAAGTGAGACAAAAAATATGAAGTTGTGGTCAACTGATCAGCCGAAACTATTTTAATATCAAGAGAGAAAGGGTGGCTGATGGTATTGCTGAATTGTACACAATATTGACTCAAAATTCACTAATATTCACAAATATTTAGGCATATCAAATGAGTCAGGGGTGCTTAAAAAAAGCAAAAACTGTAGCTATTGACTGGTGTGAAAGAAAAAAAAATTTTTACATGCAAAAAGATGCACCAGAATAGAAATAGAGCTGAACAAGAAGCCTGTACTTACTGCTCCAAATTAGCCGTAGACACATAGCCAACTGAAACAGAGAGAGACTATTTAATAACAGTTTCCTATTCGGCTGTAATGTCAATGTGGATCCTCAATCAACTCACATTTCCCTTCGCTGTTTCGGCAGATGAGTTTGTCATCTACAGGGTGAACTATCACATCAATCATTTCTCCGGGTTTTATCGGCAGGTCTTTATTACCAAACTTCTTCATAGACAGTGATGGGAGAACAGTAGCTTGATAAAGCACTTTGATTCCTGCATTATACTGCAAGAAGAGGCAGTAAGAGGGTTAGTATACAGAATCATTTCACTGACCGCTTCCACACCAGCCGTCAAAATAGCGTGTCTTACTTTGAACTTCTTCCTAAACTCTTTTTCCTCCTTCTCAAACTTTTTCCTTTTCTTTGGGTCCATCACGTTTGTCTCGCTTGTTGAGCTGAACTTTCGATTGCTGCAGTGAACAAAAAAAAGAAAAGAAGATGCAGACATGATTTTTTTTTACATCTGAGTGGCGCAATACTCACTGACATAATTTTGAAGCTGCCATTTTTATTATTCAACAGGTGAACATTTTAAGTCGGATCACTTAAAAGGATAGTTCACCCAAAAATAAAAATTCTGTCATCCTTTACTCACCCTCAAGTTGCTCCAAACCTGTATGTTTAAGTTTACACCTACCTTTTCTTTTTTTTTTTAAAGAAATCGATTATTTTATTCAGCAAGGATGGATGCATTAATTTAATTAAAAGTGACAATAAATAAATTGAAGGATCACGTGACACTGAAGACTGGAGTAATGATGCTAAAAATTCAGATTTGCATCACAGGAATAAATTACATTTAAAATATCTCCAAATAAAAAACAGAATTATTGTAATAATATTTTACAATATTTCTATTTTTACTGTAATGGTTTAACTAAATAAATGCAGCCTTGGTAAGCAGAAGAGACTTCTTTCAAAAAACATTTGAACTGTAGTGTAACATCACAAGAACAGTTACTTGCCAAAATCTGGGGTGAAAAAGAAAAAATATGATGAATGATAATAGTAGGTTAAATAGAACCACAAGGAGCACTTATCAGGTCCAAACTATTGGAGAAAGTAACAATGATAGAATAGATATGTGGATACAAAACATAAGGAAAAGTATGAAAATCCACAATACCTCTAAGATTCAGGAAAAATAGCGCGTTCAAGTCATGTCAGAAAGATATTTACGAGTTGAACACACATGAAGTTTTAATTGCGAGTTGGAAGCTCAGGATTTTCTTTAACCAAACCAAACCAAAACCATCATGGCGAATCATCTGAAGTGTCTCAGCTGAAGGAAATAATCCATTATTTATCGGCTTTAATATATCGGCCAAATCTTCTTATTGGGCCGATAACCACAACATTAAAAATGAACATATATACGATATATCGTGCATCCCTAATAACAATATAACATGTAACAATGTTTACAGTGCAAAGTGCTGGCTTCGTAAGTTAATTAAAAACATAAAAAAAGCAAAACACACATTCTTTGTTCATTTCCTATAATGTATTTCTGTATTTTTTTGTAGTTAATTCAGAGAAGGTACGCACGCCGCCATCATGCTTCGACGACAATGACTTGAACGCACCTTTTCCAGAAAGGAAATAAAGACATCATCAAAGTAGTCCATCTGACATCAGTGGGTTAGTTCGAATGTTTTGAAGCATCGAAAATACATTTTGGTCCAAAAATAACAAAAACTACGACTTTATTCAGCATTGTATTGTCTTCCGGTTCTGTTGTGGATCCGCGTTCAGTGACGCCGCTGACGTAAGACGCTGCTGACGTGTGTCTGGTGCGTCCGTGTATTCGGGTTCAAATAAATATGGCTGGGCAAAAAAATGCAAGTCTTCCTCTGTGTGGAAATCCTTGGACATGTTTGTGAAGATTGTTTTGTTTCCAGCGTGCGTCTCCCTCAGACTGTAAACGAAGCTCGGGCGCACCAGACACACGTCAGCAGCGTCTTACGTCAGCAGCGTCACTGAACGCGGATCCACAACAGAACCGGAAGACAATACAATGCTGAATAAAGTCGTAGTTTTTGTTATTTTTGGACCAAAATGTATTTTCGATGCTTCAAAACATTCTAACTAACCCACTGATGTCACATGGACTACTTTGATGATGTCTTTATTTCCTTTCTGGACAAGGACAGTACACCGTACACACATTTTCAATGGAGGGACAGAAAGCTCTCGGACTAAATCTAAAATATCTTAAACTGTGTTCCGAAGATGAGCGGAGGTCTTACGGGCTTGGGACGACATGAGGGTGTCATTAATGACATCATTTTCATTTTTGGCTGATGAACTAACCCTTTAAGTCTCAATTACGACTTCACAACTCATAAATATGAACTTCACTAGAGGACTTGAACGCTCCAAAACTCAAGGATCCAAGGAAAATGGGAATTTAAATTATAGACCATGCAGGTCTTGAGGTAAAAGGCCAACGTTTATAGTCACCGATCTTAAAGTGACCTCGTTGGCAATTCTCATTAAATGGACGGCCTCCTAAAACAACATGTCGATGAACATTGGTGTCAGCTGTTCTTCTTTTGTAACATGTATGAAGTAACCTGCAAGGAGAAGGAGGTGGAGGGAAGTCTGTTGCAGTCACATCATCATACGCGTTATCAGCGGCATCTGCTGGGCATAAACCAAAACCATCTCAGGGGTTTCTGGGTGGAGCATTTACATTCACATTAATGCACCTGGCAGATGCGTTCATCCAAAGTGAATTACACTGCATCCAAGATATGATTTGTACTTCATTTGATCATGCATTCCCAGGGAATCAAACCTATGTTCTACAGTTTAAGCTTATGAACGGGAGTTCCTGTTAAATAGGAGTGAGCAACCATTACAGTTTCTGCATTTCTAAAAGGGTACATGAAATACAGTGTTATTAGATTATGAACTAAATTAATATTATATTAATGTACAGTTAAAGTGAGTATTACTCACCCACAACATTAAATTCAAAGTCAGGAGGGGGTGGAGGCAGGAAGCTGCGAAATGACAGAAAACTGGCAGTAAATCCATATGCACTTCACAAAGGTTAAAGCTGCTTTAAATAATATTTGTTCTAAAAAAAACCTTTAGACTGTCACCTATCTAAGTGAAAGCTTCACAGATTAGTGTGTTTTTTTTATATGAAACCAGTAATGTGTATTTATATACAAATATATGTTTAATATACATTTTAAACATTATTTTAAATACAATACCATTTATTTATTGTTATACAAACAATATGCATTTATTATACATAAGCTCAAATCCCCTAAATTTAGAGATACATGTTGATTTCAATAATTTGCTTAATTTGGTTAATAATACTTTTATTCAGCAAGCAAGGATGCATTAAAATTATCAAAAGTGTCAGCAAAATATACTTATAATATTATAAAAGATTTCTATTTCAAATGAAAGCTGGATCAAATTATCCTGAATGATGCTGAAAACTCAGATTTACCATCACAGGAATATACACACACACACAATAAATATATATATATATATATATATATATATATATATATATATATATATATATATATATATATATATATATATATATATACACAAAAACTATAAAAGTACTACAAAAGAGAATCAAGGTTTAAAAAGATTTTTTTTAAATCAAATAGAAAAACTGAAAAGTGCTATTATTGATTGCTTAGATGCATATACCGGTTTTTGTGAAATATTAAGAGCTTTTGAACATGAAAAATGAAATCACCTGAAATCAGCTTGAGCATCTTCTGCACACTCATAAATATCATCATCATATTCAACTGAAGTCAGTAGTCACATGACAAAATTGTGAACAAGGGAAAACAAACAAATAAATTACATCATTTTACGCTTCCTTCACTTGACACTCGGTAAATGATTGCAATGTTATTTTCATTTATATTTATTAAATGTATAATGCAATGGCTTACCATCTTGTAGACTGAAAAAAATTGATGTTTGTTTTTTGTTAAAACATAAATAATAAATTAACCTCAATAATGTTAATAATCTAAATAAGTGTACTAGTTACTCTCTTACTTATTGAGTTCATCACCAGCACCCACATCATCATACACCTCCTGTCCATCCTGTGTGTGTCTCACTTCACCACGCACATCTAGAGTGTCAGGCTTCACAAAACCATCTATATGGAAAAACACACCAATAATAGCAGCTGAACATGGCTAGTCAACGAGGAAGAGACGAACAGGATGATTCAGTCTCCTATAGACTGAGCATGAGTTTAACAGGACATATCAGCATATATTAGAATATCAGCATATGTGTTGTGTGTAATCCAGTGCAGTAGTGTGGCAGATGAACTCACAGTGGCCTTCAGTGTTCCTGGCGAGCCAGTAGTCCTTCGGGTTTTCTGTTTTGCGCACAATTTCAATGGTCTCTCCCTGCTTCAGTAGAAGTTTGTTCTTCCCACCTTTGTGGTCCACTCTGGCCTTCACTGTGTCAACTACCGCAGTCATATCCTTGATCTATCCAAGCAGAGATTACAGTGATGGTGAAGTTTCCACATGCTTATAGTTTATAAACACAAAAAAATTCCAGTTAGGCTACTTAATGTCTATGTATGGGTAAATCCCAATACACACACACACACACACACCGTACTAAAGGCACTCGTTACTAAAGATTTTAAGAACTCTATTAAAACTCCATAGTAACCATCTGTGACAACTACCGACCACCTAGTAACACCATAGCAACCAACAAAAATACCCTAGCAACCACCCAGAACACTATAGCAACTGCCTAGAAACCACCAGAACACCCTAGCAACCACCCAGAATACCCAAGCAAACCGCCTAGCAACACAATAGCACATAACTATAGAATCAATTCTTAATGCGCATGTGAACGCCGTCAGCGTCAATCACAGGTTCGCGTTTAAAGTCTGTTTAGAGAGAACGCCATCGTCTTAGTGGCCCCTAATTTAATAACAAATGATCATTTCAACGGAGGTGAATCAATCAAAACTAACTTTAGCTGGAAATAACATTATTCAAGAACCGCTATAAAGCCAAAACAATCTCTGTTACCTTAAATTATATGTTTATCTCTGTAAAGCTGCTTTGGAACAATCCATTGTTAAAAGCGCTATATAAATGAAGATGACTTGACTTGACAATAGCAACCACCGAGAACACCCAGCAACCGCCTAGCAACCACCCAGAATACCCTAGCAACTGTCTAGAAACCCCCCAGAATACTTTAGCAACACCTTAGCAACCACCCAGAACACCCTTGCACACAAACACACACACACAAACACAAAAACACACACAAACTTAACTTAAATTAAGAACGATTTCTATCCACAAGTTTACATTTTTGTAAAAAAATGATTTTTGATTTTTAAAATCAGCATGAACCAAGTCATTTATATCAAAGCAAATACTGCTATGATTATGGAGAAAAAATTCTACATGATTATAAAAAATAATGTCATAATCCTAAAAAAATATCTTCTAATCTGAAATATAATTTTGATTTAGAAGTGAAATGGGTCTCCTCCAGGCATGTTCTTGACAGGTTTTATGAGATTCATGAAAATAAAAAACCCGTACTGCCACATAATATCAAAACAGAGATATCCAGCATTGAGCTGTTTGTAATCACTTTAAACTTTTTCTTGGCCTCCTGCTGCCTTTTCTCTCGCTCTTTCTTCTCTTTCTTCTCCTGCTCCAAGCGTTTCTTCTCTTCTTTTTCGAGCTTTTTCTTAAGTTCTTTTGATTCTTGTGTCATCTTTTCCTCCATCGTTTCTTTGTTGTCTTCAGGCCTGTGTAGAGGAAAGTTTTCCATTAGAAGAGTTTTGAGTAAGTATTCTTTCTTCTTTTATTTCATTAATCATATTCAATTTGAGACAAAATTAATTGCAGCCTTTGCTAAAGAGTAACTAGATGTCCTGAAGAAAATGTGAGTGGCATTTGTCGATGCAAAACTTGCTATTACGATGTGTGATGGTTCACAAGTTTGTGGAAAATTACTTCCCTAATGAAAAATCTCTTCTCTTCTCTGATGATGTGTTTACTGGCGTGAGGGCGGGGCAACCTGTCACTCACATGAGATCCACCAATAGCAAACCACAAACATCCAATCAATTCCCCATGGACAAAATCAAGTCCCGCCCTACATTTGTTCTTGTTTGAAAAGTCCTTTCACTCGGATATACATCACAATAGGGAAGAAAAGACTATTGCAACTTCTGTTTAATGCTGTTTAAAGAGGATCAATTATGCTTTTTTTACATGTCTACAAACTTACAAACTCAAATTTTTACATACTCAAAATAAACGGGACGAGGCCTGATTGAGATGTGTTAGTAGTGTGTTGAAACTCGCAGTTATGGTGAGGGGCGTGACATTACCCAAACACACAAAGCGGTTGACCAATTACAACACACTGGTCCAGCTGACCAATCAGAGCACATTGAGCTTTTCAGAAGGAGGGGCTTCATAGAGACAGGAACTAAACAGAGCGTTACTGACAGACTGGAAAGAGGGGAGCTGCAACAGTGTCAAATATGTGAAAAATTATTAGTTCTTTTGAACATTCAAGCATGAAAAAAAAGACCCCAAAAACAAAATCAAGACTTTTATATTTTGGTTAAGGGGTTTGTTCAAATCACTAATTCTAAGTTTGAGTAATAATAATGTTTGACATAGCAACCACAATTAAATAAGAGATCTCACTGGTTGTGGTCAAGATCCTCGTATATCTCCTCACCCGACTCCTACACACAAGAAACAAACAGAGACAGTAAAAGATAATGAACTAATCTTAAAAATGCAGTGTTTTATTTTCACAATCATTTTCTTTCGTCTTGGTAAAGCTTCATTTCCTTTTGAGATGCTGGTTCTTTTGCAGACTTTCTTTTGCAGACTATTTTTACCAAGCGTTGCCGAAGCGAGATGTTGATGTGTTATTTAAAACAGCTCTACACAAGATGTCAGCTTACGCAAACACAATCCTTACCTCCTGGTCATTGCTGCTTTTACCTAAAACACAAAAGAGAGTTGTTTACAGACTTTGAAAAAAGACCTAAAAAAATCCAGCAATAATATTAAAGTAACACCTAGAAATGTCCTTTCATGTGATGCTTGCAAGTGCTTTTTTTTTTTTTATAAGGTCAATGTCTTTGATATTTTGTAATCTAATGAAATGACATTAAGATATTATGTAGCCAAACATTTACTTGGTTACTGTATGTGTCAAACGTTAATTTGAAGTTCATTTATATAACTTTGAAGACCTAGGGAAGTCGGTGCCCTGTTCATGGTGTCCGTATCATCATACAAATCATCCTGGAAAGTCTGATCCCTGTTCACAACAGAACAAAAAGTAAAAAACAAGAATTTCTGCTTCACATCCATGTTTTAATGATAATACATGCAATTGTACTATTGCATTACCTCACAGTACAGCAGTGGTACCATGAAATTACTCTGAAATTATGAATTCTAACCATATTCATGTACCATGGTATTTAAATGTCAAGGTGTACATGTACACACACACACACAAATGGTGTACGTAGGCTTTACTTTGTAACAATTTTTACTCAGAAATTGCTAGTATATTTCACAAATAATTCAAGGAAACAAGTAACAGTGAATTAAATATGAAATTTAAAAGACTGAAATAGTACTTTCTTATAAAATATACACTTTTTTTTTTTTTTACAACTTTGGAAAAAAAAATCGATTGTTTCAGTGTATTTCACTACTAAATCCTCATGGTATTGCTATAGTACCATGTCACAAGAATTTAACTAATTAATAGTATAATTATTATTTCATGACACACTTTTTTTTGTATTGTGATGTATGTATTTCCAGATTTGTTTTTAACGCACTCATAAAGTCAGCACTCACGTTGGAGGGGGAAGTGTGAAGTCTGGCGGTGGGGGTGGAGTCATAGATGTGATTGACAGGCGTTCAGGTGGCGGTGGGGGTGGAGTCATAGATGTGATTGACAGGCAGTCATCAGGTGGCGGTGGGAGGGGAAAAATTCCAGGATCAAACTCAGGATTATTGGTGTTGGATACTGATGAACCAGCTGATGGAACCAGAACATGAAGCGACAAAAACTAAACAGTTAGACACTGAATCGTCTATGAGTCGGTAAATGTAATCTCTTTTTTAAAATATAGGTTATATTTCACAGCTCAGGGAAAGGGATTTTGGATGTTTAGATAATATGGTAGGCCCAAAAAAGTGTTTGGACAATTGAATCACACTTTAAGAATGCATCCTGAATAGTCCTACTGAAGGATTCATTTTCTTTATGCAACATATCATTTTTTGTCTTTATTTTTAAGTAAAATGTGGTTGTTTATTATTATTATTATTATTCTAGTATCTTACAATTTGTGTGGAATGTATTCATTTTTTGACAATTGTTTTGATATTTTGTTATTTAATGCAATGACATTTAGACATTGTAAGTGATTTAAAATAAAGTTCAAGAGTTTGGGGTCAGTAACTTTTTTCAATTAATTAAATTAAGTATTAAGAAATTAATACTTTTATTCTTCAAGGAACACAATGAATTGATCAAAAGTGACAGCAAAAATGTTAAAAAAAAGATTTCTATTTCAAATAATTGCTATTCTTTTGAAATTTCTAAAGTATTCTGCAAAAAAATGTTTCAACATTGAAAATAATAATAAATATTTCTTGAGCAACAAATCAGCATATCAGAATGAAAGACTGGAGTAATGATGCTGAAATGCAGCTTTGCAGCACAGGAATAAATTACATTTGAAAATATATTTAAATAGAAAACAGTTTTTCAGTATTGCTGTTTTTACTGTAATTTTAATCAAATAAATCCAGCCTCGATGAGCATAAGAGGATTTTCACAAAACATTAAAAAAATCTTACTGACCCCAAACGTTCAAACAGTTGTGCAAGTGTCCAAAATCTTCAGTTGTACACTCACATTATTCCAGGCATTTAAAAAGAATGAACCCATACATGAATCTGAATGAAAACACATCAAATTAAGCTTCATCATGGATGTCCATGTCTTACCGTTCCCTCTGAACTTGTTGAGGTTAACATGTGGAGGTCTCTCTGGTTTGGCAGGACACTTTCCTAAAGCAAACACACTGGGGAGACGCTTCATTTTTGGCACTGACAAATCATCAGTAGTTCCCGGTCCTGCAGAGATGTCTTTATGAAACGCATGTTTCTGCATAACAGATGGTTTGGCAGGAGTCCAGGGTCCGGCTCCTGAAGAAGGAGGTTCTGTGTACGAGTTCTCCTGTTGTTCTCTATTGGGCAGCGTCGCTCCAACAGCATCCCTTCTGGAGACACTATTGGGCCCGTTGCTAAAAACTAGAGGATTGAATCTAGTCTCTAAAGAGTTGACTGTAAAGTTGGGCTTGACCATGAGTGGTTTAGGGAAAGGCCTGGAGCCTGCGCCTTTTTGCATATCCACAGGTTCGAGTTTCGCCGGCTTGGGGATCAACAGTGGATTCCGGTCCTCAGTCCTGGTGCTCCTGAATTGATTGCTCTGATTAGGTTGGGAAAACTTACTTTCACCAGCCAGTGAGACATCAGAGCTTGTACATCAGTGAATGTGGCCTAAAAGAAGTCAAATATAAAAGAAGCATTACAATAAAGTCTAATTTGTTAACATTAGTCAATGCACAAACTTGCATGTTAATGTTAGTTAAAGTCCCCCTGTAGTCAATAATGTTATCCCTAAAAACTCATCGTTGATCTCCAAAATTACATATTTAAAAAGAATTCCTTGAAAAAAAATGATTCATGCCTTAAAACAGCTGGAATGTAACTCTACACCCTCGCCTCATTTAGTCTACGCAGTTCTATGAATATGCAAATGATCCCCGCCTCCACTCACTCGCACTCGTTTTTGAGACTTTGGTTCACTGCAGTTTTAGGAGAAAATTCTCAGCAATGGTGTTGACATGAATTTGCACATGGTTTGTCTTGAAGCATATTAAAAACAGCACATTGACATATAAACGTTAAAAACTCGTGTGTAAAAATGTTTTTCCTGTGAAATTTCCATATATTTAAAGTCCCCCTGTAGACAATAATTGTATCCCTTAAAACTCATCTTTGATCACAAAAATGACACATATTTTTAAAAATTCATTGAATAAAAATGTTCATGCCTTAAAATATCTTGAATGTAACTCTAAACCCTTGCTTCATTTAGTATATGCGGATTCATGAATAAATAAACATTTGAAAACAAGTTGACTAAACTTAACATTTTAAGACACCACACACACTTACTTTAAGTTGAAACTATTTGTTTACAGTGTTATAGAAACTTTACACGCTAAAAGCCACTCTGAACACTTTAGCAACCACTCCAAGCATTGTGGTAGCGAGTCTTACACAGTCAACAACTAATTTTCTCCAGAAAATAAGAAAAATATATTTATTAGAATAATCCCTAATATTATAATTAATGCAGCAAACCTCCTTGGCTACAGATAATAATGTTCTGAACTTTTAAAGAAGCTGTGAAAACAATCTAAATTCACACCTTTGGGGTCCCGCCTTTACACTAGCCACTCTTTACATTGACAAGCGTGAAAAACACTGAGTTTTTATACTGCAATCTGCTTCTTCAAAATGCAATATTATTGTATGCTTCTTATCATCTTCCAACTAGTTATCAATCATAATAAGAAACATAACAAAATCCTCTATTCTTACGAAGGCATCTGCACAAGTATAATCCAGATAATCAAGAACTAAATCAACAGAAAAGTGAAAAATCTAAATAAAAGACACTCATTTAAATAAAGCAGCAATATTTCTCTGCAAACTCACCTAGCCAGCACATAAGTGTGTGTAGAAGTACAGAGGCTCAGTCTGGTGAGAATCATAAATGCACCCAAAGGAAATGCAAGTTTCTATAACTTTAATAAGGAAGAGGTGTAACCAAGGTTTCACTATCGAGCATAACAGCCCTGATCTGAGGTCAGGTTTAATATTGGCTTAAAACTAGTCTCATTCTTTGAACAGTCATTTAGAGAGAGAGAAACAACACAAACTCTGGTCAGTTGGTCAAATGCCAATGATAAGATCACGGTTTTAATAAGAATGACATTAATAGTACATCTGGTGTTTAGGCGAGCAGCGTGTAAAGGTCAGTAGTCTAATTCAAAACACCACACAAGTGTAGAGCAAACAAGTCTCACCATCATAATGACCACTGGAACAACGACCACTAGGTTATTAGTGTGTCTGATGAGTCTTTTCAAGGAGCGTGCAAATACACAAGAACTGATGACTAAAACTTTCCATCTTTCTCCTAAATGGCTTAAAGGGTTAGTTCACCCAAACATGAAAATTCTGTCATTACTCGCCCTCATGTCATCCCAAACCCCTAAGACTTTCGTTCATCTTCGGAACACAAATAAAGATTTGTGTGAAAACACACTCGGTTAAATCAATGAGTAAAGAACATGTACTTATAGAACTTCAATATTTTAATAAATCATTTCAATCACAATCAGATATGATATTGCATATATAATGTTAAACAAAACCTTAAAAAATATAATTTAACTGTGACAATGAAAAAGGAAGACGCGCGCATGTGTGTGTGTATGAAACAGTAAATGGAAACAAAACTGAGCAAAATTAATATGTAATCGATGTGAATCTTGCTAAAACATATCTAGGTAACATTTCACCTCAAAATCAAAAGAATAAAAATAATGATAAATTATATAATGTAATATACATTTTATTTTGCATGAAAATTTTAATTATTGCTCCTTTTTTCTCAGATATTTTCGTACAATTAAGCACATTTTTTCATAATTTTCTTATTATATTTATTCTTAAAAGTAATAAAGGCAGTATAACAACTACTACTATAATATATGAATATTTACGTAATTATATTTAATAATAGGCCTATATTTGTTTATATATATATATATGAGAGAGAGAGAGAGAGAGAGAGAGAGAGAGAGAGAGAGAGAGAGAGAGAGAGAGAGAGGAGAGAGAGAGAGAGAGAGAGAGAGAGAGGAGAGAGAGAGAGAGAGAGAGAGAGAGAGAGAGAGAGAGAGAGAGAGAGAGAGAGAGAGAGAGAGAGAGAGAGAGAGAAAATTAAAATAATGGGGTTCGGGGGGGAAATGTGCTTGAAGTTCCTGAAAATAGGCACAATAAAATGTTGTTTTTGTGGGGTCAAATATGACCCCGACATGTTCTTGACAGGTTTAGTGAGATTCATGTTTGTCCCATACAGCCTCATTTCCATTTCCCTGATCCATAAACCACACAATTTTTGGGGAATGTTTTTGGAAAGCTCTTCTGGAACTGTGCGTCTAGCCTACGGTCTGTCCGATAGGAGCGTGTCGATGTCCTGTATGGCTCTGGAGGTCTTCAGCAGAGCTCAGAGATGCAGTTCTCTGTGAGTTTGATGTCGGAGAGATCAGGAGAACGCTCACATCTCAAAGATCTCGCTGTAGAACGCAGGGCAGGCAGTTCTCCAACAAAACTGATGGTTTGTGTTAAAGAAACATTCTAATCTCAATAATCAATTTCTGCATCAACAGCCACATGCAATAGGGCTGTCAAAGTGGCTGAAAAACTCGATTAAAATTGTATATGTAAATATTACTAATGTTCAAATTATATTTGAATATAAAAGTAAAAATTTCAGTTAGCTCTCCTGAACCCACAAGAGGGCGCAAGTAGCAAAATATGAATGCACTGCATTAAATGGTTTATTCAAAGCAATGAAATAACATGACTGTCTGTACAAGAGTGCTTAACATTTAAACTAACGTTTATAAATCAAATATAATTTCGTAAATTGCATAAACGATTATGAACAAAACAGCATCATATATTTATGAATAGTTTAATACAAAGAACCACAAAGAGTCCTTTTTTCCGTTTTAAAAACATGCAGTGGAATGGAAAAACTCCCACAAACCCACTTTTACTTTACATAGCTCTCTAAACATGTGGCTCTCTGTTGCGAGACCCGAGTGTAACGGTCAAATATGTCCGTCCAGCGCTTGTTCACATAGAAACCAGAGCAGAAAATACCTTCTGTGTGAAAGGCTTGGTCACGGTTTTGACGTAACTTAGATCGCATTGAGCTTTTCTACTTTTGCAATGTTTTGAATGAACGACGCATCAGCGCTGCATCAAATGGGTTCAATTGGATATGCTAAGAAAAACATTAAAACGCAACAACAAACTCTTACATCATCATCATCACATCTCGTTCGCCACTGATAAGGCTGACTGACGCACACCTAAAATGACACCTAGAATTTAATTCGACGAATATTCAAAATTCAAACTTTATTTTGACAGCCCTAACATACACATATAATCTCAGCAAAAAAAAAAGGATACAGTTAAACCTCTTGATCTTTTCCAGCTCTGAAACAACAGACCTGTAGGGGTGAAACAAATCAGGATGATCATCCAAAAATTCTGATCGCCATGTCACAAAAAGTGTCTCTACCATAAAAAAAATTTCTCCTCATTTTTCTTTTACACTTTGAAATGCATTAAACTTTGTAAAGAGACATATACGTTTGTTTTGGCAATCCTCCATTCAATTTCACTGCATAGAAAAGCAATTATACTGGATAACTATATTTTAAAATACCCTGAAAGAACATAGAGAGCAGATTTCTGGGTGTGAGAGCGATTGATATGCATCACTATAATAAAGATGATACAGAGATTAAGAGTTGCTTAATACCTGCACGTTATTGGCTGAGGTGTGTCAGAATGGGCGGAGTCTGAGAGAGCCACACCCACTGCGCTCATGCTCTGTTCGGTCTGTTTTACCCAGTCACACCACTTCACTACTACCGACACATACCTGAGAGAGAGAGAGAGATACAATAGGAAATTACGTATTTTTTTTTAAGTAATTGGTGCATTGATTTTTTCATTATCTCTTTACCTGTGAAATGTTTTGTCTGTGTCGACTTGGGACGAGAGTTTGGTGCCCATCTGGCATATTGAGCTGGCACCACCTGTGAGATGGTTTGGTTTCTGTCTCGAGTCTCTGCTGCATTTCTCCACACTGTCATCACAAACACATAAATAAAACACATATCTAAAAATCATGAATTCATAACTTTTTTTTAAAAAGATTTTAAACTTTGTTTATTTGACATTGTTCCAATGTAACTTAATTTACGCTCTATTGAGCATTTGGCATGCGGATTAGGACTGGGCCACGTAGCCAAGATAATACATATGGAAAATTTTATATATACACCTTTAAAATGTAAATAAGAAGAAACAAGTTTTAAAAAAAAGTTACATATTTAAATAAAATATTTAATTTATTTTTATTTCAGTTAGTTGCCAAGGCAACATTTGAATTCAGTTTAACTTGAATGTACTAAAATAAACTAAAACAAAGAAAAATTTATAAAAACTATAGACAGAGCACACAACATAATTACTAAAACTTTAAAAGTACAATTAAAATGAAAACAAAATAAGAATAAAAACTGATTAAATTTGTTTTTAATAAAAACTATTATATCTTAAATGATACCAATTTATATATATCATATTCAGTGTTTTTCATTTATTTTTAATTTATATACACCAATATAACCATACATTGTGATGTAATGATCAATATTTAATATATAAAAATTATATATTTTATTACTATAATAATATTTAACTAATATTTTTAATTTATGAAAAACTCGATGATCCCCTAAATTACTAAAAACTTAGCATGTGAATCGATTTAAGCACATTGCATCAACAAATAATCTCTGGTGAAGAGCTGATTAAATGTGGAAGTAAACAAGCAGTTTGGTGAGATGATTCATGATCAGTGTGTAGTTGTACGCTAATGAAATGCATACAGTATGTTTATGTACCTGTGCAGGTGTACATGTGTCAGACTTCCACATCATCTGAGCCCTAACTCCATCCAGGAACAAGACCTCGACCGTCCCGTCTGAGAGAGCTTTGAAATGTCCTGTACCTGCCACCGTCACCTCCTGAACCACAGGTACACAATCACACACCGCAGCCTGCTGAAGAGAGAACCGTTATCATCACACACCACACCCATATACACCGACACTGAGTGAGTCTCCGTCACACACACCTCGTTCCAGCAGTAAAGAGAGAGCGGGACCCTCAGGGAGCTTCTGGCCTGGATGAAACATTTCAGAATCCTAACAAAACACAGACAAAATAGTCTTTGTTTTCTTTTAATGTAGTTTGTGGAATACACAAATTATACAAAAACCATTCCAAAGTTATTGGTCGGTAATGTCTTTTTGAAAGAACTCTCTTATTCTAAACAAGGCTGCATTTATGTGATGCAACTGTGAAAACAGTCATTTTGAGAAATATTATTACAATTTAAAATAACTGTTTTCTATTTGAAGATATTTTAAAATGTAATTTATTCCTGTGACCAAAGCTGTATTTCCAGCATCCTTACTCCAGTCTTCAGTGTCACATGATCCTTCAGAAATCCCTCTAATATGCTGATTTGATGATCAAGAAACATTCCTTGTTATTGTCAACGTTGAATATTGAATAATTTATGTGAAACCTTAATGAAAAAACATCATCTGATTCTCTGATAACATTTATTAGAAATAGAAATCTTTTGTAACATTATAAAATGTCTTTTACTGTTACTTTTTAACAATTCAATGCATGTCGTTGCATGGTTTAATGAAAGTATGCTGTATTGCGAAATCTGAAACAAAGAAAAACTAAATGACGACTATTGTAACGTCAAGTAAAGCAAGTCAAATTTGTAGTTTTCTTATGTCTCATTTGAACTACAGAAACGTACGGAGCCCCCATAGTCCCACTTTGTCAAAAGAATTAATTCTAACTATCTAGTGGCCTCAAGATACTAACTCGTGGTCTCAAGATAGTATCTTGAGGCCATGAGATAGTTATAAATAATTTTTTTGACAAAGTGGGACTAGGGGGGCTCCGTAGAAACGTGACCCGTTCTGACAAACTTACATAGTGTGGTTTTAGCAGATATAGGACCGCAAGCGAAGGCAGAAGTGCCTTTCACCCTGTTTTGACTTCATGAACCGCTGAAACGATTTTGGAAACATTATTTTAAGGTAAAAAAATATATTATTTAGTGTTGCTTCAACAGTGATGCTTGACTTAGCAAACACAATTGTTCAATATTTTTTGCAGTGCAACATTTTGGGTCTCATTTTCACCCCCTGGTGTCTGAATTCTATAAATAGGAATTTTCCTCTATTTAGGAATATTATGACACGAGTTATCCTGGAATCCTGTCCATTGGTTTGGGTTTTAATGTGAGCTGTATGCTAGTACACCTCTCATCTCACCTGCTGGCCCGGTGTGACGATAGATTGGACAGAATACAGCTGACCCGGGTACGTCAGGTGGGAGACCACACAGGTAATACACACACTCCACTGCCTGAGAACACAGAAATCAACTCATCTTCTGAATCATACATCTACATTCATTCATGTAATGCTCTCTGTATCAGTACATCAGCCTATCTTGAGACCAAGCACATCTTGATAGTGAGTACACTTTAGAGTGTTGTCTTACATCTCTGTGAGCAGCTCCAGCTTTGTAATGTGTGAAGTAATTGGCTAAAACGCCATTGGATCTAATGACTGAACCATCACCGGGTGAGATTTCTACCATCGGTATCACTCCATCTACTATACTAAAGGAGAGAAAATACATGAAATCATCATCAGTCAGTGTTTAAGTCTAAGGCATACTTTATTTGTTTGGCACAAAGTCCTTAAAGGGACAGTTCACCCAAAAATGAATATGCCATCATCATTTACTCACCCTCATGTCATTTCAAACCTTTCCAAATGACTTTCTTTCTTCTGTGAAACACAAATGAAGATATTGTGAAGAATTCTGGGAAACCAAACAACATTGGACTCCTTCGACATTAATTGTATGGATAAAAATAACAGCCATTTATCAAAATATCTTCTTTCATGTTTTACAGAAGAAAGTTAGTTTTGTCATACTGGTTTTGGAAGATGAGGGTGAGAAAATGGTGACAGTATTTTCATTTTTGGGTGAACTATCCCTTTAAGGACTGTGCGCAAATCATGAACCAAAAGTAAAGTAAATATATTGATTTTATTTTCCATAATATTTGAAAGCAATCCTTAAGAATAACGATTAGATCAAATCCTCTTTTAATTGAAAGTACTATGGAAAAGCATAATTGAAAAATATAATTTACAACTGAAAGTGTGTATGCATGTATGTGTGTGTGTGTGTATATATATATATAATTTGTGCTTTGGTACAATTTTTACCCTAGTAATGGTCTTTAAGATGATGCAATAGGTAATGGTGTATGAACATGAAATGAATCGGTAATCACCGGTATATAATGCCTTTGCACCAGACCACCCTCACCAGCTCAGCTGTTATTTCCTCTTCCTGTTCCAGCAAATCAGGATTCACAGTGTCATATCTCCACCTGAACATCACATGGTCAATTTTGGGGATGACATATTTATTTGGGGATGAAATATTACCCAATCTTGACAGGTCGAGATTCATCCATAAATAAAGCCAAAGAGTCTCTCTATTTAGAGATGAGATGAGACTGTATGTTGTGTAGTTTAGAGTTCCTCACCTGTGCTGATGAGGAGAGGGACATTTTAAAGGCAATGGTTTGGGAAGATGAGTCTTCAGCCCTGTTTGAGATGTTTGTCTATCTTCGCTATTTGTTAAACCTTTTCTACCTTGCCCATTGATAGTATTTATTTGAGTTTTTTGTGATTCCCAATGCTTGACAGCCAATGACAGAGGATAGCACCACAGCTGTGGGTAAAGCACTCGGGAATACTGCTGGATCACTCTGGTGTACACATGCACCTTTTCAGACTTCAAGCTTGTTGATTCCAGTCTTTCCATATTGGGGGCTTTTCCGACTGACCCAGGATGGTCCAACCAAGCACCAGCTGAGCAGGTTAAACCCTTAACCGTGGCAGATTTTAATGACAAGCCACTTAATAAACATGTGCTTTTGTGTTGGTGACCTTGAAGCTGCAAATACTGCGACTCTACATCACTTTGGCTGGACCGACAGATAAACTCCACCGTGAATTCTTCTCCAGAAGAGGAAAGAACCAGTTCAGCATGTCCATCAACAGAGCAAACTGTGATCTCTCCATGCGACCCAGTGGTGCAAGAGTCAGACTCTGGCCACTCAACCTCAGTTATGGCACTGTTGAAGGTCTGAAAATGAGCATTTGGTTAAGCAAATAAGCATAAATGAGAATTTAAGCTGGATTTACATGATTTCAGTAATAAAAAGTAAACCTTTACTACAGCTTTAGGATAGTCTAACCTTGTTGAATTCCACTGTTATGAGCTCTTCAGGCAAATATGGATGAGTTGCATACTTGTTTCTGAATTCCAAAGCATTCACTACCAGTGCCTAAACAAGAGAGAAAACAAATAAGTGATTTAATTGCATACGGTGCATCCATATTAACAGAAGTAAAATACTCAAGACAAACAAAAGACGGCTCATGGATGGATATGGTATAACAGCAGATGGTGAGATAGATAGATAGATAGATAGATAGATAGATAGATAGATAGATAGATAGATAGATAGATAGATAGATAGATAGATAGATAGATAGATAGATAGATAGATAGATAGATAGATATGATGCACTGCAACTGTCAGACACAACACGTTTAGCATTAACGTTACAATGACAGAGTTTTGAAAGTTATACAGATGAAATGGTGATATATGTACCTTAAACTCGCTGATGGCGAATATTGTTCTCTGTCTGACTCTCTCTCTGGGCTGTAGCGGGTGTGCAGAGGGTGACAAGTGTTTCTCTATCATGAATTCAGATCCACAGGGTGAGAGCTGAAGTCTGCACCCGTCGGCGTAATACACATCCACAGACTCATCCAAATACATGACCATAAACCTAACCGAACACATGACTCACTCAACATGACACTGAAAACGCTACGGCTGGAACTCAAAACAATTTACATAATCATTTGACTGCGACGGTCTAAACGTAAACACTAACGATCACTGAAGAAGAAGAGACTCAAACAAGCTCCACAGGCGCGAGTCAAATTGCGCTGTCCGATTCGCAAATAGATCGTTCTTGCGAGTCGGATCTTCTGAATGAATCGATAGAACTTACAAACCCGGGAGTGAAGAGAGGATTTCACTTTATGGGACGAAATATAAGTTAAGTAAATACCCGAAAAGCAGAAATGTTACAAATAAAACGTATTGAAAATTTACTATTTGATTGTATGACTCAGTTCAAATAAATAGCATTACATCAAAATGTGGAAGTCAAAAGTTTTCATGTAGATTTTATTTATTTATTAAAGCTATATCAAACTGCAACACGAAATTACAACACTTAACACTGATGAAACTTGCTCGAAAAAACATCATAATCAGCCATGTGCAACGTCAGGATGTCATGGACCAAATAATCGCCAAATCGTTTTTTGATTCATTACTTTGCCATGACTGTTCAAAAGAACCGATTTGCAGAAATGAATCGGACTGTCCATAGTTGCCATGTAAATTTTCGCGGTTTATGAAGAGAACGACGCTTATTGGATGAACCACTTCTTCTACAGTACTCATAAATCTCTGCGCTCTGTTGTCGCCCCCTTGGTGCAAAGATTTAACCTGAGTTATGAAGATGGATCAAGATTTAATTTAGATATATGATTTGCAATCTTTTTGATTATTTTAGTGTGAAATATTCACCACTTTTTTGCATTATAATTGCATTCAAATAAACATTTTCATAAAAAAAAAATGTTTACTGAATATCAGTATAATTTTGTTTTCTTTGTAAATCATCATCAGTTTTACAAAAGCCAAATAAAGGGTCATAGTTAATGTTATATTGTATAATACATTGGCGTAAAAATATACTTTCATTCACCGGTCTGCAACTGGGGACGCCATGCATGAAAGAATGAACAGATTGCAAAACAAGTTGGACAGCATCTCATCTAACAGTCCATTAGCTAAAGAAAAAAAAACAGGACTAACAAAAACTGCTCAGTTCTGACCAACAGAAACACAAAGAGACAGTGTATTAATAAAGATTTATTGCAGGCAAACAATGCAGCAAATAATATTTACAGCTATATTAAAATAAACATTCCTTTATCTGGGATCCATGAGATGTTGGTGATGAGAAAACTTCTGTAAATCACAGTGCCGGATGAATCTGTGTAAATCCCCAGAGCTTTTCCTCTGATTTGACACGCTTATTTAACATATGTGGAAAATGTATCCCTGCATTCAAAAAACCAAACAGACTTTAAAGTTAGGTTCCTCTTTTCCTCAAACATGTGAATAAATTGAAAGTAGAACTCTAAGAAAAGATTCGAGGAGAATCCGTGAAAGGAAGAACAGTAGTTTTGTTTTCTTAAAACTTTTTCGTCTTACTGTCTGTGCTCTGTAACTTTATATGGCAAAGCCTTGAGGAGTAAAACACAAACCGATGCGTCCCGCCTCATTTCTCCTACATTTACTGAGCAGTTAATCTGCAAACAAACCACACGTACACGATGATGCTACTCTTCGGCTCATATTAAAATCTCACTGCAAACTTTTTTTGGGGGGGGGGGGGATGTTTGATAAATCAGAACACACATAAAATAAACCTCACATCCCAAATGCCAAACCAATGGCTACTGACATTTTGATGGCCTGACGGACTTGCAAATTATAGGCTACTGCATTTCAACTAAACAGTAATCCCAGCCATGAATCCAACGACGTTGTAGCCAAGAGCTTGTCGAGAAATTAACCGAAATGTTCTTGGTTCCGCCCACTCTGAAACATTCCAGCTGGTCGGGTAATGTGTTAGTCTCTCATTTCTTTCTTTTTGCGTCCGACTCCATGCAAAACTTTTCAAACGCCTCCTCGATCTCTGGATCCATTTCATCATCATCATCACAGGAACTGAAACAGACGGAACAGTGAAAGCTTAGATATTTATTTACATGGCTTTTTATTTGTGCATTCTCCACCTTCCTGTCCTGAGGATGCTAAAATGAGGATGGAGGAATCGAAGCAAGGTTTATTTGTAAATTGGAATATTCTTGGTCACTTAAGCATCTCTTAAAAGGCGTCATCAGCTGCGCTCGAGGGATCTGCCCTTGTGTCGTTGAAGTTTGGTTATTTAAAGCTGCAGTCCGTAACTTTTGGCGCTCTGGCGATTAATAAACAGAACTGTATGCGTCTTGCGGATGAACATTGTAGCAGGAGCTTCTTCTCTCTGTTTATGTCCATGACAGGTACTGGGCTACTCCCCAGCGGTACGACCCGAACCAGTCTAAAATACTCTGAATACAAACATTTATTATTTTATCAATTTTATTATTAAATATTGTATTACTATAAAAGTATGCCCATAAATGACTGAGTATATAAAGTTGTTTCCGCTGTTATCAGGAAAAAAAATACAAGTGATTGTGCGGATCGCCTCGCGCACACACACACATCAGTTCTAGCATTGCTAACTTGACATATTGCAGCCGGTTCATTATCAAAATAAAATAGTCAACCAGACATTTAAAAAGTTACACTGCTCAACTTTTTTTCTCTCCTAGAAACCCAATTTTATATGTATAGCGCATTTTTTAAAACATACAGCAAACATTTAAAAAAAAATCGTGCAAAATTACTTTTTAAACCGTTTAACTGACAGTATTAATAGTCGATAATGGTTAACCAGTTAATTATAAATAAATGTGTGCAGTTGTCTAAATCATCAATATAAGATTGGATGACTGCCCTATGAATTACTATACATTTTTATTATGTTCATGGATTTCTTCATAGTAAGAGCCTTACTGCAACTGTGTAGTTAAAAACAACACTATATTCTGTCGTAATGTCTCGAGAGCAGTGGTTCCCAAACTTTTTTTGTCTAAGACCCCCTTTTTCCCAAGAAAATATTTGAGGGCCCCCCTTCACATTTAATGATATTATCGCTCTTGTAAGCTTGCAGCAAGGATGACACAATATGTTTGTTTGTTTTTTCAAACAAACGGCATGCTTATGCACAAATAATAGCCTATAATATTGAAAATACAATAAAAAACATCAGTAGGCCCTTTGTAATTTAAAAACGTAAGCCTAGGAGAAGCCTATAAATTGGCCCTATTTGAAATGCAAAAACAAAAACATTGGTGTGTAGGTAAAAAAAAAAAAAGAGAAAGAATATAGGCTATTACTAAATGACTGTTGTCTGGGGCCTCAATACTTGCATGTTATTTGTGAGGCTTTATCAATGTGAGGCTTTATTTTTTACGCTTTTGGCGCTTTAGCGAGCGATAATAAACTTGCATTTATTAATAGAATAATGCGTCTTTCGGAAGAACATTGTAGCCGGAACTACTTCTCTCTGTGTACGTCTATGACGAGTCACGCGGGTACTGGGCTACTCCGCAGCGGCAGCGATCCGAACCAGTGTAAAATAGTCCCAATGTAAACACTTATTATAGGAGTACCATAGTGGTTCAGGATAAGACAAAAACACGGATTGGAAAATTGATTCATGATGAACTCGCTCATTATATACATTCTGTAAATTTTCAACAGATAAAAGTTAGGGCTTTGCTCATTGCTCAAACCTTTCAAAATATGACGCGACCCCCCCACAGAGCTCGCTGAGGCCCCCTTGTGGGCCGCGACCCCCCTGTTGGGAACCGATGGTGTAGAGTTCGCGGGGGATGTGGGAGACGTGTCTTTGTTAAAGACCCTAAAGGCACATGTGCATCTGTCCATGGCCCAGTGTAGGGCTGAAGACTACACTGAATAAGACTGGGAGGTGTTGCTAAGCCCCTCTCTCTCCCTGGACTGCTGACTTCACTCAAATTTGCTCTTTGACTCCAAGCATCATTGTGATGAGGACAATTACTGGAGTTTGAGCAGAGGGGATGGTCACACCAGGGTTATTATTATAGTTATTATAACTAAAACCATAAAAAAAAAAATGTTGTTATTTGAAATAAAGTTAAATTTAACTGAAATAAATTAATATTTAATAAATATAAAAAAAAAGAATATATATATATATATATATATATATATGATTTCAGTGGCAAAATTCCTCGTTTTCATTTAGTTTTACTTGACTAAAATAAAATAAATAGCTAAAAATAAATAAAAATTATATAGACACTTTTTTTATGTCAATGATATTAAAATAACACTAGGCCACGCTAACTGCTGCTATCACTATCCTCTCAGAATTACTATATTACTAAGTTGTGCATTAAACAGACGTTATACTGGATATTCAGAACACAAATATACAAACATCTACTCACGATTCATTTCCATTCTCTTCATATGCATCAGGGAAGTAGTCTTCTCTGTCTAGAATCTCCTGATATTTTTCTGAGTATTCTGTGGTGAAAAAAAAAGAAAGACAGAAAGAAAAGAGGACAACCAACACTTTAACATGCTCATTGTTTCTGCCTAAATGAATACATGAAGTTAGCTAACTGTATGATTTGTATTATCTTAGAACTGTACATTTCTGCCATATATCAGTCACCACTGTTAACAGATTACTCTTAATTTACAATTAGAAACATGTATTTTTTGCAAAGCTGCTTTGAAACGATATGCATTGTGAAAAGCGCTATACAAATAAATGTGAATCGAATGTGAACAAATTTGTAGAATCCTGTCAAAAACATCATATTTTAAACCAAATATATATAAATATATATATATAAAAAAAGGAATTTTACATCACTTTAGAGAACAAACGAAATACATTTCTCATTACCCTAATGCAACAAAAAAAAGCTCAAGTATTTAGGATGCCTTAAATTGATCATGGCTGCTGAAAATTCATCTATGCCATCACAGGAATAAATTACATTCAAAAATATATTAAAAAAGAAACCAGTTATTTTAGAAGACTTTTTTTTTTTTAACATGAAACATTTGAACTGAAAAACAAAATCTTAATTTTAGTCTAATGAAGTAGAAAACCACAACAACAAGACAGTAATTATTACTTATCTAAAAAAACTCCAAAAACGTTATGCATGTATTATAATTATTTTTTTGGACTCGAACATGGTTTTGTGCCACTTGATGACGTCTGTCCACGTGTCATACCAGCAGACAACACTCACCAGGATCTGCTGCTGTGAAAGGCGTCCCATCCGCTGTGTAGAAGGTTGGTTCATTCTGAGGACATAAACATGAGACACACAGTGAGAGAGCCTCCAGAGATACTGTCACAGGATACTTTTTAAAGAAATCAATGCATTTACACTGAAAACTCAGCTTTGCCATGACAGGAATAAATGACATTTTAAAATATAATCAAATAGAAAACTGTTATTTTAAATCGTAATACTATTTCACAATATTATTGTTTTCAATCAAACAAATGCAGCCTATGGGAGCATAACAGACTGTCACAGATGACATATTTAACTCCAAAACCTCAGTATGTGCATCTGAATGAATTTGATTTCTTGTGCATATACACACCATAAAGTAGTTGGGGTCATTGTCAGGTGTAGCATCACTGGACACAGCGGCTGTGTGAACTCGCCCCCAGTTACTGGACTGTAACTCCACCAGTTTCAAAAGCATCTGTCTGACATCTCTACAAAAGCACAGATTCAAAAGACTTCTCAATAATGCAAATGAATTGCTCTCATCAATATAAAGGCTATTCACACTGACAGTCATTTGCAGCAACAAAGCAACTAGAAGTTGAGTTTCTATTGTCATGAGCAACAATAACAATTGAAAAGATGCGCAAGTGTACAGTCAGGGATCACCAATGTGAGTGCAGACAGTGCTGTTCATAAACCTCAACACTACATACATTCAGTAATGACCAAAACTGATGTCCGGAGGGGGTATTTGTTTTCATTGACCCTACTGGTCCGATTCCTATGGAAGCTTGTTTCCGCCACTGAATAAAAACAAATAAAAAAAAAATGTGCGACTTTCTCTCTCACAATTACGAGATATGAAGTCGCAATTGCGAGAAAAAAGACAGAATTGAGACTTTTTCATCTCACAATTCTGACTTTTTTTCTCACAATTGCGAGTTCTGACATCTTTTCTCAGAATTGTGAGATATAAACTCACAATTGCAAGTTATCAGGCCAATTCTAAGGGAAAAAAGACTAACTTTTGTCCCCTCAGAATAGTTTATATCTCACAATTCTGACTTTAAAACACGCAATTGCGACTTTATATCAATCAACTCTGACTTTATACCTCGCAATTCTGAGATGTAAACTCGCAATTGTGAGGAAAAAAAAAGTCAGAATTGTGAGATAAAGTCGCAATTACCTTTTTCATTCTGTGGCGGAAACAAGCTTTCATAGATTACACTATCAAAATATCAGGAAGATATTTAAAAATATTTTAAAGAACAAAACTCTAAAGAACCAACCTGACAAAACTATTAGGCAAAAAAGGAAAATGACAGCTACCGGTTTTTATTTTACCATGTAAAAAACAAAAAGCATACATTGACTACAAAATTAATTACAGTTATTATTATTTCATTGGTTCTCTCTTGGTTTTGCAAGCGTTCATAATTTCTTTGCATGACAGCCTGGCAAAAAATGATGTTGGTACAATTATGTTGCGTTATCACAAATAAAACAAATGACTCCAAACCCAACAATGCAATATGCTTACAAATTTATAATTCATTTAAAAAAAATTGAAGATGTCTATTTTCCTAAGCTGGACATCACTTTTGGCTACTACTCTATACACTAAATGTTCTGTTGCCCGACTCGCTCACCGGCTGCATTTGGCGTCCAACAAAATTTCTTCAATCTTCTTGATGATCTCACTCATGTCCGACTGCCCTTTCTCCTTCCATGTGTCATCCAGAATGGAGCCGCTCAGCTTGTCGGATCAGTACAGTAAAACAATGCAAGTCAGCGCCAATAGCTTAGTAGTGCATTATTATCTGAGGATTGATTAAATTAAAGGTATTATTCCATTTCAGCGTTTTAATTTGTCTAGAAATTTCAAGGTCTTTGTTTACATCAGGATTACTGTCACTAAAGACCTTAAGTTGAGTCCTGAGATCACTTGATAACTCCTGCAGAGTATTGGCTCTACCGAGTCTTACATTTACTGCAGTTACACTGTATAAGAACAGGAATATTTCACACCTTGAGTAATCTGACAGCACAAATTAGATTTGGGTCATCTGGGTGAGAGAATAATGTGTTCAAAAGATCCTTTAGCGCTCCCAGTAAGACATTAGCTCGTCCTGGTGTGTCTTTCCCACTTTTCACCTGAAAAAACATTAAAGAATTGAAATTTAAAATTGTAGCAGTTCATATTTTGGGCAACTGAATAAATGAACCGCTACATTTGAATAACCAGCCACAAATATGAAAGACATTGATAAGACAAAACTTGACATTTGAATTCAAGCAAATGTATATGGCAGGACAGGCAGGTTTTTTTTTTGCTTGATTATGCAAAGGAATAGACAAAGGGTTTTAATTGGTTTAGGCTTTTAGCATTACATAATTTGTTCAGACGTAGCAGGTCAAGCTCTGCCCTGGGGTTTATTTAGTAAGGATGAACGGCTGATTGTACCAGGGTTAGTTAAATTAACAAAATTTAACTAGACTAAAACTTTTTTTTTAAAATGGTTAACTGAATAAAAAATAAAAAATAAATAATAAAAACAAATAAGAGATGAAAAAATTTAACTAACTGAAAATGAGAAATAAATTTAACTGAAATAAGTTTAAGTTGAAGTACAAAAATTACTAACCGGAAATAAATAAAAACACAAACTTAACTTAGATAAAAAAAAATAAAACATTTAGACTAAATAGTAATATTTAAAAATAATATAAATAAACTGTCCATTATCTATATTTAATCATTTTGCAGATGCTTCTATCCAAAGAGACTTATAAATGAGGATAGTTTATTAGACAGATATATAAAAACGGAGATATATAATTCTGACTCGTCATTATATAGTAAATATAGTAGTAGCATAGATTTGAATGCCAGCATCTGATCTTCATGGCAAACACTAAATAACAAAAAAATACAAGAGTTGCATAAATAAAATTTAAAAACAAACAAAAAGAAAAATACAGTAGCTAAGATTATGTATGATAAAAATGTAAAACTTTTTCAGGGATATCTTACTGTCCTTTAGTGTTGTCACGATACTGGAATTTCTAACTTCGATACGATACCTTGAAAAGTATCGATATTTGATACCATTTTCGATATCACGGGGAAAAATAACACTGCATATACTCATATAGATATTTTTAATATTATTTATTTTTTTGTCATTCTATTGAAAGTCCTGGCAATCAAAAATGTCCTCATGTTGAGATCACTTTATATGATGAAGCTTTTAAGCTTTTTCATATACAAACGTTGATCAATTACAATTCTCTCACAAATATTTTAACTCAATGTATTTGTTTTTACAATGGGGTAATTTCGTTGCAATAGCTTCATAAAGCACAAGGAAGCTTGATTTCAAATGATAAATTGAATTTAAAAACGACAAGTAAACAGTAATAAAATAAGAACAAATAAACCTTACTAACAATATCAAATACATTTTTTTGTGTGTTTCCATTTGCTTCAACAGCAAGAAAAAAAATCCATGATAGAGTTTCCATGACTTTCCAAAAAGAAAAAAAATGTGCCGTCATTCCCTCAGCCATTGTATTAGAAATAGGGGTGTAACAATACATCGATATGGATCGATGCATCGATCAAATGTCTAACGATACGATGCATCGATACCACACATAAAATATCGATGTACGGTACCTTTATTTTGACACACTCCATATCCTCACGTAACTTTTCTGCGCTGAAATAGACGCCTGACAAGATTGAAACCTTTTGTCACAAAAGCTGGTATTTTCCACTGTAAAGGCATCGCGAGTTTATGATTTACAGCAGAAACGACAAGCCCCAAAAAGTCTGTTTTAGCAAATCAGTGCGCAGTATTCAGGTCAGGTGACAAGGCTGCTTGTCACGTTGAAAAGACGGGCTAGCTGAGAGGAGTTTCGTCAAAGCTGACTAAAAGTGATCGAGGATAGATTTCAGCGAACTTCATGAACCCGTGATATCTTCTTCGGCTCGTAAAAGGAAAATAAAAGCTGAAACTTTTTCACGGACTCTTGCTAAAACAGCACGTTTAGTGGTGCGTGAAAAGCTCTCTGTATTGCGTGTACGTTAATCACAACAACAAAGTTTGACAGGCGTCTATGTCAGCTGAGGAGATTAACGTTACAGATTAACCAAGTGTTTTATTGTATCATAGCAATTACTTGGCTTTGTTTAACTCTGAAACATGAAATGTGGAGTTATCTGCTTTTACCACACAATAAATATATAACGTTATATAAAAATCCTTTAAATTAACTTTAATATAACAGAAGAGTTCATTTGCAAAAACAGATAACCCCTTGTTCCTTTTCATCATGTGTTTTTTAAAAATTGAAACAAACAACTTGTAAATGTCCCAAATTGTGCAATTTTCAAAGAGTTTAATTAAACTTTCATGTAATATATTTTTGAATGTATAATTTGAGTCAATAAATGTAACTGGTTGTGTACACTTGGCTAGGGCTGTCGCGATAACCGCAATATTGTAGTACCACGCTTCTGACAAGTCAACCACAGAGGATTGCACGTAACCGCAACAACCGCGATATTCACGTTTTTTATAAGGCTATACCCTTCTTGTTTTGAACTTCATGCATGTGTATTGAATGTTGAACAAGTTCATAATGATAAAAAGACCGTTTATCTTGGTGATGTGTAGCCTACAGAGGCTTCACACGGACAGTGAATGAGAGAGATCGGCAGAGCGCGTGCGATTAACGTACCTGCGTCTGTCTTTGAAGTCGTGAAAAGGTTGCAGTGTCAAAGGAAAGCGAAATATTTGTCGTATCATCCTTTTAACGTTCACGTCACGGGTATTTCCCATAAATGCGCGTCAGCAGCAGCGTGAGGAAGCCGCGGGGAAATAAAATCAGCAAGTCACGCAGTGAATCAATGCCATATTGGTCTCTAATTTAAGTGAAGCATCAGCTTCAGCGTTACCCATGCGACGCATTGCTGCTCAGCTGAGCCTTGAAAAGTGGAACTGCAAGTTAAAAATAATTAACACCTTGTTTAATTACATCTCTTTTAATGAATCAGCTTTTTTGAATGTGTTCGTTGAATGAACGGTTTAATGACTCACCCTGTGACTCACTCAAAGTCCGTTGTCATAACAATATGCACGCTGAGTGAAAGCCTTTCAATGCGCATTTAGACGCTGTTTAGTTTCGGTTACATTGGTTACTGAAAATGTCCTCGTTTTTGTCCACATCGTAAACTTTATTTATATAGCAACAAATACATATAAATGAAATAAATAAATGGCGGTAATACCGCATATCGCGCTATTGAGCCACTCAACATTTCCGCAAGGGAAATTCCATAACCGCGACAGCCCTACACTTGGCACATAATATCTAAATATCGATTAATCGATCGATATAGCCCTGAATCGAATCGAATCGTAATCGTATCGTAGAATTTTTTGAGGTATCGGCAAATATCGTATCGCTGGCTGAGAGAATCGATATCGTATCGTGATTAACTGTCCGATTTACACCCCTAATTAGAAACATGGACAAACCATTTTAATGTTAAAATTGTTTTATTTAAAAAATTAAACCAATGGTTGGGTTTGTCCATGTTAATGGCTGGGTTTGTCCATATTTGACCCAAACTTGGGTTGAATCAACCCAACACTTTTTAGTGTGTACCGACAAGGTAATATAACTCAATATATAGAGTTCTAAATGTACATTACATTTTATTTAAATATACTAGACTTGCGATGTTGATAACTGCGGATCATCACAGTCTATAAAAAGGGTCCATTGGTTATTAGACTGTATTCCAAAGCGCTGCGTAATAACCAGGGTTCAAAATTAACACCCACCAACCCGCCAAATGCGGGTTAAAATTCATTTTGGCGGGTGTTAATAAAAACTTACTAGCCAGTTTGGCCGGTGATGCATAAGGCTCTGTTCTCGGTCATTTATCCCCCTGGCAGTACTTCCTACATTTCCCATGAACACTGTGCCGTAATGCTACATGATGACGTTTCATACGCCCATTGGCTGCACGCAGTTTGCAGTGAAAGCAGCGCGAGAAATGATCATGGAAACGAACGGTTTACGCGTCCGTCCACCAGAAAACACAAGGAAGATGAAGAACGAGCCAGAGCAGGGAGCATAGACTGAAAGAGGAGGGAGCTAGTAAAGTAAAGTAAAAAGTTAAGATTAAACTAAATGCGGCGGTGGTTGGGACAGACTTCTGGGTTTAAATTTAAATGTCGTTTAACGAGAGATACGTTATTTTTTTAAGTTTAAGGTTTTTGTCATTATTTCTGAACAAGCTTATACATTAGGCAATATACACAACAAGCTTCCTATATATCTTGAGGTTTTCTTTTAGTTGAAAACATAAAACAATATGTGTAAACAAAAAATATTAACAACAAAAGCATTTAAGCTCAAGCAGCGCAAACGGGGAAAAAACGCAAAAAAAAGAAAAAAAGAAAAGCAGACTGCGCAGTTATCGTACAGAACGTAGCTACATACTCGAGTCAGCATATGATTATCGTGTTTATATTGTTTCACGTTCACGTTGAGAAAAACAATAATATCCACATGCTCGAGTGAGAAAACGCGCTGCGCTGACACAGACGTTGCAGAGACACGTGTCCTCTTTTCTGTTCTTAAACCTGTCTCCCTCAACGAAACTTAAAGGAAGCATATGTCTCAAAATCATTTCGTTGATTCGTTATCCATCACTGCAATCGTTAATGCAGTGATGGACAGCTGCTTCCTCAGTCGACTGCTGTTTCTTTGGATTTCATGTGATTTCTCATTGTGCTGGTGATATTATGATAACTCCGTTTAATTAATAATTGATTAAACGTAATTCTATTTTGTAATAGGCTATCATTTTCATCTAAGTAATTCCAACTTCGCGAGGCAGACAACGACATTATGTGATCAAATAAAATACACTTGTTAAACGCTCCACCCAGTGCATTTAATTATAACTGCGAAAAAATTTTTGAATAGTATTTTATTTTTTGAATAATAATTACAGATCGAAAATTCGAATATTCGTGCACATCCCTAATAGATAGATAGATCCCAAACTTAAAATGAAATGTTTGCACTTTCTGTGTTGTATTGTACTTTATATGTGTTTTTCATGCCAACAATGTTAATAAAATGATCAAATGCATTCAGTGGCACTCATAATTTCTCTTATTTTCACCGGAAAAAAATTGGCTAGTGGAAATTCTAAATGGCTGGTAACTTTAGAAAGTTGCCAGCCATGTTGGCTGGTGATCAAAAAAGTTAATTTAGAACCCTGGTAATAACCATATTTGTCATATTTTGTGGCAAGAAATGAAAATCATTGGTTGTGAACTGACCTCCAGGTTAAGGTAAAGCTCCCCCAGAAACAGCACATATGAGTGAAACTTTTTCTGGGTCTCCTGATCTCCTCTCATGGACTGCTCCCTCCGCTCATACTCAGTTCGACACCTACACAAACACCACAGAATGGAGTTTAAGGATAAATGAAACTTACAAAAATTTGAGTAAACAAAACTGCAAGTAAAGGCTAAGATAGAAAAAGGAAGAAATCAGTGACTTATCAGTGATATTATTTAAAAGGGACACAATGTAACTTTTTATTCAAAATTAATAATATTTTAAATAACGAGTCAATCAATAATCAATGCTTCTTACGAAATGTGTTTTTGTCTCACAAATTATTATGTGCATCTGTTTTAAACAAATGAAGAACAGAGGAGAGTCTGCTGGCAAAAAGAGAACGAGACAGAGCTCGTAATAAAACAAGAATCAACATTGGCTTGGCTTTTCGGAGATGGGAGAAGTGACGAATTTGAAACTTTGTAAAAGTGACGCAGAGATGATGGTGTTTTTATCACTCAAAAGGTGAGTAAGGTGTTTAATTGAACAGATAAATTGCCATATGTATCTCTCTAACAGAGTTCACTATAAAGAATTATCTATTGTGAAGCTCAGTTCATTATGGTTGTTGTAGCTGTGCTGGAATTTATTTTCAAGGAAGTAACGTGTCAATTAATGGGTAAAGATACAGTAACGTCTTCAGATAGTCATCTTGAAATCCTTTCCATCTAAACTGGTTTGATCTCTTAAGTCTAGTAGTGAATGTTTTATGAGCAGTATGATAATCATATTCATCCTCACAGTCAAAGCTGAAGCACAACCAAAACAATGTTCTTCTGCAAAATGCATGAAGTTTTGTTTTTTAACCGCTAGAGGGCCACAAGTTACATATTTTACCGTTTAAGGAGGCTTTTTTTTAATGGTTTACCTCTTCAGCAGCAGCTGTCGGAAGTTACCGTTGGGTGGAGTGAGACGGATGTGATGAGAGAGATGGTTACAGAGCCGCGCACCAGTGTAGGCGAAGTTAGGGAGAGACGTGGACTGTGGAAAGCAAATGCGTGATTTGAGATTTACTAATAACAAAATTGAATTACCCATCATATAAAAATACCCAAGGTGTTACAGAGGCCGTCTCACATTACATGCATGCTTTTTCAACAGAACACACAATGAGCATGCAAAACTGAATAAAAAAAAAGAGACAATTTAGAGCAAAATTCAAGCAGCTTCTTTTCATTATTTTTAATTCATATTATTCACATTTGTGTCCACTTGATAAATGCATGCGTGTGTATATATATATATATATAACCGGTCAAGGGTTTGGAAACATCACTGTTTTTATTGTTTTTAAAAGAAGTCTCTTATGCTCATCAAGCCTGCATTTATTTGATCAAAAAGTACAGAAAGACTATAATATTGTGAAATAATATTACAATTTAAAATAATGCTTTTCTATTTTAATATACTTTAAAATATAATTTATTTCTGTGATGCAAAGCTGAATTTTCAGCATCATTACTCCAGTCTTCAGTGTCACATGATCCCTCAGAAATCATTCTGAAATGCTGATTTGATACAGTAGTGTATATTGTTACAAAAGATATAATTGAAAATGCATTTGCAAAATATAACTTAGTAAAAAGTTTGGTATGAAGTCAACCCTAATTTTGATAGTTCACTCAAATTTGATGATTCTTATGGAACAGCCTGAGGGGTGATAGCCTGGTTTTCAGTTGTAACGGAGTTGTGGTCTGGCAAAGCGTCATAGGGGCGTCACCAACGGACATCGCGGATAGACCTAAAACCAATCAGAGCGATGAAGGAGATGACGTATGCAGAGCGGCGGAGAAACATCTCCGAGTGTTGTGCTTTGCTCGGTTTTTAACAAAAAGGAAACGTTCAAATCGCTTAAAACAGACGCGATAGCTGATTCGAACGAGTGATGTTTGACGGCGGCATCCATCTTTGTAATGCACAAAATCTGCTTCAAAATCCCAGCGCTGTCGTCATCTTGTAAAGCCCGCCCCCACGTTTCTGATTGGTGCCTCGATTTCGACGGATTGGAAATGGGCTTGAATGAGCTCTTTGCCAGACTAACTTTCAGAGCAAATCTAAATTTGCCGGAAGTTGTCTGGGTTTTCCCAGGCTATGAGGGTGAGTAAATGATACCGAAAAATGCATTTTCAGGTGAACTATTCCTTTAGGATGCGCACTTTGACAGGATACCACACAGATACATTCTGAGAAACTCATCTCAAGCACACCTGTACGTAGATGAGCTCTACGAGCTCCTGCAGTATCTCCTCTGTAGTGACCCAGCTGTTCAGCATGTCTGTGATATACTCGATTTCTGACTCAAAGGACCCCGGAGACGAGTTCAGATGGCTTACAAAATCCTGAACTAATTCAGCCAGTGAGGGCTCAGCGTAGTATCCTTCAGCCTCATCAGAATACACATCTTCCTATAGAGAGAGAATATTAGACTGACATCTGGGTAAAGAATTTCATTTATTTTTTATTTTTTAAAATCCACGTAGACTCACTTTGAATGATGCATAACATCCTGGGACAAACTCAGCTGCGGCAGCAGACAGTTTGGAGTTTTTCACCAGTGCATCTGCAACACTGCTGCTATCGTGTCCTGAATTAGAAAGTACAGGGGATCTTCTGCTGTCTGGAAGATGAAGCAATGACCACCTTAATTAATCCATTTAACATTTTTAGTCACAACATAATTCCCATCTGTGTCATTTCATAGTTTTGATGATTATTCTAAAACTTGAGAAACAATAATAATAAAGATTTGTAGTGTAGATGCAAAAGCAACTCCATAAAGATGACTACTCCACTCAAGTCAAATGACAGATTTGGCCAGATTAACCATCTCGCCCACTAACTGCTGGTGACCGTTTAACTTTATTTCTAAGACTGCAATAACCTATCTATCTGTCTGTGTCTATTGGTCTATCTTTCTATCCATGTATCCATCTGTCCATCTATGCATCCATCCATTATCTATCTAACCATATGTCTATCCGTCCATCTGTCTAACTTTCTATCCATCTATCTATCCATCCATCCATGCATCCATCTGTCTATCCATCCATCCATCCATGCATCCATCCGTCTGTTCATCCATGCATCCATCCGTCTGTTTATCCATCCATGCATCCATCCGTCTGTCTGTCTGTCTGTCTATCCATCCATCCATCCATCCATCCGTCTGTCTATCCATCCATCCATCCATCCATCCATCCGTCTGTCTGTCCATGCATCCATCCATCCATCCATCCATGCATCCATCCATCCGTCCATCCATGCATGCATCCATCCATCTGTTTGTCCATCCATCCATCCATCTGTTTGTCCATCCATCCATCCATCCATCCATCCATGCATCCATCCATCTGTCCATCCATGCATGCATCCATCCATCTTTCCATCCATCTG
Source organism: Tiaroga cobitis (assembly GCA_030578255.1). NCBI lineage: Eukaryota > Metazoa > Chordata > Actinopteri > Cypriniformes > Leuciscidae > Tiaroga > Tiaroga cobitis. The sequence goes on along the minus strand of CM060595.1, from coordinate 56,335,786 downwards.
TTTGTCACGGAGTCACGGAGACTTCAGATGCTCCAATCACAAAGCCTATGAAGTGACGACTCAACACGGGCGATATGGACTCTCTATGGTGGACGGCACTGATCCTCAACAACTCGTCTTAAGACTGGCGTGCATACTTGGACTTCCAAAAAATACTCTAAATGTTCCGATCCAATCTGACTTGTAATGCTGCCCGAATCATGCACTGTTCCTTCGTTGGCCAGAGGAGAACTGGCCCCCCGACTGAGCCTGGTTTCTCCCAAGGTTTTTTTCTCCATTCTGTCCCTGATGGAGTTTTGGTTCCTTGCCACTGTTGCCTTGGCTTTTGGCTTGCTTAGTTGGGGACATTTAATATTCAATAATATTATTGATCTGCCTTACTTAAGGTGGACGTTGACGCAATATCTTTTAGAAACAAACTTTGTTATATTGTTTTCATGTTATCACTGTGAAGCGCTTTGATACAATCTGTATTGTAAAAAGCGCTATATAAATAAAGGTGACTTGACTTGACTTTGTCCATCCATGCATCCATCCATCTGTTTGTCCATCTATCCATCTGTCTGTCCATCCATCTGTCTGTCTATCCATGCATCCATCCATGTCTATCCATCTAGCCTATCAATCTAACTATCATTTATCTATATCTATCTATCCATTCATCTATCAATCTATATCTATCTATCTACCATCTATTTCTATGCACTTATCCATCTACTCATTCATTTATCCATCAACTTATATCCATTGAATGTACGAACTATGCATCCTTCTGCATATATCCATCCACATATCCATGTATGAATCTATCTGAGTGTCTGTCTGCCTATATATCTATAGGCAACTCTTCTGAAATTGTAAAAATAAGCTTTACATTGTCAAAACATTAGTAACCTTAGACATTTACACAAACATGGACAAGCATATTCAGGTATCTCTACTGGCATTGTAATAAAAAAGCTTTGCTCTGCCAAAGCATTAGTCTATAAATCTATATTATAAGCATACATACACACATATTTACACCCATATAAATATAAATACATATATCAATTTGTATACAAGCCAAATCATGATAATCCACATCTAAACAGTGATTAGCATTAACTGCCGTCGATCACTCATTCACAGGCTAATTAAGCCACATGTTCTGCTTTGTTTAACCAAGGCTGGCTCAAGTAGAGGACTAAACAAAAAAGACAAAGAGATGTGCGAATATATTCCCCTCAAAAGCCCCTGACACAGTTAGCTACTTCACAGAGGTGGTTATTAGCGGACTAGCATGTCAGCTAGCAGTGAACTTCACTTCACCTGAGATGCCGTCCGACACCGGAGGAGTCGTTCGCGGTTGTCTGAGCCGCTCTCCCGGGTTAAACTGCGAACTTCTAGCATCTCCAGCCTCGGACGAGGAAGAGGAGGATGGTGTGCTGTTGTTGTTGTACATGATCTTCTTCTCGCTGATCTTCTCTGTCCCGTCACGCGTCAGACACGAATAGACACACGGATCAGATCTCAGGAGGCCGCTGAACACTACAGACACAGACAGCTTTAATCTACAGCCTGCTTCTCACTTTCATGTTTACTATTTCTGTGTCTGGCATCTGGCCCTAGCCTAGTCTATAAAAGAACTAATCACTTCCTCAGTCATTCTCCAGAAATACCTGCTCATCAGAGGAGCACTGCCATCTATTGGAAATTAAAAAAAAAGCATCCTAGTAAAGATTTTTTTTAATTAATTACTTTTTTATTGAACAATATCAATTTACAAAACCAAATAGGGAACAATAAAATGCCTATTACAAAATATACACTTTTCCAATCATATCTTCATCGTAAAGTTCCATGTGTATATATCACACAACAAACAAAACAACACTAACCATTGTAGAGGGGGTGCAAGGAAAAAATAAATAAATGGTTGATTACTACACTTTCATACGAAAATACCACAATTATGTATTTATTATTGTTATGTATTTTCTATAAATAGGGCCCAAAATAGGTCCTACGTTTTTTTTAAGAAAGCATTTTTCTTTAACAACAAATGAACAGTGAAAGTTGCTCAACCTTCATTTTATATAAGGTTTATTATTTTTTGTGTTTTACAGTAGACATACTTACAATTTAAAACAAAAGATTATAAAACTTTACATTAAACAAAACGAGTAACCTAGACTTCCACTCAGCTAGTTTGGCACCAAATATTTTGTAGCAGTGTTATTTTAGTATTATTTATATACTATTATACTATTTATAATATTACAATTAGATTATTTTTTTTGTTCTATTTAACTTTACTTTTATTTCAGTGTTGATTTGAATAATTATTCAGGTTATTTCAGTTAGTTTACAAAGAAACATTTATCATTTTCTTTTTTTGTTTTACATTTTAATAAGTTTAATAGGTTTTTCATCTGAAATGTATATCTTAATTCAGATTCATTTTAGTTACTGAATTATAATAGTATTAGTTAAGCATGTTTTTGTTTTTACTGATGTACATTTCTCTTAAATTTAAAAAATGAGATTGCTGGCATCTGATGCTTGGCTGATCTGATCTGATGCTAATTAAAATATTTTAATGACCAACAATGTGATATTCAGCTGCATCCAATGTTTTGTGTGCAACTTTAATTAAAATGGTCACACCCAAGAGATGACATTATTTGGACCCTTTCTAAACCATGATGGAAATAATTTGTTCCATTTGATACATTTTTGACACGCATTGTAGTGCTGAATCTATTTTTCCCCAAAAATTAGTCTGGAAAATGGGGGGGGGGGGGGGGGGGGGGATATTCGGGTATATACGGTATTGTTTTTAACAATTACTTTTTAAATTATAAGAATCTTTTTTACTACAATTAATTGAATATCAATTTACAGTTGAGAGTAAAACACAAATATTTGATGGCATGGTTCAAATCGCACTTATCTCACCGTTATCAGTTTGTAGCCGTTCATTGTAGTAAATGAAGAGATGTCACACCGATCACAAGTTCAGTATGGAGTACCTCAAGGCTCAATACTAGGGGATATTCAAATTAATTAACCAATCATACCATTGATCAGCTCTACCAAACTTGGATGTCTTTTTTTCCAGTAATAAACAAACATTGTTAAGTTGTTTTGATTGATACTGTGAAGCAGCTTTGATACAATCTGTATTGTGAAAAGCGCTATATAAATATATTTGACTTGACTTGACTAGGACCATTGCTTTTCACCCTGTACATGCTACCCTTGGGAGATATCATTACAAAGCATGGCGTTAGTTTTCACTGTTATGCTTTTAATTGGAACACAACCCAATTCATTTTCAATTACTGATGGATCCATCTTTCCATCTAATTATTCAGCCATTCTATATTTATCCAACTATGCATCGATTTACACAATTTAAAATACTGTACAGTATTTAACATTTATTTCATAGCTTTTACAGTGTAACTGAAACACAGCAAGTGATTTTCAATTACTGCCACACACATACAGTAAAAACACTGAAACCACATATAAAGAATAAAATACCTTTTAGTATTCCACGTATTGCTTTTACAAAAATTGTGTCATGCAAGTTATCACACACAGGCAAATAATACAGATATCTGAAACAAAAACAATTTCTCTTTACACTGGCTGATTTCTCTGAACAGAACAGCTGATCTTGAGCCTTTCATTAAAATCTCAGAATTATGATGACCAGGGCCAAAGTTTGGACTGCATAGGACAAACAGAAACCCGTCCTGTATTCATCACAGTTACATAACATTATTGTCCAATTATTTCCCATCATCTCCCTGCTGCCCTCCTTTCTTTTTTTTATTCTTTTGTTGCGGCTGTGTTTTGATTCTCTTAGTGGCCGGCTGATCTTGTGTCTCTTCTCCTCCTTGCTGTTTCCTTTTCTTGTTTTTCTTCTTGTTGTTCTTCTTCTTCTTCTTTCCCTCTCCTGACACTCCTTCAGGGGTTTCTGTGGAGGCTGGTGTTTCTTTCCCCTCCAGTACCGCGGGCTTCTTGCGGTTCTTGCGTTTCTTCGTCTCAGGAAGGAAGCCCTTCTTCTTCTTTGTGTTCTCTTCTGTCTGCTTTGCCTCTACAACTTTCTTCACTTTTTCCATCTTTGGTTTTCTACATAAAGAGAAGGAGCATAGAGACATTGAATAAAGGTTCATTATCAGATGGGCGGTACTAGCAATATAGCTACATTTTCAAGAACGTCTTTACTTTAATTACTTACTTAAAAACGTATTTGAAAGGAACACCATCTATTAGATTATTATTGTCTATTTTTATTTGTAACATGGACACAAATCAAGAGATGATTATTCATGGCTAACAAATTATGTATGATTATTAGGGGTGTAACGGTTCACAAAATTCACGGTTCAGTTCGATATGATACACTTGTGTCACGGTTCGGTTCGATACGATACGGTACGTTTTCGATACAGCAAAAAGAAAGAAATGCCAGAGAAATTTCCTTGATTTCATTTTTTTAATTATATTTTTATTAAAACTAACATCATAAAGTATGATATTTTTTAACTTTGAGCAATGATGGAGCTATACTTGACTTTTCTTAGGAGCTTATAAAACAAAACAAATCCTTGGACAAAATGAAATATAATATTGTAGTAGTTATAAACAAAGGTTTATTTTAGTTCAGATTAACATTTGAGAGCAGCAATTGTATTCATAATGTCAAAATAAAACCGACGTAATGTTACTTGAAAGCATCATAGCCTACTATTCCTGCCAAACTTTACAGTTACAGTTAGTGTTACCACAGTAAACCCATGGTGAATGTTGCTGATCTGACACTGGATAGTTCATTCATGGCACAATGTTTCTTCCTGGTTTCCTCGTCAGCGCTGTTTGATCCGTTAACAACAGAGAAATGTGAATGTTTCTTACTAGATCTCGCAGCGATGTTATTACTTCAGTGGCGAATTCAAATGCTTTCTTTACTGGATTTGGCTGTGTAGTGACAGTGCTGATGATCAAGATCGGCTCGCGCTGCATTGGTCCAAACTGATAAACGGTCGGTCAACTACAAATTAACGAGTGGTTTCGTTCCGCTTACATTACATTTGCCATTTGATGTTGGGCAATGTGGTCACGCCAGGGCCTCTTACATTATGAGCCCGCTTGCCAAGCGTGACGCGCCTACATTTGAAATAACGAAAAATGGTCCAACGAACCGTTCGGTTCAAAAATGCGTACCGAAAACCGAACCAAAAGCCTCGTACCGAACGGTTCAATACGAATACGTGTATCGTTACACCCCTAATGATTATGTACACACACACACATACATGCATGCATGCATATATATATATTAGGGGTGTAACGATACACGTATTCGTATTGAACCGTTCGGTACGAGGCTTTCGGTTCGGTTTTCGGTACGCATTTTTAAACCGACCAAAATGTCGTTATTTCAAATGTAAGCGCGTCGTGCGTGGGCAAGCACGCTCATAATGTAAGAGACGCTGGCGTGACCACAACATTGCCCAACATCAAAACATTGTGCCATGAATTAACTATCCAGTGTCCACAGATCAGCAATGAAGGGTTGGTAAAAATCCCTTGCCTCTTCAAATACATCTATAATCATAAATCCTTTTGAATGCTTATATACTTCCTTTATAAAAATCAATAATCAAATATATTCATTATCACATACTCATTTTTATATTCTTTGTGCTTGTGAAATTATATTTTCTTAAATGCATGATGTAAGTAACCAGTTTCTTTTAGGTGCATTCCAATCTTACTTTGAGATTGCACGTAGTACACGCAGGACACGAAGGCCATGCCTGTTAATTATTCATTTGATTTTAACAGCAACATTCACCATGGATGTACTGTAGTAACACTACTAATGGCGCTTTTCCACTACACAGTACCAGCTCGCCTCGGCTCGACTCGCCTTGGCTCGCCTCGACTCGGCTCGCTTTTCGCTCCGTTTTCCATTGCAGAAAGTACCGCCACAAATAGTACCCGGTCGTCATAGCGACGCCTTTCGTTCCTCGTTGCCCTATCAAGCTCTCGCTGGATCCTCTCTTCGGCAACCAAACAAAGGAAAGTCTGCACCTCCTCGTTTAACCACGGCGTATTCTTCCGAGTTGCCATAATAATAGTAGTAAGTTTAGTAACTATCTCTGGCCAAACTATTTAAAAATGGCGGGGTTATTTATTCTGGATACTCCATCTGGCGCGTGCAATGATGACGCAGATTCTCTGTGACCAATCAGCAGTCGGCATTGTTTTCACGTCACATTTTAGTATCGCCTTAGCTCGCTTAGAACCTCGCCGGAGGTGGTACGAAAAAAAGTACCCGAAAGCAGGTACAGGTACAACTTTTACACAGTGGAAAAGCAAACAAAGGCGAGGCGAGTCGAGTCGAGCCGAGCCGAGGCGAGCTGGTACTGTGTAGTGGAAAAGCGCCATAACTGTAACCATGGGAGTTTGGCAGGAATAGTAGGCTATTATGCTTTCAAGTAACATTACGTCGGTTTTATTTTGACATTATGAATACAATTGCTGCTCTCAAATGTTAATCTGAACTAAAATAAACCTTTGTTTATAAGTACTATCACATTTCATTTTGTCCAAGGAGCTGTTTTGTTTTTTATGCTCCTAAGAAAAGTCAAGTATAGCTCCATCATTGCTCAAAGTAAAAAAATATCATACTTTATGATGTTAGTTTTAATAAAAGTATAATTAAAAAAAATTAAATCAAGGAAATTTCTCTGGCATTTCTTTCTTTTTGCTGTATCGAAAACGTACCGAACCGAACTGTGACAAGTGTATCGTATCGAACCGTGAATTTTGTGAACCGTTACACCCCTAATATATATATATATACACACACACAATACATACATGCATGCTCAAAATTAGAATCCCAAAAAATTTTAATGTGACTCACAGAATGCCAAATAATTTCATCACGCTCCAGTACGTGTCCTCCAGCTTCCCTGGTTTCTGCAGGATTCCTTCTGCGTTCATGGACTTGAGAATATTCTGAAGGGGCTCCAGGTTAACTTGCATCTTCTGCTCAGAAAGAAACAAAATTCCCTTTTCACAACTCACAATTGAATTGACGTAAACAAGCACAAGGTTTAGTAAAAACAGTGATTCATTACCTGTTGGTGAACGGTTTTGACAAGGTGCTGACAGAGCTCCAGCACCTTCACCATCTTTTCATGAACCGTTTTGTTCTTACACTGTACATTTTCAAAACTCTGGAAGAAAAGGATTATTTTTAGTAATATGCACATGTTCCCTCAAGAGCACTCAAGGAAAGAGTCTTAGTCAAAATGGTAAACATTAATGTATAGTGAATAAGCAACTTTACTATTTTGTAGATATATTATTTTAAATAATGCTTGTTATTCTGCAATAAATAAAAAATACATAAAAAATAATTACACTACCGTTTAAAAGTTTGGGGTCAGTAAGTTTATTTTTTTGTTTTTAAAAATTACTTTCATTTAGCAAGGAGTCATTATATTGATCAAAAACGACAGTAAAGACGCTCACATTATTGATGATGATGATTAATAAAAAATAATTATTGTGCATTAAATCAGCATATTAGAATGATTTCTGAAGAATCATGCGACACTGAAGACTGGAGTAATGATGCTGAAAATGTAGCTTTGCATCACAGGAATAAATTACATTTTTAAATATATTCAAATAGAAAAGTTATTTTAAATTGTAATAATATTTCACAATATTACAGATTTTACTGTATTTTTGATCAAATAAATTCAGCCTTGTTGAGCATAAAAGACTTAATTAAAAAAAAAACAATAATCCTACTGAATGGTAGTGTATTCAGTTCCTATTGGATTTCACTGGAATAGGTGCAAAGCATTGATATTTTAGTACCATGACACACTTGTATGTTAAGGCTACAGATACTCTCAACTGTTAAAACATTTAGCATTTTGAGAAATTCAAGCTAAGAGCTGAAGGAAGCCTACATTTGCGAGCTGATCCGCAACTTTCTGAAGCAGCTCAGTTGTCTGGACATCAGACATCAGGTTCTTCACTTCTTTAGTCTGCAGGGCCTGCAGCACCATGACACATGCCTGGCCCTAAAAAAACAAACATTGAACAATAACAATCAATTATAATAAAATTACCTAGTAAATGATCATAATTCAATATTCTTAGGTTTCTTTTTACCTGCTGATGTTCCCTCAGTCCTCCTGTGATGTTCTCCACAGCTATGTCCAACAGGTTCACAAACAACACCTTCAAACACATCACAAATTAATCACTTAAGAGTTTTCACGAGATAGACTATATTTCTAAATTTTTTGAGTGGTGTTTTCCAGTGTAAGATGTTTAATCAACGTTTAATTCTTTGAACAATTCCCTTATCAAGTATGAGCAATAGCAATAGTGATGTTTGTTGGCCTTATCAAATCTCACTAATAATGAGCTGTCTACGTTTAAATAGGGCTGTACAATTAATCAGAATAAAATCAAAATATCGCTTATTGTGATTATTAGGGCAGGGTATCGATTCAGATGTTCAAATTCGATTCCATTTCGATTCGCAAGCTCTCAATTCGATTCGATTCCGATTCTCGATTCGAATTTCGATTCCTGATTCGATTCTCGATTCGACTATAATGAATATAGATGTAATTCAAATCTCAGTCTAAATTTCAGTTATCATTTTTTAGACAATTTTTTATTACACTGATCTCACCTAAATGTTTGTTTTTACAATGGGGTAATTTTTTCGTTAAGAGTTTATGCAACACATGGAAGCTTGATTTCAATCTTTGAATTAAATTGAAAAAAGTAGCACAAATAAATAAAATAGAATAAAGACACAAATAAAGAGACATAAAAAGAAAAGTTTTTGGGTAGGTCAGAAATACTACAGAAACTGAATAAAGTAATGCAATGTAAAATAACACTGGATAGTCTTTTAGTCCTGACTGAATTAAATACATAGGCTATTAATTCTTATTCCTTACAATTAATGCTATATTATGTTGTTTTGACAACAAAATGAATGACAGACACATATGGCTGCGTTCACTTTAAGAACTAGAGCACAGATCCATTACTGTTTCATTATACTGTCTGTCACACGCGTTTTATGCTTATTTAAGACATAACCGACTGTCTTTACGAGGTTACTCACCAATACCAGAGTTTTGACATAATTTTGCGTGTTTTTAACTGTTAAAGCGATATAATCCATGAAAAAGAACTTTTGTTACTGGCGAGCTGTTTGTGAGGCGGATTTAGGCTTAACTGTATGTGCACGCAGTGAAAAACATATCTGAGAGTGCGCGAGCACGGGATAGTTTAAAATTGCTTGAAAGTTTAAACTGGTAAAACTTAAAAAGACGTGAAAATGATAAACGTTAGTTACGATGCAATGCTGGCCCAAATGTGCAAGTGAATCATGTCCTGACTCCTAAACACGAGTGTGTATCGACGCCTGCAGCGCTTGCCTTGTGCAGAGAGAGAAGACGCAGCACCGCGAGCCCTGAATATGGAAAAAATCGCTTCGTGGCCATTGAGAATCGATTTTGAATCGACCACATTTTAAAAAACGATTAATCGAAAAATCGATTTTTTTGCCCAGCCCTAGTGATTATCATATCATAAAAGCTGTGATTTATTTAACTAAATACATTTCAATTTCACAGTGAAGCTTGGGTTGCTTATAATGTGCATCTGGGAACGTATTATGTTACAATTTCACCAGATTGAAGTGCTTAAAAAAACTGCTGCCAACTAAGGAAAAGCTTTAAGGCCTCCATGTGGAAGATGAGCAAGAGGGCGATTTAAAAAAAAAGACTGTAGAAAGAGAGATGGCTGAGAGACATTACAAAAGAGAAAAGCTCAGAGGAATATCACTGGAAAAAGAAGGGTTACGGATCAGGAATTTATTTTGCTATGATAAAAGAGACTCTTGCATTGCGAGTTTGTGCATTTTGGGGACGGAGCAAGGAAAGAGGGGTGTGTTTGTTTGAGTTGATTTTAAATATCAACAGTGTTTCTCAGAACTCGCTCACTGCACCTTTAACCATACAATTGATATTTACTATTGAAGCGGTTTAGACTCACAGGGAACCTGATGAAGAGGTCGCTGAACATGGCTCCAGTGAAAGGGCTTTTCCTTCTCGTCATGAAAGACGTCAACGCACTCCTGAAGCAAGTTGTGACCCTCTCAACATCCACTTTACCCATAAACTTCGCCTGCGATTAGCACAAAGTTATTCCATCAAGCTCAGTACTTGGAGATTAGCAACGCTGTATCAATTTGAGATTGTAGATTACCTCTGACGGTGCGCTTGTCGAGCCCTGTTCGCCGCTCACAACGCCTCTCAACACCTTCAGCAAGTAAAGACCAGCACTACAAAACAATAACGTAATTTGAACACATAAATATATTCACAATGAACATAAATGAGAGTTTGCATGCTACAGATAGAAGTTTTGCCTGCGATATTTGAATAAGCATCAATATCCAGAAGTCATTACCTGAAGTAGTACAGACACACAGACGAGTCTGTCAGTTTCTGGGCTCGACCAATCAGACGCTCAAGCATTTCATGAAGCTCCGCCTCTCGCCCATCAACTTCCCTGCAGTAATACTTGCCACGACAGAGTCGGTTCCTGCCAATTAGAGACAGAGCGACAAACTATAAGAACTGCATGTAAAATGAGTAAGCGAATCTCAAACCAATTAAGCAACATAAAACTGAGAAAAAAAAAAAATATATAAATATTTTAAGTTGAAGTACGAAAACTCCTGAAACTCAATTAAAGCTATACATATAGGGGTGGAGCCGAACCCGAATACGGTATTCGGAAAGGTACAAATAACGTGTTTTTTACGAATAGTTATTTCGAACAAATACTTAAAAAAATATTTGTATTCGGGAACAAGAAAAACTTTATATCAAAAAGCTGCGTTTCCTCCCGAGACCGCAGTGCATGCACGGATGAGTGAGTTAGAGTGAGTGAGTGAGTGACGTTCAGGAAGAGGTGACTGACACAGGCTGCTCCACACAGCAACAGAGAGGGCTCGGCTGAGCGAAAAAACACAACTGCATCACTATTTTTGTTGAATAGATTTTTGTACCTTAACTGGGTTCCGGAGGCAGTTTATAACTTTTGGGAAGCGGAGATTGATCGGGAGATTATTCCATTACGCTGCATTATTGACGTCTGCAGTCGGATGCTCTCATGTTCGCTCTGTTTACGTAGCTCTGTTAGCTCGGTAATTTAGACAATAGGCTGTTGACAGAGTAACGTTAACGTTCGGTTAAAAAGGTTAAAAAATGCTTGTGTGGTTGTGTCGAATTGTATGCACTTGTGGGAGTTATATGGTACGCAGACATCCCAAGTCTCTATTGATAGCGGCTCCCTGATGCAAATAAGTTCAAATCTCCCGGAATCTAACGCGCATGCGAGACAGAACATACTGTGCTCCAAACCGTGTAGCGCGCGCACGGCAGAGAGGGAGAGAGCGGGAGACCTTGCGTGTTTGCTTTATGACACATTCTGAGAGTAATCTATTATAGAAGTGGTCTTAATATTGAAAAATGTACATATATCTTCTGTGGAAGTCTCAGGACCAAAAAATGTTCGTCCAATCATTGCGTCGGGTCCAATGCTATGTAGAGTTGTAGACAGTCATCGAGCGCCAAAAACAAACAGCAGCCGCCTTTTACAGTTCCTCCTGAACCAAAACAACGAGCTTATGCTGCGTTCATGACACCATAACCGTAATTATGAGATGGCAACCCGTGACGTTCACATCCTCAGATTCGGATTTATGCATTTCTGTGTCAACACTATCAACACCGAAATGAATCTGCAGCAGTCAGGTCGTACAACTAGAGCTCTGTAAGTTGTTGATGTTCATTATTATTCTGTTATGTGCTTTGAGACATGAGGTAATTTAACTTTGCAGACTCTGCTGTGTGTGTTCATGTGTTTTGAAGGAGGCGTGGCTTTGGAGACGCTCTGAATGGAGGGTGGGATCCCATGCTTTCAAAGTTAGCTTGCTATTGCTTCTCTGAAATTGCCTACACTACCTTTAAACTAAAGTTTTACGTGTAATAAATACTATAGTAGTAAATAATACTACAATAACACTGCTCACCTGAAGATGTCTGCGGCCTTGCGCAGGTAGTCCTGTTCCTGTTGGCTGGTTTCAGAGCTCATCCCGTTCTCGATCACACTAAGCAGCGGTTCCACCATCCCAAGAACCAGAGCACTGCTTCCCTGTTTGTTCAAGAACATCTCCACCATGTCCAGTACCTGAAAACAACACCCCAAATTACTTGAATTATCCACTGAGAGACAAAACCTGCATTTTTCAACTACATATTTTTTCAAAATCGACAAGTCACTAATCAGTCTATTGATTGGGCTGGTTTCAGTTTCAACTGACCCCAATCGGTCATTTTTACAGAATGATTTTTAAAAGTTGGACTATTTTTAAGACAAAAAAAAACCTGATAGAGGCAATACAACTGCCATAAGACAATATATATATATATATATATATAATAAAATAAAGAAGAAGAGAAAAGGTCTAGTTCAAATAATAGTTTTGTTAACTAACTAGACTCAAACTTGCTAATTTATACAGCACTATAAAAAATACATTACGATAAAAAAACATTATAATGTACACACATAATACATATTTTATTTTTTAAAGCATAAAACTAATTTGTTCTATACAAGCAGAGACACATAGATAAAAATAGATAAGGATAAGATTTATAGAGGAGACAGAGCCCAAAGGGCAAGACATACTTTAATCTTGAAGTCCCGCACGAGGACCTTTTCCTTGCTGATTCTGTCCTTCTCGTCTTTCTTGGCCTGGATCCTTATCTTCTGCTCCAGAAAGAGAGAAGACAGGCTTCCGTCCAGCTTCATCATCGCCGCATCATCAAGATCCTCATCATCACTGCCATCCTGTTCAGTGGCCTAAACGAGAACAGGACATCTGCTACTGTTGCTCCACACATGTAGTTATTTTTGTTTGAATTGTGAATGAGTTATAAATCAGAAAGTGAGCAGAGAGCGCTCCCTTGACTAAGCTCTGCACATTTGCAGAACCTCGCTTTATGATCAATGAAGTTGCCTACACTGTGCAATGCGTTTTTAGCAATACTGAGTGGATGCGCCACTGAATAACTTAAACACCATTGATTGGTCATTGCGTTCCTGTGTCTGTGATTGGCTGCAAGGTTAAAAACGTTGTAAACAGAAACCTTTGAGGCTCTTCACAGAGCGCTCACACACACTGGATTACGGTCTACATAAACTAAACTTTAAATACACATCTGCGATATTCATTGTATCGCCCAGGCCTGCGTTTTAGTTGTGAAATTTCATTTATTTGTTCATACCAGAGCATTCTGACCCTGCCGAACCTTCATCAGCTCCAAACGGAAGTTCTGATCAACCTCTGCTCCTTCCTCCATGGCTTCATCCTCATCATCATCATCTTCATCATCATCATCATCATCTGAGGAATCAGAACCCTCTTCATCCTGATGTAATAAAAAAAGAGGCGAGAAAATTTTTTTATTTGCCGATTTTTTTGGTTTGATGCGATAAATATTCATGTCGATCAGTCTCACCTCCTCTTCCTCTTCCTCTTCTTTATCATCTAGCTCTTCCTCATATTTTTGTTTTCTCTTTTTGTCTTTCCCATCAGTAACCACAACACCACTTTCATCCTCATCCTTGTTGGGGTCCAGGACCTAAAAATCAACAAGAAATCGAAACAGACCCCCATTTACTTTCTTAATAAATTCTCTGAATCTTATTCTGCACAGATAATCCCAAGTGCGTGGATGAGGAAATGTAGAATTAACCAATAAAAAAAAAATCTGTTTAACATCCACGATCCAATCAAATCCTTTTAAAGTAAAGCACCGCCCTACATTATTTCCTGCTAAATATTCACTCAGAAATGCATCACATTATGTAAGCTAAATGCATTGTGGGTAAAATTAAAGATGTAAAGTTATGAAATCTGTTTATTATAAATGACACTAGCTAGCAAAGACAATGAAGAAGCTCTTTTAAAGCTACAATTAAAACAAACTATTCAAATTGGGTCACACTTTTTTGCCTCAAACTCTTAATTACTGCTTATTAATAGTTAGTAAGTGCTTATACTTAGGATGTGCTTAAAGGGATAGTTCACCCACAAATTTAAATTCTGTCATAATTTACTCAGCCTCATGTTGTTCCAAACCTGTATGAGTTTCTTCTGTTGAACACAAAAGAAGATATTTTGAAGAATGTTGGTAACCAAACAGTTGATGTTAGCCCTCGACTTCCATAGTATTGTTTTCTTCTTCCTATGAAAGTCAATGACTACCTTTATCTGTTTAATTACCAACATTCTTCAAAATATCTTCTTTTGTGCTCAACAGAAGAAAGTTTTGGAACAACATGAGTGTTAGTAAATGACAGAATGTTTATTTTTAGGTGAACTATCCCTTTAAGGGATATAGAATATTGTCATGCAGAATAATAATATGTGCTTTATAAGTACTAATAAACAGCTAATATCCTAGTAATACACAAGCTACTACTTAGTGAGAATAGGACCCTAAACTAAAGTGTTACCAAAAAGTGTTTTCGCTAATTTAAATAAAGATGAATTAAAAGATAAATATTAAATAAAAAAACTGTTCAAAAATTAAAAGATAAATGTTGCCTATAAAATAATATAACAATAAGTAATATATATGTAATAAGTAATATAACAAATTAAAAAAAAATCAAATAAATAGAAATTAAAACTAAATAGAAATATAAACAAAACGAATAAAATGTCAAAACCACATAAAAACTAAAATTAAAATAAAGGTAGTTCAAAAATATGAATAAATACTATAATAGAATATAAAGAATACAAGAGTAAAAAAGCACTGTTCATTAGTCAGTAGTCTCTTACATTCAGGATGGAGCTGAGAGCTCCTTGGGTGAGGTGAGGGCAGATACGGTTAAACACCGCTTTACACACAAACCGAATGAGTCGACTGGGCTGAGACAGGAGTGACAACAGGATCTCAACAACCACCTCCACCCAGTGCGGCTCCTCCTCCGAGCCCTTGCCATCTGTAACACACACACACACACACCATTAGGGCATAAACACAACATGCACAATGAACAAACAGACATCAGGAATTATGGATCACAAATCAATAACAGAAGCCGAAACAATGGCCGTATTTCATTAACTGCTCCAACTTACTCGCTTTCTTCTTTTTGGATTTCTTAGCTTGAGCTTTCTCCATGCAAGTCCGCAAATCATTCAACAGTTCCAAACTTTCTTCTGGAGCCTGGAGCGAGGAAAGAACATCAACACTTCTGTCAGGATCACTAAATATAGGCAGTAAAATGTATACTTTCTGAAATCTGTCCACAATCATTCTGTTTGGTTTATCTGGAACAGGAATGTAAAGCACATGATCGTTTATTGTACTCAATATCCAAAGACAATTTTCAAGCAGCAAAATGAATATGTATTAACAAAAAAGAGCTTCCCATGCACAACAAGGATATAGAAAATAATTAACAGATGAATAAATAATTGATACATTTGCCGCTTGAAAGTGTCAGTTGCGTAGCTTTTACATTTTATTGCTTATACACAAATTTTTTATTTGTTTACCAACATGTCGCGTGACAATTAATCGACATCAGAGAAACATGAACGTGTTGTTAAATATTAACTAAAAATCTAAAAATATATTTTTCATCAAGGGGGATTGGGTGACAAAAACGTTTGGGATCTAATACACCAGGCGTTTTTTAAGCCAGAAAGATTCAAACCTTGAACATCTGAATCCCAACGAGAAGGAAGAGGTGCTGGAACGCTGTGTGTTCAGGTGAAGAAGACTTCTTTGCTTTTTTCCTCAAGGCTTCCACTAAGTCCAGCATACTGAAAACACACACACACACACACATAACACAAACTCACTAAAAGCACCTCACTTTTGTTTGCATTTAATCGGTCATATTGTGGAAAACAGCTTTTTTCTTTATATCATAAGTAGTGTTTTGTAGGATGCGTCACCTGTCCCAGCCCCGTCTCTGCTCAGAACTGAAGGTCTGAACGCTCTGAACGTGTTTGCTCTGGTTGAGGAGCATGGCGGCGTACTGCACCACACAGTAAATCCACATGGTTCCGTCTGCTTTAACACCCAGATTCCTCCTGGGTTTCAGTCCCTCCACCTCAGGTGAATCTCCTGACGCAGCCATTGTGTTCAGGCCCTGCAGAAGACTGGAGGAGATGGAGTATATGTACATTCATTTAATTTAAAGGTGCAGTATGTAATATTGACAGCTAGTGGTTGAACTGGGTACTGCAGTCGAAATTATAAATATTGGGAAAAGTTGTTTCTCCCGCGACGATCACCGTAAACTGATTTATCAGCATTTTCATATGACTCCGGGAATAGAGCTGTTTAGATGGATGGCGATAATCGATTTTTTTTATTAAACATGCTGTGGTATTTTTATGTTTTACTACATTCCAAAAAAAAAAAAAAAAAAATTTCCGGCACCTTTAATTTAATTACATTTATTAATTTAATTAACATTTAGAAAAAAGAAAAGAAAAAAAATGCTCTTTATGACGACTTATTAATTTCCAAAATTATATTTAATTCCAATATTGCCTTTTTATTGGTTATCATCAGCAAATCACTAATTTGGAACAAGACTAACATAGCCAGTGGTACATAACATGGGAATAGTTCTAGACAATAAAACGTACTAATAAAACATGTATGGTGTGAACATGTGCTAATAAAACATGTATGGCGAAGAACTGAACTCAGACCTGTAGAAGGCTGCAGAGAGGGTGGCTCGTGTCTGTTGATCTATGGGCACTGAAAAGGCTTGCACGGTCTCAGGGACTTCTGGGGTGGGTTTCTTCACATCAAAGAAGCCGTGGAAGAAAATAAACCTACAGGAGAAAGATAAAACATTACAATACCATCCATTCATATCAGTAAACATGCCAGGTAGAGACCACTGGTGAAATATAAATATAAAATATAAATATACCTAGCCATTTTCATGACGAGATCCTCCTGCTTCTTAATCTGATGGTTTTCCACAATGAAAGTGAGGCGTGGAACGATCCATTTACGAAACCTGGCAACACAGCTGTCAGTCCTACAGAATGAGGTCAAATAGAAGAAATATGAAACTGACATTAGGAAAATGCCTGAACGCTGACAAAAAATAAATTACCCTTGAATTGAAAATTAACATTGATACAAAAACTATTAAATAAATTGTTAAAACAAATCATTTCAATTCATTTATTCAATTAATAATAAATATATGCTATTTTAAACAAATAAAAACTATTACTGTTATTAATTATAATATTTTAATTTGATACAATAAAAAATACTATTATAACAGTTACCTAAAACTGAAACTATTAAAATTGGTTTCTGTTAATTGAAATAAAATACAAAATTAGATAAAAAAAAATTATAACACGGCGACATAAGTACTAAAACTGAAATGTAGTAGAAATATTAAACTAACAAAAATATCAAAAGCACAAAATAAAAGCTGAAAATATCAAAATAAAAGCTAATTCAAAATATTAATAAAACTATAATAGCATATAAATAATACTGAAATACATCACTTCTGCTTTGTCGAAGTTGAAGCTTCTAATCTTAATCCTTGTAAAATAGAGTGTAAACTCACTCTGGTCCAGACTCTTGGTTTCCTTTCTGTCTGCGGGTGCTGAAGTCCAGACACTGGTCCAGCTGTGGCTTGCAGAACGCCTCCATCAGCCACTCCACGTACCGCTCCAGCGCCGCCGGAACCATGTGCTCCAGAACCTTCCAGTAGGACGGGACCACTGGGTAGCCCTGGTTGGTGAGCTGGGTGAAGCTGAGCATCACTGTGAGCTGTTTGTCAGCGTCAGGGCAGCCCTGCATGAACTCGCTCACGTACTTCTCCATTTCCGGAGCAAACTTGAATCGGTCTGGCAACTGAAGGGAGAGACGAGCAATAAACATACGATCTGATGACACAAGGAATGCAGGGCTCTCAAGTTTTAAAGACAGGCAAGAGTGATTTTAATTTATTTAGTGCTTATAAAATTATTAAGCCTATTTGGAGAGAGAGATGTTTATAATGTGACAATATATCAGTCATCGTGTGATAAATCATAAAGGAAAATATGACTAGGCCTAGACTACTTGTTCTGAGCAGATGTTGTCAGTGAACAGGCTGTAAAACTGTTGGTTAAGTTACAAACACTCATGAGAAACTGATGCTGATTATCTGGGAAAGATTCTCTAAAAGCAGTCAAGTTGTCATTGTTTGTGTCAAACAAGTTGAACATTTTTTGTACAGGAGATCATGACTTATCTTGAATCTTACCCAGCTACAATAGTGCTATTTCCTGATTGGCTACAGTGTAACCCCTTTCTTTTTTTGATTGGCCGATAAGTGGCAGGCTCGACTAAGAACTCCATAGTGAGAGCGCCGCGGCCAGAGAAAATTTGGGCGCTGCGGAATATTAAATATATTATAAACAGTGTTGGGCAAGTTATTTTTAAAAAGTAATTAGTTACAGTTACTAGTTACTACTTCCAAAAAGTAACTAAATTAGTTACTCAGTTACAAATTTTAAAAGTAACTAGTTACTTAAGTAACTATTGCGTTACTTTCAAGTAAAATTAAATTTTAAATGCTCAAATGTGACCCCACCTCTACGGAACTTAAAATACATGTGTATGTTCAATTATTTATGATAAATCTGAATATTTTAATGAAATTGATACTTAATACAATACATTATTAACAGAATTTAATTTCTTGAAGGAAAAAGTAATGTCTATACTTCCATTTAGAGAAGGCTACTTTTATTATTTGGGCTCGTCGCCATACCGGTCTCTCGTTGACTGACTGGCTTGTGTGGTTCCTTGTGTGTCCTGTCCTGTCCTGTCCGACTATGCGTTATGATGGGTCGTTCGCAATTCATGAGCGTTAGCCGTTAGTGATGATGGGTCGTTCGCGATTCGCGAATGAGCCGACTCTAAGAGCCGGCTCTTTTAGGTGAACGTCGGGAGCTGGCTCGCATATCTGAAGAGCCGACTCTATTTTTACAAATTTAGCCTATAGAGATTAAATAATTATGTAATAAAAATTGAAATATTATAGTCAAAGTCATTTAAAGAGCCGTTTGTGAGCCAAAAGAGCCGGCTCTTTTCAGTGAGCTGAGTCAAAAGAGCCGAATGCCCATCACTGCGTGCTTTTGAACACCCGCCCAACTCTACCTCTGATTGGCTTACAATGACATTGTACTCTACCTCAGCCAATCATCAGCATTTATGCGCTTGTCTCGTGCTCTGCCCACTAACCAAGGAAGAACAGTAAAAAAGTATTTGCCTCTCGCTCAGAGATCTAGTTGGTCTGATGAAAAAAAAAACAGCTTCATCAGTTATAGTAACGCGCCGCATTTTTTGGCAGTAACGGTAACGGCGTTATTAAGATGAGAAGAGTAATCAATTAGATTACTCGTTACTGGAAAAAGTAATGCCGTGATTATACACTGATTGTGAAACACTGATTATAAATCGTTTTTCAGCGTGAGAAATACAATGTGTGGCGGGAGTGCGTGACAAAAGACCGAAATGAGTGACTGTCACGCTCAATGCGTGACACTTGAGAGCCCTGAGGAATGGAACACAAGCTTATTATAGAGCAGGACGATTAATCGTAAAGAGATTGAACTCTTGATTCAAACACCCACGTTATCTTATTCCTAAATGACAACGATGTCTATTCGACCCAGCGGAACATTCAAATCAGTACGCAAAAATATTCTGTAGACTGTATGCAAAAATTAAGGAAAAACTTTTCCGGTTTTAGTACATTGTTGTCGTTTAAACATACCCTAAGATTGCATTAATTACATCGTTACACAAGTAGGTGTTGACAAGTAACTGTCCAAAAAAATTATTTGTCATTGAATGTGAAGTGAAGTCTTTATGAGCGAGTCATTGAATCATTTATTAAATTGCTTTAAAAAAAAAAAAAATCTACTGATTTTCCTCTTTAAAGTAAAAATAATGGATGCTATCATTATCATCCATCTCATAAAATATATACATAACCAAACATAAAGACAGACCTGTGCGGACAGTATGTGTTCACCGTAATGTCTCATCACATCACCGGACAACACAAACTCAAGCTGAGGGATTGACAGCAGCGGCAAGGATGCTGCCAGCAACCGGAAACTCAAATAACTGAGAGAGAGAGAGAGACAAAGAGACTATTATTCAAGTCAATTCAATTATTTAACTTAAAATAAACTACATTTTAAATAAATAAAATGAAATCAACAATTTAACACACAAAAAATATATAAATAAATACAATTAAACTATATTTTAAATAAATAAACATGTCAAGCGAGCTGGGCAAATACATCCCCAAACAATACAAAAATGTTCATTATTATTATGCAGTTGGTTGATTTGAAGAACACAATCGACACCAACCCAGATGAACAATTTCTGCAAACTTAAGATCTAGAAAACATTCTAGGCTGTGTTTCCCAAAAGCATCATAAGCCTAAGTTGATCGTATTGGTGGCAATTGTTCTATGATAATTAGAGATGCACCGATTACAATTTTCTAGGCCGATCCCGATTCCGATTTTTCCTTGAGTTTGACCTGCCGATACCGATTTTAGCCGATTCCGATTTTTTTTTTTCAAACCACTTTACAGCACACACAAATATTTATTTTCTATCTTCTCTTTAATAGAACATTTTGCATAGAACATTTTTTGAACAGATAATCGCTATAAAATAGAACTATATAAATGACTCCTGGTGTGGGAAATACACACACATCTAAAGTGCAGTGTTATGGAAGAACCATTTCCTTTTCACATCCAATATCCAATAAAAAAATTTGATATATTTAGCAAACTAAACTTCTGTATGAAAACAGGTAATGGCAATAAAATAATATATAAATAACAAATAAAAATTCAATAAATATAGCCTTGCAGTATAAAGATATTTCTCTCTCACACACACACACACACACACACACAGGCCTATTGCAATCACTTGTACATCAATGGCAAGTTATATTTCTCAAGCAGTTCTTCTCTCATCTGACACATGTCCAGCCAAGCTAAACAGGACGAGTGGAGCATGTGCAGACAATTACATAATAA
This sequence comes from Tiaroga cobitis, assembly GCA_030578255.1. Taxonomy (NCBI): domain Eukaryota; kingdom Metazoa; phylum Chordata; class Actinopteri; order Cypriniformes; family Leuciscidae; genus Tiaroga; species Tiaroga cobitis. Next base: position 56,314,515 of record CM060595.1, on the reverse strand, counting down.
TAAAAACAAGTTTAAATGGGTAAATTTTCTATAAATATTTTTGAGTCTTCATTTTCTTTCTGACATAGCCTAGCCTACTTCAGTTCTTGTTAAAACACACCAGACATGCAAATTCTTTGCATTTTGGGCACTTTTTGGATGAAATCATATTTATTTTGTCCATCAAAAGTGTGCTTTCACTTAAATTGAGCGCAGCAAAAATAGATTCGCGCCGAAACCCACGCTTCACTGTTGCTCCCGCGACGCTCCTGCTCGACGCTCACGCGCTGCTCCGGCTCGCGGTGTGAATGCACTCATTGATTAACATGCACGCCGAACAAAAAAAAAAAAACGCGCTGCACCTTGCGGTGTGAAACGGCCGTAATTCACGAGGTTTCCTACATGTGCGCTTCCGTGTGCACGTGTGATGCTGATGTTGCGCGATGTTAATCATGCGGCGCCCGAGTGCATTTGACCGGCATAAAATCGGATTATGTCAGACTGACCGGCCGGTCGCCGATCATGGCCGATCACGTGAAAACCGGCCGATTCCGGTCACCAGCCGATCAATCGGTGCATCTCTAATGATAATAATGCTTTTGGGAAACGCAGACCAACACATTTACATTAAAAAAGGATGCATTTGCATATCAAGATGAGTCATAATAAATTACGTGCAAAATAACCTTTCATCACATGAAGTGAGACGTGTCCATATCTGGCTGCATATTAAACAAACTAAAACCAGCAGGTTACGCCTTGACAACACATGTAAAACTCACTGTGTGGGTCCAGGCATCTCTGACATCATGCCTCTGATGATGGCATCAGCCCAGAACATCTCGAAGTTCTCCTCTCGCAGCGACGCCTGCAGCAAGTCCAGAGCGACCGGGGGCAGAATGTTCTCCTTCTTCACAGAACGAGCGGCCATCTTTAAAACCTCCACTAACCTGGGAGTGCACATCGACAAAATTAACACAACAATAAAGCACACAAAACACGAGCATGTTGTCAACCTTCCATGTGTAAAACAACATTTTAGCTTTTTCAAATAGAATCAACACAAAAAAAAAAACAAAAAAAATTATAAATTATATTATAAATAAATTAAACCATTAAACCACATCTTAAAGATCTCATTTAAAGGTGGGGTATGTGATTTCCTTTTTTGACCATTTTTTTCAAAATCACTTGAAATCCTATTCCTAACCCACTTACAGCCACTGAGTTAGAAGCACTGAAATGAAAATTAAGCAATTTAATCATCCGTGGAACGGGCAGGACTCGAAAAACTCCAGCCAATCATTTCCAAGACCACCTAGAATCATTGGACTTTAAAGGTGCTCTAAGCGATGTCGGGTGACGTCACTTCTTGTTGACGTTTAAAGTATTGTCAAACAAAACGGAGGCTAGCTAGATCCTCCCTCCTCCTCATCCGCGCACTAACCCCCCAAACCCAAGTCCTTCTTGTCGGTGATTGGCTGGAACTGTTTGTCATGTTTTGTGGAGCGGGTTAGTGTGGAGCCTGGGCTGTCTACAGAGATCGCGTTTCTTTACAGTGTGTTCAGTGGACAGGCAGCCAGCGGTAAGTGAGAAGATCTTTGCTGTATGTGACAAAAAATGTTTTGGCCTAAAAAACGTGTGACCTTGCTTAGAGCACCTTTAAGTGCGTCAAACAAACGGTCGTACCATACCCCCCTCCCCCACGTGTCCCCTTCGTGTGCATACTCAAAGCTCGTGACCCAGTCACAGTAAGTGCAAGTCGCCCCGGTACAGAGAGAGAGAGAGAGTAATTGCATGATTGCGCGTCCATGTTCTTCGAATGGGTGGAGTCAGGGCCAGCGTTGCAGGAAAGAAGGTAGGAGCTTTTGAGTTGTGTGTTTTCAAAATCTGCCGGCCGTTTTGCAAATCCCATACTCTACCTTTAAAGGTACAATATGCAGGATTTTTGCAGTAAAATATCCAAAAACCACTAGGCCAATGTTATATATTTTGTTTAGTTGATTACTTACAATATCCCAAATGTTTCCAACTATTTGTAAATCGTGAGAAAATTGCGATTTTAACCAAGGAAACGGGGCGTGTGAGCAGGGGTGAGGAGTCGCCAGTCAATGGCGTCATATCCGCGTTACCCTCGGTTTCCTGCCAGGTTTGACCTTGTACTGCCATAGTAACCATGGATACAGAAGATAACAACTGGGTTATGCCCGTTATGCATAGAAGGACGCTCACCAAACTAATCAATGTTATGTAGTTCAACATGATGAAAAGTTAGAATATGATCTGTATGTTATTCTAATGTTGATCTAGCTTACTTAGTCTCATACAGCAAACAAACAACCTAACTAACAACATTCCACCCACAAATGCCGTTTAGTGTGATAGTGTAACTGTACGCGCAAGTGAAACAGCGCTGCGTTACCTCAAGTTTAATTCGTCTAATAAACTGTGTGTGAGTATTAATTCAGCACTTGCGTGTAGTTCGGTAGAATGAAATGTCCTTATTCTTTTATGTCCGCGGGACTCGCGTTGCGTGTGGCGCTGGTATACGTCTCTCATTAGCAATCGTGCCCTGCTTCATACCACAGTCATGTTAAAAACATCAATGTATTCACTCATCCATAAAAGATCCATCAGCTTGACGACAAGATCCATAATTACACTTAGTGCGGAATATACGTCATCAATATACGCCTTTGTTATTGTAAGAGGTTAGTGACCCCTGGTGGCAGAAAATCCTGCATATTGTACCTTTAATTAAATAAATTGAAACAATAATAAAAATAAAAAAATTTGCGAAGGCAAAACAACACGTATAGAGAAAGAAAGCAGAAAAGGAGAGTTCGACACACTCACTTGGGCATGTTCTCTTTAGTAATGACTGTTGTGGTTCCCAATATTTTCTTGAGTTTTTTGGGCTTGAGCACCGAGGGGAACTTGTGCAGGGCCACTAGGAGGAGCTCCAGCTGCTCGGGGGTTTGGAGGGCAGAGGTCAGGTCAGACTGCAGGGCGCTCAACAGCACCTCTTCAAACACATCCTTCGAAGTCTAAACGACAAAACACAACGCAGATTAAACATTACATGTAATATATACATTATTTTATTAGTGTGTATAATGTATATAATACAAATGAATAGTATAAGTATTAACATTTTTATATTAGTTTGTATAATAATAATACTTTTTATAATTATTGTTTTAATATGAATATTGTTTAAAATAATATTATAATTATAAGTGTATTATTAATGCTATGGATATTTGTACTGCTATTGGGGAGCCCAAAAGCACCTCTTCAAGAGCTATTACATTCAACTGCAATTTATTTATTTCCTTTCCAGATATAATATTTACACTCAAATAAAAGCTGAAATGTTTGTATGCAACTCAGTTGCACAAACACATGGCAAATTTATTCAAACATACATATATAATTAACAGTAAATAAGCTCTTGTCTAGTGTTTTTAAAGGGCACCTATTATGGCATTTAAAATGTTCCTAATATTGTTCTTGGGAGTCCCCAACAACAGTTTTACAAGCATGCAATGAAAAAAAACACTTTTGTTGTCTTATAATATGCATTTATTTTTACCTGATTTGCTCACCGACTCCCATATGAATCGTTTAGCGAGTCATTTTTCCAAAACCCGCCTGCTAATCTGCGGTGATTGGTCAGATGACCTAGCCAGTTGTGATTGGTATTCTCTGTGCAGAGATTGTCGGAAACGGAACGTAGTGGGCGTATCTTATTCAAATAACTGGTACAAGTGACGTCATAAAGTTAGAGAAAATGCATCATTCGTCTATCGATTCATATCAGCGACTCAGTCGACTCTTACTTTTGAGAGACAATAACTTTGTATACAGTGAACTTTCATGTTTAAAACTTTGCAGTAGTGCAGCACGATTAATCGTATCGCAATCGTAATCGCGATGTCAAGCCTATGCGATTATATGACGCAAAATACTGCGATTTTATATGAAATAAACAAATTAGGGCTGTTAACGCAGCATCTGTTATTTATTTGTCATCCTTTGGCTAGTGTTACATGATCCCGCTCTTATTCACGCGAATGCTTTAGTTTAAACCATTCAGCCAGTCAAAAGACTGAAAGACGCGCGCCAGTATCATGCGCATGCACAGACCGCACGCCAGAATACAGTTCTCTTTCCGCTTGAAGTGAACGAACAATAACACACACAATTATGCCAAAATATCATTTGTCGAGTGTCTTCATCATAACATAAGAGCAGTCTTATGATGGTCGTCGACGTAAAGAGTTGTGAGAGAATAAGGCGCGTGTGAGATCCGCGTCTCTGTCAGCAACTCTTAAAGGGCCAGCATCCAATAATGCTTTCTGTCAGTAAAGTTAATCAAAGAACAAAGGAAACAGAGAAAAACACTCACTGCTCTTGACCAAAGAACTTGTGTAGCTTTAAATAGGATTTTAGTCCATATAATTTATAATTTATGCAGCGTAGACTGTTTAATAACTTTATTCAATTTCTGTATGTCCTACCTGTTAGACAGGAAGAGCACAGGTAGATATGACATTTATTATGGGTTTATGTGAGGATTGTTTGAAGTTCACTTAAATTAAAATTAAATTAATTTTTATCCAGACATCAATGGCTTATTGATCATTATAGGTGTTATCAATCATTTAGTTGTTGTTGATAGTTTGAGTTGAGAAATACACATTTCAGAATTATCACTAATCTGTGTGTGCATTTTGCTTTAGAACCAAGCAAGTTGACTCATGAAACCATTTGTTTATTATATCGCAATCGCATATCGCAATATTGACCTCAATAATCGCAATATGACATTTTCCCCAAATCGTGCAGCCCTACTTTGCAGGATGTTTTCGTTCACTTAGATCTATGTTACACACGACATGAAGGGCAATTTTCAAAAATCCATATTAGGTGCCCTTTAATAGCTAACGGAACTGTGGACACTGGATGACTTTCCTAAGGTAAATGCAACATTAAGTGATATTGTGCACAAGCCGTTTTATTGAGGTCTTTCCGCGGATGAAACACATATTGAGTGATTGCATGAGACATGATACGGATTTCGGTAAGTTGTACTGTATCTTTCAACATACTTTCTGACATTCATGCATGTTTTTCGAGATATGACTTGTATTAACGTGGAAGAAAAGACTTCTGTTTGAACCGAGGAGCTACAGCGATCTGTCACGTCTAGGGCTGGGTATCGTAACAAAATGTTCGATACCGATACCGATACCGATACCTTGACTTCGATACCGGTTCCTGAACGATACTTTTTTCGATACCAATTTTGTTTAACAATATAACATTACCTAATTTTAATTTTTTTTGTTCAGTTTGTTGACTTTTTTACACTCATATTTTGAGTATGTAAAAAAGCACCAATGCTGAAGTTTTCTATGTTTCCTAATCATTTAACATGTATTCTTTACTTCAATGAGCTCATTGTTTCTTCCTTAACTTAATGCATTGTTTAACAATGAAATTGAATGAAAATTAATAGAAATGCATTACACTGTCACCTCTGATAACAGATCACTCTAAATTGTAATTTAGACACATTCATTTTCTGTAAAGCTGCTTTGAAACGATATGTATTGTGAAAAATGCTATACAAATAAATGTGAATTAAATTAAATATAGGCTACTGGGGGGCGGGATATATGCCTCGCGCTCCGCACACATCAAGCTTGCCGCAAAGCACTGGCAAAAGTAGCCTAATGATTATGGATGTGTCGGGAAACAACAGCAAGGAGATATTTTAATTGTTTATTAATGAACAAGTGTTTACTAATGGTGTGTTCACTGTTCACACCGAACGCGAATTTAATTATTTGCGCTAGTAGATTAGATACAAAGTCAAAGACGGGGATAGACGCATCATTCGCGCCGGGCGTCGCGAATGATGCGAATTGGGCGACGCGTTTTGAACTCGAGCGGAAGATTGAAGCGTCTAACTAGACGCGATAGACGCCTATTTGACGCTCTATTCGCGTTCGGTGCGCTTTGTATGACACACCGCTTTGCCTTATCAGATTTACCGTGTTACCGGTCTTGGCAGCAATTATCTTGTCGAAAATATTGCATCGCGTGCTTCTGGCAAACACACACACACACTACAGCCTCACATGCGACAAGCCAAGTCTCTGGGCAGCCGCGTAAACTAGTGTTTTTCCTCCACAGCCAATCATGCTGCATGCATGTTTCACTGACGTTGACGAGATTAACCACTTAGGTACCGAAATTTGGTACCGAAAAACAAGACATGTTTCGATACTCGGTAGTACCGAGGCAATTCGGTCGGTACCTAAAAAGTACCGAACTCGGTACCCAGCCCTAGTCACGTCACATTTAAGAGAGTCAACCCGCCATTTACTGTTAGAATTTCGTGATAAAATGGACAGAATTTGAAAGCTGAGACTTTGTTTCTTATCAGAAGTAACCGAGCACAAAGCTCTTTGCGCTTACTGGATGAGAGATTCGCTACAAATAATGGGAGCTTTAATCATCTGATACCGCTTATTGGCCAATACATGATTAGGATTACTTTAATGATGTCTTTACTACCTTTCTGGGGCTTAAAAGTGTCAGTTACGTAGCTGTGGGACAGAAATCTCTCCGATTTCATTAAAAGATCTTCATTTGTGTTCCGAAGATGAAAAAGTCTCACAGGTTTGGAACGATACGAGGGCGAGTAAATGATGACACAATGTCATTAATCACCTCTGACAGGATGTCGACCATGGTTTTCCTGGGCAGGTCTCTCAGGTGTTCCCTGTACTGGTACAGACTCTGGAGGACATGGACACACTCCAGCATGACCTGCGGCTCCTGAGAGAGGATGAGAGACAGAAAAAGACCATGAACACAAATGAGTGTTTAAATGCATCCCAAATACCATCATCAATAATATGCAAATTAAGAAGTAGTGATGTAACACCATCCCCAGCGTCTCTCTCACCTTATGCAGACGCGTGGATTGAGACAGCGCGAGCACCCCGAAGAAATTCCCAAATGCTGCACTTCTGATGAATTTCTGTTAAAAGAATCAAAGCACGACAAGATCGGTGGTCATGATTATGATAGATTGATGATTAAGATCATAAAATATGGACTAATGAGGGTTCCACGCTAAAAAAAAACTCTCACCTTTTTGGCTGTCTCGAGGTTGTGCTTTTCTTTGACGCAGTCTAGTGTGGATTTCAGCGAGATCTCCTCGAATACACTCAGCAGCTTCAGACAAGAAACAATAACAGTCAATTTAATAACTAATGACTGCTATACAAGGAAAAACATGAAGATAAAACTTGAATGGCTAAAAATACCTGAGCGAGAGCCACACTGTATCCTGATCGAGCATCCTCTCTTGTGTGAGAAAGACCATCCACTAGTCTCTTCAGTGAATACTTCAACTCATCCGCCTAGAAGAAAGTACAGAACAGAAACAGAGGAAACATATAAATATACCATCAGCTAGAATACACTGACTTTATCACACAAGGTCATTTGATCTGTTTTCATTTGACGCTTCAATTTCTTAAAACATGTGGTATCGGATAGCGGATGGATGGATGATTTTAAATTGATAAGGTAGATAGAGACAAACAGGTGGATGGATTTTAGATAGAAAGATAGATAGATTTTAGATTGATGGATGGATGATAGATAGGCTAGATGGATTTTAGATAGATAGACAGAAGGATGGATGGAAGGAATGATTTTAGATAGATAGATAGATAGATAGATAGATAGATAGATAGATAGATAGATAGATAGATAATATTTCATATTTGTCATAGAGGGACCAATTAAAAACATTTTAACACTCTAAATAATGTGAAAATGTGGTAAATTAAAACTGTGAAACTCGATTTTTTCCCTCTTTCTCTTCAAATCATCTTGTCTGGAGTCTGTGGACATTAAAGTTTTCATAAATAAAAATCCCCCATATACAACAGCCCCATGAAACCCACGTGTTTTTACGTCAACAACCAAACCTGAGCGGATAATGACAGCTTATTACATCGGGTGATAAAACAGCACTAACAACAAACTCTAGTTAAGAATAGTATTGATCAACAGTGATCAGCCGATATTAATATGAACATTCACTTCATACCTTCTCGCTCTGCTTCAGGTGTTCAATCAGATCCTCTATCGCTTTGAGGCGGATGTCTCGCTCGGGTTTCGCGATGTCCCAGAAATAATCCAGAAACTCTCGGTTCTGTTTGAGAATGCCTTTAGCATCGGTAACTTTGGGTCGCACGGTGTTGTTCTCGATCTCTCCCATCTCTCCCTGCATCACTGCAACCATCATGAGAGTGAGTGAGTGTGGCGCACACGTGTGGGGAGGTCGCCAAGAGGTTTTCTTCCGGGGTTAACTTCCGCGCCGTGAATTCAAAATAAAAGTCTCAACCCAGAAACCGAACAATAAAAGCTTTATTCTCCCAAACTAAATAATAAAGGTCAGGAATCGGAAATATGCCTATATATTTGTTTTTATTATATTGTGATAAAATTGTATACTTTTTTCTGTTTTATGTAATATAACCAATATAACTTGGTGTTATAACTTCAATCTGTTACCTTAAATTATATGTTTATCTCTGTAAAGCTGCTTTGAAACAATCCATTGTTAAAAGCGCTATATAAATGAAGATGACTTGACTTGACTTGACTTTTGTTTTTGTTTCTGTTGTTATTTAATTTAGATATACCGTATACGTGTTGTCAGTCTGCAATGAAATTCTAATGGACAACTGCCTATGTATGTATGTATGTATTCATTTATTTATTTTTACAAAAGTTTGGATACAATAATATTATACATAAAAAATGTGACCAATTGTAATATCTTTATATAATATCATTTTAAATAAGATAAATTAGCCTACATAACTTATGCCTAATTTTGTAAATAATTTTATTATCAGTATTATTGTATCCTATAATAAGTATAGATGTATATATAATAAATAAATATGATATATTTCTATGTAGATTAAAAATATATAATATCATATTTAATAATTATAATATTATGTTTTAAAATATAATAAATAAAATATATAAATCTATATATTAAAACTTTTAATACATACAATATTTTATATATTTTAATCTTTAAATATATAAAATATATCTATACATTTTAATACATCTAAAAAAAAACTGTTAATCCATAGCCTATTGGGGCTTCTTTAAATTTCCATTAATGACTGCTGACAGATGATAACCTTTTTTAACCGGAATGTCAAGACAGATTTGGGTGTGATGTCTGATGACAGCAGGAGTGATTCAGAGAACCTCACACACACGCTCGGCCAGGCCCCAGACTGAAGCAGCATGACAGAAGGGCCCGGGCCCCTATAAACCAGGCCTGACCCCCCATAAGGCTTCAGTGGGTCACTGGGAAGAAACCATTAACACCCTGTGTGTCAGAGTCGGCCGCTCCACATACGCATTCATTAAGACTCGCCCCAAGTCTTTTTCCACTTGTTTCTTCAAGCTGGATCACATTATTTGAGTGAGTGCCTTTCGCTCCCCCAATCATCTAGAACTATTTAGATAAAAGATAGCAGGATTCAGTTCCCGTTACTGGATGTTTTTTGGTCTGTAAAGGAAACGGAAACAACTGCTTTTGCAAGTGGATGCAATAGATAGGTGTGAAACTAAACAAATGATTTGATGGAGTCAAGGAGCGAGTGGAAAATGTAATGGTTAGTGTGTTTAACTTTGTTTTGTATGTGTCAGTTAAGCCAAACTTCTCTCTGGGCTGTTGTAAGTGTTGTTGTGACCAAACAGCATCCACAACGGTAATGACTTCCAACTGTTATTACGGGATATTCAATCATCCCACTGCATATCTTTACCAGGATACATTATTATAATGCAAACATAAAAAAAATCCCTCACTCTGATTGCTGTAAATGATTTAAATGTAAAATATTTATAGATTGCATTGATATTTTTGTATTATTTACATGTACTATTTCCCTTTTATTTTTATATTTTCAGTTTTTTGAGTCATTTTAGTTGAATTTTTAGTCATTATATTGATTCATTTTTTATTTTTTGATTATTTATGTCATTTATTAGTTCATGCAAATTTTGTATGTAAATTTACATGTAAACTTTTTTTAGTTTTTTAAACAATTTGTCATACTTTTATTTTTAATGTTTTTCCATTTTTATTATCCATTTTTATCTATTTTTCGCTTTTATTGTTATATTTTCCATTTTTATTTTAGTTAATTTTTTTCTGAATTTTATTGTATGTGCTTTTGTAATTTTTAATAATTTATGTCATTTATTAATTCATGCAATTTTTATTTATCTCATTTTTTTTTTGGTTTAATTAAAAAAAATTAAACTTTTAATTTTTAGTTTTTTTAATTTGGAAACCTCACTAGTCCACATTTTATTATCCTAATCATCAAAGTTTTGATCAATGTTAATGACACTTGTGCTCAATTATCATGAAAATTGAAATATGTTTTATTTACTTTTCAAATACTTCTTTTGATTTTGACACCCACATTTCTGCTTGTTATTCCTCCAGTCTGGGACGTGAACGTGAAACACGGCACAAGCTGCTCTGCAGGAGGATAACAAAATAGATTTTATTTCACAGGAAGAGGTTATCCATTTGATATGCTTTTAATATGTTTCTTAGAGTATTTTATTTAAATACAATACAAATAAATAATATAGTTATTTCAAAGCAGTCCAAAACTGAAGATACAAATTCCCCGTATACTGTACATCCCCACTATCTTTCCCAGTGCGCAAGCTCTTCATGTCCATTAGAAATAAATGATCTAAGAAATATGATCCTATTCAGGAGAGCTTGAAGGAAACTCTTGCACACATAATCCACAATAACAGATCACTGGAATAACGCACAATGGAAATGAAACATTCATGCTCTTTTGAGAATGTTGACCACTTAATATCAGCTGGCATGAGCATAAAGTTATAATGAAGGAGCAAAGCAAAGAGAGGCGCGTGTGGACAAAGTCTCTCTATCCATCCCGTCAGCATTGCGTCACAAACGTCACAGCATTATGGGTAAGAAGTGTGTAGCTGTGTTCTTCCTGCGGGTTTTTCTCCCACGCAGAGACCTTCCATGAGCGCTCAGACCTACAAACATCTGCCGTTTCTTGTTCCTCCACTCGGCGGATGCGTATGTGTTATACCCGTTCTCCTCGATGCGCTCCTTCAGACGGCAGTTTACACCATAGTTCCTCTAAAATGCAAGAAACAAAGAGTTGATTACCTTTCCTGCGAGGAAAACCAGGCCATAGTCACGCTGGTGTTTGAAACATGCCGTTCCAACATCAGCTCTGACCGAATAACCATTTAAATCCCATTCTCAATCACTTATCGCTTTATCACACGTGGTTAAGTTTATCACATATGTTAAAGGTGATGTGTTTATTGGATTGAATATTAAAATAAGTGAGCTACTTGTACATTCTCCCTCAAAAAAGCATCGGCTGCATCTTAAATCGCATACTTCCCTACAAAACAGTATACGACAAAATAAGTGTGTCTGAATTCGCAGTGTTCATAAAAGAGTAGGCAAAAAGTACCCGGATGACCTTCTACTTCCAGCGAGATTCTGAAGTGTGTATATGATGGACACTTTACTATCCCATGAGGCCACGGGAGAGCATTTGTGAATGACATGGCGCTGGTGGGTCACATGATAGTGACAGCATGGCGGATGTAGTATCCGTCCGGATTACATTCATACTACACACACTGATATCCCATACTTTTTAGCGGTCGTGAAGTAATTACTTATTCAAAATAAGTATCTACTCAAGAGAGTGTGCGATTTCGGACGCAGCCTTTGACCCGTCTGACACAGCAACACCGACTCAACCAATGGCGTGAGTTTGGGGCGGGGCTACGTGTTTGTTTGACCAATGACAGACAGGGCTGCAGAAATTACACACAACACCTTATTTTTCAGGGACTGCTGGTGTTGCGGAGCGGGCGTGTTACGGATACGTGGTGTAATATTTTTAGTAATCAAAAAGCATGTCTAATTAATTGAAATCATGTATTATGAATCATTAAACTTATACAAAAAATTTTTTTTTTAAATGAAAAAAATCACTATTTCTGTGTTGTGTTTTTTCTGGTAATAAAATTAAGACATAAAACACAAATTGTATCATTTATCATCAATTTTAATCATATGCAATTAAATAAACTTTTTGTCAAATAACGTGCTGCACAATGAGCTTTAGGCTACTGTTAAAATTAAAACATGGAGGAAAAATATATTATTTTTTTAAAAATTTAGTTTTGATCATTTATTTGGATTAGTGTTAGTATTATTACATTGGGGCATATCTAAATTCTACAGTACAACGGTAATATATTTCTGTAAAGTTAAACCGTTAAGTTAAAAGTTAAAATTTTAAATATTCCATATTTTAAAGCATCAATCTGATGCATTTTGAGATGCATTTTTGCCAACCTGGGGAGAGCTGGAGAAACTTAACTTCAGCCATTAGTCAAAAATATTATGGCCTCCATAGCGTTAGCTAATAATAATTTTTTTTTTTTTATAAGACTGATACCGATCCGTTACCAACGCAGTTAAAAAAAAAAAAAATCAAGTAGAATTTCTATAACTGTGTGTTGAACTGATAATCACTCTTTTGTGTGTTAAACACAATCTACTTAATACAGACAACTTCCTTATAAAGAAAAACAACAACAACAAAAAATATGATCATAAACTATGACAAAAATTATATTTTATTATATTTTTGGGCCGCCCCCCCAAAACAATGGTAGGGGAAACACTGATAATTAATCAATCGAATTAATTTAATTATTAATAAATTATTCATTAATAGTCTTTTTTATTTTATTTTACAACAGCACCCACTTGAGTCTCCCAAAGATCCCCATAACCCTGTATAGTTTTAACTCCAGGTGTATTTTGCTGGAGATTTGGTGCAGGACACTCACCGCTCCGTACAGTTCTCCTCTCTTACTGAGGGCCAGGTAAAGGTTACTGCCGAGACCCCTGACGGCAACGATCCCAACATCCACTGACGTGATCTCCAAGATACCTGAAACACACAACACATTAACAGTTAATACAGAGGCTTTCATGTGAAACTGAGCAAAGTCTGCTTAAATTAGTTTTCATATTACTATTTAGGTTTAATTTGAACTATTTTTAAAACCATGTTTAGTTTTAGTTCAGTTTTAGCTTGCAACAACCTTGAATTGAGCCGGTGACTCTTGCATGAGCAAACACTACTCACTTTTTCTTCGCCAATTCATTGTAAAAACATTGAAATGATTCAGTTTTTGCTTTAAAACCTTAATAAGGAATAACAAATGGGGAACAAATCAAAGGATGTGTTCACATTTCTGTGAAGAGGTTAGAGGGGAAATTACAGTTTTAATTTGACCTTTGCTCACTGGCAGGTTTGAATTAAGTTGTCAACACACACACACACACACACTGACGCTGGTTATCAGACTGTGATAACCCCAGTGGCAGCGAGTGTGAACCCTGGGGCTGTAGTTGCGGGGGGTTTGTGCGGCTGCTCTTTGATCAGAGTAAAAGTGTGGAAAGATGCTTCTATCATGACAGTTGTGCCCCCCCCCCACCCCACCCCACACACACACACACACCCCACGAAGAGGAACACTGGGTGTGCACAGGATACATGCTTCCTCAGTTCAGATACACAGATCTAAAAACACTCCTGGTCACTTTATCCACTGATGGAGTCTGTGTGGCACTGGCTTGTGTTACATGTGATCGGTGAGCACATCACTATCAATCAATATTTGTGTTTTTCTTAATTGTGGATATCAGTTTGATTAGGCTGATTCTGATGGATGCAGATCATCAGAGGAAAATCAACTTTGTCCTGCAACTTGTTTTGTTTATATACACATATTACTGTATAAATGAATAATGATTATGAATTTATCTTTTAAATATGACATATAAAAATAACATTGAATATAATAAATACAAACATATATACATACACACAATTGTAATTTATAATATTCATTTTATCTGTCATATATATTTAAAGGATAAAATAATATATATTCAGTAGGCCTATTTATTTTTGGAGAAATCAGAGGTCTAACTATGAAAATGAAATGAAGGAATTAAAAAAAATATATATATTATGAAATTATATAATGTCATATTGTCATCACCTAATGATAATTTTTTGGCCAAATTTTCTCTATAATTATATGTCAGGATTTCTCCATTTGTTCTCCCTTTAATCCCCCTGATGTTTGAGAAACAATTAAGATATTAAAGAGAACTACTTTGTGATTATTTTTGTGATTATCAATAAGCAGTTATCCGTTTTCAACTGTATATTGTCTAATTTCACTTGTGTATTTCACTTGTTGTTGTTTCATACATACAATTCTAGAACTGTAGTGGGTTTAAAACCTTTTATTTATTATTTATTTATTTGCAATCAATTGGTTTTCGGCCATAACATAAAAAAAATGAAAACAACAATATCAGACAACATTTATTTCATGCGAGCGAGCGAATATGTCCGCAGGTAGCGTTTGCACTCATCTATCCGTGTGTGTGTGTGTGATGTGAAGTGGCTCCACTGGGGTCTCGGGTTGCAGGTATCAAGTGAGACGGTAAAACTATCTGAGTGCTCTGTGTCCTCTCAGCGCTGGGATGAAAGCATGAAAGGAAGGAATGACACAGACAGGATGACAGTGAGACGGATTAGAGAAGCTTCAATGATCAGTGATCAAAGATGAGAGCGACACCAGGCAGAAGCCTACTGCAAAAAGCTGAATGAAGCTCCCACACACACACACACGTTTACTTAGTTAACTAAATGGGAGATTCCACAGACGTAATGGTTTTTATACTGTACAAACTGCATATTCTCTCCCTTACACTAACCCTACTCCTAAACCTACCCATCACACAAAACTTTCTGCATTTTTACAATTTTAAAAAACCTTTAATTACTTTATTTTTACACCAGATTTATAAAATGAGGACGTCCCTTTTGGAGATTTTGTCAGGTTTTGGTCACCCTCTGGGTACAAATTTGTCCCCAAAATATAGAATCCCTACTAGTCAAAAAAGTTGTCTAGTAAAAGTTTAAGTAGGCTGATGCTTATACTAGAAAATGTTATAAATTGTGGTTACATATGACGTGCTTCATACAAAACTACTTTTTATGGAGGATTTTGAGAGGAGAGCAAAAGAAAACCAGCCAATAAATGTCCATCATACCAGGGTTTTTAGTTAACTAAAATTTAAAAGCATATGTTAACTGAAATAAAATGTATAAACTTATTTTATTTCAGCTAGTTGGCATGGAAACTTTTCTCAGTTTCATTTAGTTTTCATTGATGTACTTAAATAACTAAAACTAAAACGGAAATAAAAAATGAATAAAAAAGCCATCAAAATGGCAAAAACAAACAACCAAATTGGGAAACGTAAAAATAAAAACGAACGCAAACAATTAATAAAAACTGTAATAGGCTATCTCAATAACACTGCGTCATAATGTTTAAAAAGCATCTCAAGATGCACCTCATAAAATTGGATGATGAATGGCAGGCATGTCCTGATTTTGCAGAGACGTTCCTGGGTCAACATATTTTGTTGATCCGGTCCGAAAATTACCCTATAACGTATCCCTAAAATCAGAGGGAAAAGATAGGCACCTAACCCTGGTTGTAACCCTAATCTTGACATAAACTGTAAACCTTTCCCTCAAATCTGATTGGTTGACTGGAATCAACAGGATCAACAAAGATTTTGTCTTGGTGAAATCAGGTTTTGCAAATGTCCAGAGCTGCAGAGAGAAGAAGCTCAAATATAACAGTTTTTGCATGTTTTGGTCCCTATTTATTCCCATAGGCCTACCTCAATTTGTGTAATTTCACAGTTTTGATGACTGCACTATTATACTAAAATGAACAAAAACAGCACTAATTTCTACACAGAGCCTCACTTTGAAGTTCCATGTCAGCGAGGCCACACTTAAGAGAGATGGGAGAACAAGCCAAGCCATTACAGTAAATGTGTTTGTAACCCAACCTCCATTGAACGCATATACGGGCCAAACACCTGCGAGAGCGACCGACCGCGAGTTCGCCCTCAGAGTCAGCACATGGCGAGCTTTTTTTTTTTACAGTCTATGGTCGAGCAGCGCACCAGGAGGTCAACTTTAAACCGGGTTTATCTGTCTTTGCACGCTGTTGTTCTCCCTCGCGCGTCATGCTCTGCTGCACGTTAAACGCCGCGTCTTTGGCTTGCAGTTGTTTGCGCAGCAGACGTGCATTTTCCACAGCGCTCTGCCAAAACTGCCCATGTTTTTTTGTGCCGGGATGATGATGTCTGGTGCCTAAAAAAAAACTAAATAAACAGTTGTATTTTCTGAGATTACAAAACAGCATTGCAGCAGTCATTGCATCATGCCTATTTGTCAGTGATATGGAGGCGCTTGCGTTTGTTTTATTGTGTTGGTGGAGTTGTGAAGGCATCTGTGGCACACATGGCAGCGATCTCGCACCGTACTGGTGGTCTCCTGTACGTCCGGCTTATGCCTGAAGCGTCCCGACTGCTTCCTGAGACAACTACACTGAGGATGTTTGAAGACATGATAGCAGACGCAACAAATAAACCCTGTCATCGCTGATATTTAGTCTTTACACAAAAGGAAAACAAAACTGGGCTAAATAAGTCCTTCAAAGAAAGCCAGTATTCAATAAAACATGCACATATGAACATAAAATATGTATACGTTGAAACAACAACAAAAACATGGTATTTCTATGCTACTCCAATGCATTTAAAAAAATACCATGCGTACGCTGTAAAACATGGTTTTTCAAAGTTGTAAATAAGACTACTGGAGTATGTTTTACATGACAACTATTTCAGTCTTTCTACTTCAAAATTTCATATTCAATTTGTTACTTAATAGAGTGGTGCAGGTATGATGTCAGAACCCGGAAGACTAATTCCTTCAAGATTTTCAAGTTTTATAATGGGTTTTTCGAT
The DNA here is from genome assembly GCA_030578255.1 of Tiaroga cobitis. Lineage (NCBI taxonomy): Eukaryota > Metazoa > Chordata > Actinopteri > Cypriniformes > Leuciscidae > Tiaroga > Tiaroga cobitis. The sequence goes on along the minus strand of CM060595.1, from coordinate 56,297,450 downwards.
TTATTGGTAAAATAGTAAACATAACTTAAACTATACTTTGACATTTCCCTGTTTACACCTGGTGTTTTAATCCGTCTCTTTTGTCCACCTTCTACCACTCCTGTCCTGATTTCTTTGAGGGGAGGATCTATGAGCGGGGAAATGTATGGGCTTTTTCAGATATTTCGATCTAATTGACTAAATAAGCTCAAGCAACTTACACATGAAAGCGAGAGACAACGAAAAACACACGGAGATCATCAGGTTTCATTTCTGCTCTGACAGCCGCAAGACCAGCCGAACGCTGTGAGTGTGTGTTCATGGATGGCGAGAGAACATTGTGATTGGTACGTTTTTCATCTTCAAACAAAACTTGTGTCTTCAGCCGACAGTTTAAATCCCGTCTGGCTAGCGCTCTTCCCATAATGTTACTCATTAGTTCAGTAGACGGTCTTTTGTAGTTGTTTGAACACATTCGATCACATGAGCGTTTACACTACGAAAGCAATCTGAACGAATGCGTTTTCGACTTCCTCTACAAGTGGTCAAAAGTAGACAAGCTCAAAGCGTTTTAGACCCCGTTTACAGCTGTATTTACCGTCGTCCACTTGTGATCCGATCGACCAAAACACATCTTAATACCAGGTGTAAACGGGACCTTAGTTGGAAGTTAATCTAATGTTTTGATAACGTTACAACTGCACTTACTACTTTACTACTAGATGATATTCAAAAGTCACATTGGTAACACTTTATTTTGACGGTCCCCTTTAGACATTCTGTTGGCTCTAAGTAACGTTGCACCAATGCATGTCAACTGACTCTCATTAAAGTATTAGTAGACTGTCTGCTTAATATCTGCTAACACTTTACTTTGTTGGTCCCCCAACATATATTCTACTGACCATATACAACATGTCAACTTATTCTACTAACCCTAATCCCTTATTCTACAAAACCTAACCATACCCTTAGTCTACTAATACTTAACTAGTACTCTAATGAGAGTTAGTTGACATATAGCTGCAACATTACTTATGTCAACATAATGTCTAAAGGGAACCATCAAAATAAAGTGTAACCCTAACGTTCACATAATACTTGCAAAATGACAAAATTCGCTTAATGTTTTCTCCAACGTTCACATAAGCAAGAAAAAAAAACGCTTTTAAAACAAATATTCAGTAAACATTACTGTCTGTTTGTTTTGCTAATTGGCCTTTTTAGCATGTTTAGTTAGCATGAGCCCTTATTAGCACCAACCCCTGTTCCAGTCAGACAGACAGCAGACTTCTGCTTTATCAAACAGGATCAGGATACACGTGGGACAGCTTTACACTGGAATCCACATAAAAGCTCATAAATCTGTTGGAGTCTCTCACAAGGACAGAACAGACGCTGAGTTAAACACCCCCACTGCGCTTTAATCATCAGTCTGATTCAATTCCACAAGACTTTTATGTACAATTCAATTTGCCATACTCAATGTAGGGCATGCACGTCCTGATTTTTGCCAAGTTAGACGCGTTCCTGCGTCAATATATTTTGTTGATCCTGGAACAACATGTCTGTCCGTAAAAATAATCCTAAACATATCCCTACCCCTTAACCTAACCCCATAACCTATCAGAGGAAGGTGAATAACACGGATGAAGAAGCACCTAACCCTGTTTGTAAACCTAAACTTGTCCCTCAAATCTGATTGGTTGATTGGAATGTTGTTTCAGGATTTACAAAGATGCTGATCCAAGAGCATGTTGTACTTGGTGAAATCAGGTTCTACCAATGTAGGACAACAGCAAAGTTCTTTTCAAAAAAGTTGTCCTTTTTTTTTTTTTGCGTAGAACAAATAATGCTAATATTTATTGTGAGACATTCATATCTAACCATTTTCTAGTAAAATTACAATTGGTGTTGTGGACGTACATATGCTTTTTTTCTACAGACAAAAAATTTGAATGTGCTGTTGCTTAAAATCAACATGAAACCTTTTATTGTTATTTTACTTGCGTAATGTGACATATTTTTGAATGTGAAACAGGACAAAAATAAGTAAATAAATGACAGTAAAAGAAAAAAAAAACTGATTGAACCAAATTTTCATTTGATAATTATGCATTGATGAATCGGGAGCATGATGTTGATTTAAGGTTGCTATATGGATGCTTTTTTTTCTTTCTTTTTTTTACTTGATGTGACTCTTAACAACTGCTTTTGATAAAATAACGTAATCAGATTGTAATAAATTTTCAGATGCAATTTATTCCTGTAATGCAAAGCTGAATTTTCCTGAATTTTCCAGTCTTGAGTCACAAGATCCTTCAGAAATCATTATAATATGATGATGTTTCTGGATTATTTGATGAATAGAAAGCTTAAAAGAGTAGCATTCATTTGAAATATAAATATTTTGTACCATTATAAATGTCTTAACAGTCACTTTTAATCAATTTAATGTGTTCATACTGAATAAAAGCATATATTTCTTCCTGACCCCAAACTTTTGAATGGTAGTGCACATCATTTTTTTTATTTTTTACACTTTTGTCGTGATATTTCTTTCAGCATTACATTACTCTAATGACTTGCATCTAACATAGAAAAGAAGTGTTTTGACATGAGCTGTTCTGCATCATGGTCATCAGAATGATGTCACACCCCTCACAGACCCTTTGTTTCTGTTTTTCCCAGCTAACGGTGTCTTTTCAAACGCGTGACATCATTCAGAAGCACCTCAAAGGCCAGTGTTTCCCAAATCATGTCTTGCCTCAGGACAGCATCACTACTGCAGTATCCATTTCCACCAACACTGGATCTGTGCTAGAAAGACTAGTGTAATTTCACCCGAGGAGGATTATTCTTTTGTCGGAAGCCATTGCTGAATGTGAAAGACGCTCACCTTTGATGTGTCGCTGGTGATATTCACATCACGCCATTCATGAAACTCTAACAGTAGCCGCTCTGTTTCTCACTCGGACGTATCCGCGATGTTCAGGATGTCATGCATTACATGTGTGTTGTTGATCAAATATGTTCAAAATATGTCAAAATGTAAAATCTTACAGCAGTGAAAGAAAAGTCCAAGCTTCTATCAACCATTAAAAAATCCAAAAATGTACATTGGTTGAAAATGCTTTGGGCAAACGTAGTTACAAAAGATTTCTATTTCAAATAAATGCCATTACTTTGAACTTTCTATTCATCAAAGAATTTTCTATTTGTTACGGTTTCTGCAGAAATATTAAGCAGCACAACTGTTTTCAACATTGATAATAACAAGAAAGGTTTTGAGTTTAAATGAATGATTTCTGAAGGATCATGTGACACTGATGACTGGAGTAATGATGCTGAAAATTCAGCTTTTCACCACAGGAATAAATTACATGCAAAAATATTCAAATAGAAAACTTATTTTAAATTGTAATAATATTTCACAATATTGCTGTTTTTACTGTATTTTTGGTCAAATTAATGCGGCCTTGATGAGCATAAGAGTCTTCTTTAAAAAAGTTAAAAATATTACACCCCAAACTTTTGAAAAGTATCGTTTCCTGCTTCTCAAATAGTTCAACAGTGAATCAGATTTGCTCAAGATACTAAACCTGCGATCAAAAGTCAGAGATCTCAATATGAATTCAAACATTTCTCATCAAATTCAGCTGAGGGCTAAAGAGGGCACAACTCTGTACTCTTACTGTGTGTCAACAATTGTTTCATTTGTGTCTATTTTTACTTCTAGGATAAACATCTGAGATGAAGTCGATATCTTCGAGCAGTAACATTGTCCTCTGGGATTACATGTTGATCACTGTCACATTTGTTTTGCTCGTTCTCACCATCAAGAAACCTTAACCGAATGTGATGTTTCAGTCTCTCATGAGGCTCTTTAGGGCTAGTTAAAGTTGAGAGCAGTTAAGTGAGAACATGTGTATTACTGCTGCTGTTTCCAACACATGTACACACACACACACACACACAGAATAACATGTGTCACCTATAGACATAAGAGCAAGCAGCTGTGCTGTACACCGCTTAAATTAGCTACTCTCTTATGAATAAACGAGTTGTGAAATTTAAAAGGACAGCACATAGCTTTTGAGAGATACATGTATGCTTTTAGTTAAACACTAAAATGCTTTTTTTTAAGGCACACTTGCTAATAAAAACATAAAACTAGAGCTTACTCATGCAAAACGCGCTGCCACAATGCTGAGCTGTTCCATGTGCTTGATAGTGCACTGCTGATGTACTGAGTGATTGCTAGGATGATCTGGGTGGTTGTTAAGGGGTTGCTAGGATGTTCTGGGTGATTGTTAGAGGGTTGCTAGGATGATCTGAGTGGTTGTTAGGGGGTTGCTAGGATGTTCTGAGTGATTTTTAGAGGGTTGCTAGGATGTTCTGAGTGGTTGCTATGTTCTGAGGGATTGTTTGGGGGGTGCTAGGATGTTCTGAGTGTTTGCTTTGTGGTTGCTATGTGCTTAGTGGTTGCTAGGTGGTTGCTATGTTCTGAGTGATTGTTAGGGGGTTTCTATGATGTTCTGAGTAATTGCTAGGTGGTTGCTATATTCTGCGCGATTGTTAGGGGATTGCTATGATGTTCTGAGTGGTTGCTATGTTCTGAGTGATTGCTAGGTGGTTGCTATGTTCTGAGTGATTGGGGTTGCTATGATGTTCTAAGTGGTTGCTAGGTGGTTGCTATGTTCTGAGTTATTGTTATGTGATTGCTAGAATGTTCTGAGTGGTTGCTAGGTGGTTGCTATGTTCTGAGTGATTGTTAGGGGGTTTCTATGATGTTCTGAGTGATTGCTAGGTGGTTGCTATATTCTGCGCGATTGTTAGGGGGTTGCTATGATGTTCTGAGTGGTTGCTATGTTCTGAGTGATTGCTAGGTGGTTGCTATGTTCTGAGTGATTGGGGTTGCTATGATGTTCTAAGTAGTTGCTAGGTGGTTGCTATGTTCTGAGTGATTGTTATGTGATTGCTAGAATGTTCTGAGTGGTTGCTGATTGCTATGTTCTGAGTGATTGTTAGGGGGTTTCTAGGATGTTCTGAGTGATTGCTAGGTGGTTGCTATATTCTGCGCGATTGTTAGGGGGTTGCTATGATGTTCTGAGTGGTTGCTATGTTCTGAGTGATTACTAGGTGGTTGCTATGTTGAGTGATTGGGGTTGCTATGATGTTCTAAGTGATTGCTAGGTGGTTGCTATGTTCTGAGTGATTGTTATGTGATTGCTAGAATGTTCTGAGTGGTTGCTAGATGGTTACTATGTTCTGAGTGATTGTTAGGGGGTTGCTAGGATGTTCTGAGTGATTGCTAGGTGGTTGCTATGTTCTGAGTGATTTTTAGGGGGTTGCTATGATGTTCTAAGTGGTTGCTAGGTGGTTGCTACATTCTGAGTGTTTGTTAGGTGATTGCTAGAATGTTCTGAGTGGTTGCTAGGAGGTTGGATGTTCTGAGTTATTGTTAGGGGGTTGCTAGGATGTTCTAAGTGGTTGCTAGGATGTTCTGAGTAGTTGTTAGGATGTTCTAAGTGGGTAGACAAGTGGTTACAATAGCATTCTGAACGGTTGCTAGGTGTTTACTAGGATGTTAAGAGTGGTATCTAGGTAGTTGCAATTGTGTTCTGAGTGGTTGCTAGGGTGTTCTGGGTGGTTGTCAAATTATATGGCTTTAGTCCTTCCTTCAGTGTAAGTCTGTTTTTTGACCATTTTGAATTTTATCACCCAGCAAAAGAAAATAGTCTGATCACCTGATGATTGCTGATGTTTCAATTCACAGCTTGGTGTGAATTTGTGTATTCTGGTTGAGTGTTTTGTGTCTGTTGTTTTATCACAGATGAGGCTATCAGAAGGAAACTGACATGCACACACACACACACACACACACACACACAGACAGAGATCTGACAGACATTTCCTCTCAATGCCTGATCACCTCTGAGGGCTTGATTACATGTTTACACAGTCAGATGTCACAGTGATGTCTGATGCTACACAAACACACATTGCCCTCTAACAGGGACAACTCAAACACCCGGTACATTTCCATACTGATCTCTAATGACCTAAAAACATTACAATTAAAGAGTGCACTTTCTTAAAAGTGTTTTTTTTTACAGAAGAAGCTAAGGAGGTTCTGCCAAAATATGTTCTTCATATCAACCTTTTATTGCTCAAGAGACTCCTTTATGTTTCATTTAAAGGGATAGTTCACCCCAAAATTTAAATTCTGTCATTACTCACCCTCGTGTCGTTCCAAACCCGTAAGACCTTCGTTCATCTTCGGAACACAAATGAACATCTTTTTGATGAAATCTGAGAGCTTTCTGTCCCTCCATTGCTATACACAACTGACACTTTGACGCTTCAAAAAGTTCATAAAGAGATTGTTAAACTAATCTATGAATAGTCAAATAGACTGTAAAATGAATGTGGAGCAGCTCATGGAAGAATTTGATGAGAAATATTTAAGATCTCAGACTTTTGATGGCAGTCTGTGGTATCTTGTACACTTTGAGACATTGTGGAGATCTCTTCTGAAATTTAAGAGGAAACTCACAGGAGAAACAAATGAGACCTTAAAAAGAAAGTTTGATTATAGAAGCACCAGACAAAAACAACCACACGCTTCTGAACCGAGATGCCCAGCGTCTTTGAAAAGGAAGGGATGTCAGTGTGAGACACCACACACACACACACACACACACACACACACACACACACACACACACACACACACACACACACACACACACACACACACACACACACACACACACACACACAGAGGAAACAGGAAGACCCTTATCTGCACATGGGCTCCATATGAGCAATGGCTAATTAACTTGTTCTTTGTAAAACACCAAAAACATATTTTGCATTTCACTGATGGGCTCATAATACATGAAACGAACCAAAAACTATATCTACAGACACTTGACTATATTATGGACATATAGCCTTTCAAAGCACAAGCGTAACCCTTGATCATATTATAAGGGATGTGTTTCCTCTGCTGCGTCAGGGGAAACATTTACGGCAATATGTGGGTTAATTGCTTTCAGATTTCTGGGTGTCAGCAGGACACAATTACGCATTTAAAAGTTTATTACAGCCAATAGCACCATTCTTTAATGGCCCATTTATTGTGTTTGTTTTATTAAAGCAGCTAATTTTATTTATGGGGTTTAAATATTAGTATTATTATTCTTGTGTGGTTCATTAAGATAGAACAGCCGTTACCCCATGATTTCAAATCAGGTGTTTTGCTTATGTCTACAAATTTGCTAACAATTTCATAAAAAAAGTAATTAACAAATACTTCAGCATAATAATTCAACATTCACCTTGAAATGTCATAAACCTTTTGATTCATATGTGAATGCACATGCGGTAATATAAAAACGATTGAATTTAATGATGAAAGTATTTATAACGTGTTATAATATTCTTATTCATAAACTGATTATAAATAAATCTGGATTTTAAAATTCATTTCATGTCACAATATTGAATATTTTTGTCCAATGACATAATCCAGAAACACTTCAATGACTTCCATAAATAAATAGAACTAACATTATTGAATATATATATATATATATATACACACACACACACACATTCAACTTTATTTATATTCATATTTTTTAAATAGCCTATCAACTAGCCTACTGATCTGAACTAGGCTGTATGTTAGGCAATTAATGAAGTTATTCTAAATGGGTTTAAAACTAACTATACCAAATTAATTTAATTTTTCTTATTATAATTATTCACATTATAACAGAATTAAAAATTCAGTTTATAACTTCCATAAGATTATTGTAGCCTATAGCATGTAGCCTATTCAAACATTTTACATGTATGTTAAAACTTAAATGTATTATAAACTATGCCTAAACCTGAATAATTCTCTTAACAGACTAGTTGATGTACAAATTATAATGTTCACAGAGACGTTATTAAATTTCACATCACGATGTTTTTGTTTGGCCATTAGCGACGTGATTCTGAATAAAACGAGGGTATTCTGAGGTAACTCACTGTAGGGATCGTCTTTTCTCTTGGTGCCGTTGACTCTCCCGTCTTTCCCGATCCTAAGGAAGAACTTCTGGAAGGAGAAGAGTTTCCTCTGGCGCACGTCTCCCTGGAGGTGCACGTAACTGCGCACATGCCGGCCTGAGGTGGAGGTGGATGAGGATGAGACTGAAGAGTTGTCGACACTGAGCGCCTTCTGCACGGGACATGCGCGGCCACAGCTGACGGACACCGCGAGAAGATACACGACACACACCGACCAGCATGCAGACACACTCTTACTCACTGTCCATCTCCTCATGGTACTCCTCCTGGAACATGCTGCTCAGTGAACGTGCATGGATGCCTCTCGCTCCAGAGAACTCCACATAAGACCACTGAAGAAACCATGAAGTTGTGGAATTAGGCTGAGCTGCAAGTCTGTGGAGCTTCTGACGGTGAGATAGAGCACTTTAGTAATCCCATTTGGGAACCATTATCATTGCAAAACTCATCCTCCTGCGTTTCCAGGGAATGCACGTCAAAACGACCCTGTTCCTGGCATCCTGTCTCCTGATGTGATCTCCTACCTCCAGGATGGTCTTAAAAATGCTGCTCTCTCTCTCTCTCTCTCTCTCTCTCTCTCTCTCTCTCTCTCTCTCTCTCTCTCTCTCTCTCTCTCTCTCTCTCGGTTCCTCACCCCTCCCTACTCCTGTCTGTCATTCTACGTCCCTGCCTCCATTCTCACACTCTGCCCCTCCTCGCTGAATTCCCAAGGTGCAGGGTTTGTCTGATAGGGCTTTTGTGAATGGCTGTTATCTGGAGCTCTTTGATAGTGGACTAGGAAAAGAGCACAGACGCTTGTAAAGATGAACAAACCTAACCAGAGGCCACTCTTGATTGGTCCCATCTGACGATAAGAAGCTTTTGGTTTGATAAAGTTTGGGAATCATCATGTTTAGTTTTTTTCTTTCGTCGTGGATCATGTCCCTTTCACCTTGTATATGATATCCTGAGGCATCTGAACAGTCAAGACATTGGTTTTGTCTGTTACACATTACATGTAATTATTATTCTGCGGAACAGGTTTATGAATTTATTACTTTATCAGAGCCACAGGCATTGAATTAAGAATCAAAAGCAAGCGATCTACTTCAAAAAGTCAAAAACGTTTAAAAAGTTCTAAATTGTCTTCAAAACAAAACATTAAAATAACAGAAATATTCTAAAAGCTTCTTTAGCTGTTTAAAGATAAGTTAAAAAATCTAATAATACACAATGTACTGTTTTAATGAAGGAGTTTTATGTGTTCATTTTTCACAGGTGTTTTACCTGTATTTTACCCCCAACCCTACCCATAAGTTATCCCTAAAATCAGAGGGAAATTATAGTGAATAACACTGATGTAGAAGCACCTAACCCTGGTTGTAACCCTAAACTTGACATAAACTCTAAACGTTTCCCTCAAATCTGATTGGTTAATTGGAACGTTGATCCAGGAACATGTACTTGTACAGTTCACTCAAAAAGAAACCACTCTTGCTCCAAACCACTTTCATTCTTCAGTTGAACGTAAAACAAAATGTTTTGAAGAATAATTACGCTGCTCTTGTCCACACAGTGACGGTTCATAGTGAGCGTGCTTAAAAAAAAACATAAAAACAGCATAAACTTGACATAACACTCATAGATTTAAGAGCTTCAGCAGAGAGAAACATGTCGGTCTGTTTATCATATGACATTATATGACTTTAAACGAAAAGTAAATAATGGCAATCGTTTTCAACAGTGTTGAAACTAGATGAATGTCTAGCGCGAACTAACGCGAGTTACGTAATCCGATTACTTTTTCAAGTAAGTAAAGTAATGCATTATTTTTAAATGTACAAACAAAAATATCAGAGCAGATTCAGTATTCCTCAAAGTGAATAAAAACAGTGAAATGCAAACTCAGAATATTACACAAACCTGCAATAATTAAATGATGAATAATACAAATATACTTTATGTATTTAATCTAACTTTATTATCCAATGAAATCATACCAATAAGCAAAAAATCAAAAAATTTTTCATTTTTTTGTTTTTATTGTAAGAGTGCTGGACTTTCTTCTCCTGCGTCCAGAAGGTTTGTTTGAGCTCTTTACTGTACAGCCCTGATTTGCATTTCCTTTTTCATTTGTGCTTTTGGTCTGAAAGAGCCTTTACATTTGCCAAAAATATAACTTTTTTTGTTATTAAACAAGAAAGCCCAGCCCAGGTGAGAAAAAATAACACAAAAGTAATGCAAGACATTACTTTCCATAAAGTAACACAATTAGTTACTTTTTAGGGAGTAACACAATATAACACACTTTTAAAAGGAACTTTCCCCAACAACGCAACAACTTGTATGCTGTTTTTATAGTGTGTCTTGGACTTTTTAAACATGTGAATTGACAAAAAAAGAACAAAAAGTAAAGTTTTCAAGTAAACCATTCTTCTACACTCATTTATCATCTAGTAAAATGAGCTCAATCTAAGACCGTTCTATTGCCTTTCTATTTACAAATATTTGTTGCTCTGTATAATCTCTTAAAAACAAGAATTCAACTCCATTCCAGCCCTCAGCTGAGTGGAAAAGTTGTGTGATTTCTACACGGATCGCATTGATCCCACCCAACAGCCTTTTATGGAGTATTGATGAACTGAAATGTGTTGCCAGTGTGGTTTGGTTTATCTGCTCAAACATCACTATCTTATCTGCATTTCCTGTTTTTCCCCCGAAAAAGCCTTTGCTGGATTCTTCACTGGAAATGAGGTTGACTTGTTCCCCTTCTTACCATCACACCAATAATGTGTTTATTTTTTCTTGAAATACGCAATCATAAAAAGTCACAGTGCCGTAAACCTTATGCAGTCCTAGTCACACATTCCTGCATTTGAACATGCAGTGTGTGTGTAACATGCTTCACTTTCTGTGAGGCTTTGTTTTCGTAACCCAAGGATAAAACTCAAATAAAGTCCAATGCCGTATGCAATCTCACAGTCACGGATTTGATTTGAAAAACGTGCAATAGTCAGTGCAATTGAAATGTGGCCTCTCCCATCTCCTTTTCGGGCCACATGTAATATAAGGAAGATTTAGAGGACTTGTGCGGAAGCTAGAGTTTTATCTTTCTCTGTGCTCAGGGTTTTCACGGTTAGTTTTATCTCAGTAGATCTATCTCACGGTAATGCCCCGCAAATCCAAGCGGAGAGTTAGAAACAGCAGTTACTCGAGTTCCAGTGGGAGACTTACATCAAATAAGAACATATTACAAAGAACATTGAATGACAGCACAACATGTTTGTTTTATGACATAGCAAAAAAATAAATACATAGTAGTGGCCAAAAAAGGCGTGGAAAATTAACATCTTCACCCTTTATTTAAATATTATTAAAAGTAAACCTTTCCTCAACAAGACATGATTTAAATTGGACTTGTAATGCAAAATTCACTTTTAAATTGTTTTTGGATTTGAAAAATCCATCCACTCTTTGTTGACGCCGCATCATCAGGCCCCGCCCACGACTGGCTCATCAGGCCCCGCCCACGACTGGCGGAGGAATCTGATGTATCAGCTTAGCTCCTCCCCTTGAGTGAGCTGTACTCAGTCCGCCATGTTTGTTTATCTCCTCGCCAGAGCATTTAACAGCAGCATTCAAGTAAGACATTTATTCTTATTAATCAATCAAGAGTCATTTTCAGTTTTTCTTATAACAGCATATATAGCAGTAGGTACTGTATATTAAGCTGTGTACACATATCTTATATACACATGCAATTTATTTCCCTGCTGTTTACATTCACAGACATAACCGACTGTGTTTATGTGAACTTCATGTGTTTTCGACATAACCTTGTGTGTATTTGATAGTTTAAGCGCAATAAGAGGTGAAAGAGAACTTAGTTCTCACTGCAAGGCTTAGTACTACATTTTTTTTGTATAGCTGTTCACAAACTGTTGTTTTAAATGTGGCAATATCAGATTCCAGTGTGAACAGATCATGGTCCTGGACTGAACCACATGTGCAAAAGAACTATAAAAAGACGTCACGCAGCACGCTGTCACACGGGGGTTAACATGGAGAATATTAAAGTAAGCGATTACAAGTTCATTTATAGTTTGATCTACTGCCAAAGTCAGGGAATTTAAGCGCAGGCAATATAAAAAACATAGTGAGCAGAGTTTTTAAACATTTATGATACGAGGCCTGATGTTTTGCTTTTATGTAGAGCCGTCACTGTAATACATATGAGCTCTGAAACATCACTGTCCTTCCACTGACTACCTTTCGCAACTGCCTTGATAACGTCGGGTATGTCAAATCTGACTCCCATGAGTGCAGAATTGTGACAAATGTTGACCTAGAGTGACTTAAATGTCGCATGAATTCCGATATGACTGTGCAGACTGAGGTCGCATTGCAAAACATCTGACCTGTATCGGTTCGGGACCACATATGGTGGTGGCACAAATCAGAATTGAAAAGATCAGATTCCATGTGGTTTGTGCTGTTCACACTGTCATGAAACCGTTGAATCCGTTGAAGCCATTGAATCTGGCTCTGAAATCTCTCTCTTTGAACGCTGTTCGTTTTGCCAGTCACTGAATGTAAATATTTGATGAGGCGAGTGTCCACTGAAGGTGTCGGGGTGTCGGTTTGCAGTGATGGTTTCTTGTTTTCCTGCTTCTGGACATGCAATCATTGATCAGTTGACCTGACCTTACATCATCTGTAAATCAACAGATATAAAATAAACTCATCCTAACCCAAGTCAGCCTGTAAACTCTCTAATTTAACACTGAATTGAACCCGTCGACTCAACAAGCGCTGTGTGGTCATGATATTGCAGTGCGTGATGTCGTGCCACCATTCGGTCCAAGGTGTAAACCTAGACAAGTTGTTCTAGTTAACTAATATTATGGAGTGATCTGCTTTTAGTTTAATCAGGACCATTGAATCAGGTCTCTCGCTCTGACTGGATGTCTGAATTATTTAGCGGAACACAGGAAAGGGAAGTCTCACGCTGCCATTCAAGAGTCGTACCTCTGTATTTGGACCTCTTTTGCTGGAAGCACATTACGGTAATTATATAACTGAGCTATGAAGCTCACTATGAAGTGCATGAAATCTAGGGCACTAACATAGTGTGACAGTGCTGACAAATGTGATCGTTCTGTGACCTAGCTGACAGTGCTGTGGTGCCAAGTGGGTTTCAAGTTATAAGGGATAGAAGAACCTGCCAAATCTGGCCTAATTTAACCCGACCTCTGTAATGGAGCCTGATTCGGCATGGTTTGGATTGCAGAGTCACCTCTTCCCATTTTACGGTGACCTGAAAAAGTGTTGGTAAAGAACAAACAGTGGGTGAGTGGCAGGCTACATTTATAGTGTACCAAGTTTCTTACACTCTAAAAAAATGCTGTGTTGTTTTAACCCAAATTTGGGTCAAATGTGGACAAACCTAGCCGTTTGGTTACATTTTTAAATTTAATTTTTAACCCAACATTTGGGTTTGTCCATGTTTGACCCAAAATTGGGTTAAAACAACCCAGCATTTTTTAGAGTGTAATACCAGAATATTTCTGCATGTCCTGTCTAAACCTCTAGACGTTAAGAGTTACCAATACTTACATTGGGACCAAAGGTCTGAAGACACACCAAATTTGTATTTAGGCCATGGACCTGTTGTTCAAAAGTAATTGGATTGGATCAAATCTTGAAAATGGGTCGTTCAAAAGAATTAGAAAACAGATTCTGAAACGGATTAACTACCGTACAAAAACCAATCGTGTTTTTTTTTCTGGATCAAACCATCAGTGAGTTCTTGAAAACCTTTTAGGAAGATTGGGATACCTCTGATCCAAACAACAAAAACGAAATGGGATTATCCTGATCTCAGCACACGGGTAAAAGGTATCCCAATCTGAATTCATTTAATAAAAAATGCAGCAAAAGCAGTTATATTGTGAAATATCATTACGATTTAAAACTACAGTATTCTATTTGAATACACTTACATTACATAAACTGTAATGTATCCCTGTGATCAAAGCTGTATTTTCAGCATCATTACTCCAGCCGTCAGTGTCATATGAACCTTCAGAAATCATTCCTTTAATTAAAAACAATTCTTATAATTATCAGCAGTTGTGCTGCCTAATATTTTTCTATTTTTTGATGAATAGAAAGTTCAAAATAACACCATTTATTTGAAATAACATTTTTATAATATAATATCCATAATAGCCCTTTTATTTAATTAATAATTTTAATGAATTATTTACAAATTAACATTTTTAGAAAATATTTTCAACACTGAATAATAAAGTACACTAACTTGTTCAAAATGAACTAAATTTATAAGTCAGTACATCGTCAATCCTTCTTCCTAAACGTGTTTTTGTTACTCTTTTGTTACGTCTCACTCCTGTCAGTTTCTCGTCATATCCATATCTTTGACGTGTGTCTGGTGTGAGAGTGGCTGAGGTTAGTTGTCAGAACGAGCGAGAAAGGTTTTTACATGGAGCCGCTAAATCTCCAAGCTCAGGTGAATCTCCCGTTTTAAACAAATGCCGAACAGAGGAGAGTCTGCTGGAGAAAAGAGCTCGTAATAAAACAAGAATCAACATAGGCTTGGCTTTTCAGAGATGGCGAAAACTGAGGGATTTGTAATGTAAAAGCAACGCAAAGATGGTGTTTTTATCACTCAAAAGGTGAGTAAAGGGTTTTATTGAGGAGATAAATTGCCATATGTATCTCTCTAACAGAGTTCACTATAAAGAATTATCTATTGTGAAGCTCAGTTCATTATGGTTGTTGTAGCTGTGCTGGAATTTATTTTCAAGGAAGTAACGTGTCAATTAATGGGTAAAGATACAGTAACGTCTTCAGATAGTCATCTTGAAATCCTTTCCATCTAAACTGGTTTGATCTCTTAAGTCTAGTAGTGAATGTTTTATGAGCAGTATGATAATCATATTCATCCTCACAGTCAAAGCTGAAGCACAACCAAAACAATGTTCTTCTGCAAAATGCATGAAGTTTTGTTTTTAACCGCTAGAGGGCCACAAGTTACACAGTGTACTTATATACACTGAACAAAATTATAAATGCAACACTTTTGTTTTTGCCCCCATTTTTCATGAGCTGAACTCAAAGATCTAAGACTTTTCTATGTACACAAAAGGCCTATTTCTCTCAAATATTGTTCACAAATCTGTCTAAATCTGTGTTAGTAAGCACTTCTCCTTTGCCGAGATAATCCATCCACCTCACAGGTGTGGCATATCAAGATGCTGATTAGACAGCAGGATTATTGCACAGGTGTGCCTTAGGCTGGCCACAGTAAAAGGCCACTCTAAAATGTGCAGTTTTACTGTATTGGGGGGGGGACCGATTTGACCGATTTTTGAACAATATTTGAGAGAAATAGGCCTTTTGTGTACATAGAAAAAGTCTTAGATCTTTGAGTTCAGCTTATGAAAAAAGTGTTGCGTTTATAATTTTGTTCAGTGTATTTGCGATCAACATTTATCTTTCAATTTGTCATCTTGGATTTTTTTTTTTTAACTGAGCTGGTCACAATGCATCCAAGGATGTAGACTTTAAAAAGGTCTTAAAACATGTTGTTGCCTACAGTACCTTTTACAGAACTGCCAGAGGGTCAAGCAAATGCCATTGAAATGAATGGAAATATTAAGGTTATTATACAGATCTTTAAGGGCAGCTCGCTAGGTTTGGGAACAGAGCTTGGATCTCACACATCAAACAAATCATCAAACAGCAGACGAAAGATCTTGCACGCATCATGACTGCATTTATTGATGATCATATCAGCAGTACAGATGAGCAGTATAAAACGTTCAGGCCTGTTTTAAAGGCCAAAGAGGATTGACCTGCAACACCTCCATCCTCAGTGTAATATGCATTTCACTTGTTAACAATGTCTTAAACGCTTGAATCTTCAAAAGCACAGAGCACCAACAGTTTACAGCACCACGAGGCTCCCGTGAGCCATACGAATACAATATTCACGTTTGATCCATATTTTCATATGACTGTAACTAAAATACATGAACTAGAAAACCCTACCACAAATACAGTGCAGATAACCCAAATCTATCTTATATTCTGTGTAACAACTTATAAAAAATCTAGTTACGGTTGTGTTTTGTTAAGAAGATTTTTTTTATTTTTTTTTATTAAAATAACAATAGTTGTATGGAAACTAAACTAGACCAAAATCTTTTATAAACCCAAAAATCTGATGCTGCTGGCTCTTTTGGAATTATTTAAAAAAAAAATTGGTCCTGAAATATTTTACTTGCATTTCATCACAATACTAAAGATGATTCACTGGATGACAAGAACTATTTAAAATAACATCCAGTATTAAGGGTTGGAGAATGAAGTTACAAATACATACAAAGTACCATTTCTCTTCTTTTAAAACAGCATGTTACTTGCTTTTTGCATTTTTGTTACTTTACAGTCATTTACTTTTTGTGTTTTTTGGTGCATTTAGAATTATGAATCTTTTGTTTATAGCAGGAAAAATAAACAGCTTAAATGAAAAGCTTTTATGATAGTATTCACCGAATGAAAACGAATAATCAACAAATGTAGCAGAGGAAAAAAAAAGTGTTAAAATTCTCAGTTTATGTTGAGATGTTAGTGATGTTATTTGCTTGGTGAAGCAATTTTTGCAAATATACAAAACAAAAAACAAACCCCAACATTTTGGGTTAATCTGTTAAAAATTCTACATAAACTGATTCACACATTCAATAATTATTGTATTACAGGGTTTCTGAGGATCTTAAAAAGGTCTTGAAGAGGCTTAATTTGCGCTTACACAAATGAAGGCCTTAAAAGGGTCTTAAATCTTATTTTGTCATTTTTCATCTCCAGTAAATGCATCTTGATTTAGGAATCTTAAAACATTTGCACTGGAAAAAGACAAAATTATGAAGAAGAATTTTTTTTATAGAGTGCGAGTCAAAGATATTTCCATATTCTAGATGGTTGAGAGCACAGGTTTTCAAGCTACTTTTTTGTAAAAATTAATTAAAAAGTAATGTCTGATATCTGTTGGAAGTTGTATTTTCAAACTCGGAAGCGTTGCTAATAGAACTCAGTGTGTTTCTCCTGTAGAAAACATATTGGCGTATTGTGTTCCTTTCAATTTATTCCTTAAATTTTCTTTACTTAGTCTTAAAAATGTTTTTTTTTAAAGTCTTAAATTCACATTCATTAAACCTGCGGAAACCCTATATTAACTTTAGGTTTGTGCAAAATAAGTTAATTAAGAACTGCACATTTAGGGCTGGTTCACACAAAACACGTTTTTGCGGTTAAATGCTTTAAAAATCAAGTTTTTTTAAAAGTTGAACTACTTTTAACTTGAGGGGTGCATTTTTACAATGGCGTGTCATGAGTGAGATGCGAACGCAAAGGTTAAACTCGTCCTTTTAGCTCGTGTTTACATAGAAAAACAATGGAAAAGCACCGCAGTGGAATGGAAAAACAAGTTCCCCTTATATTGTGAAAACGTTAATGTTCATCAGACAGTGGTCACATGACACATCAGATAAAAACTACTGTTTTTAATGAATAACCTGAATATGTACGTGCAAAAGGTTTGCTCCCTTCATGGCAGTTTCAATTGATCCATGATTTTTAAATAATGGTTCTGTAAAAACAGGTGTCTTGCTATGTGTTCAACCAGTTCTTGACTGGTAAACCTGTCAAAACACACCTTTTTGGGTTTAAAAGAATGACATAAAATTTTCCAAAATGAGTGCAAAAAACAATATATAGGTTAACTGTCTAACTGATGATGAATCCTGTAACTACAGCTTGATGTGTCCGGATGCATTTCATGATGCACTTTGAAAAAAATGGAGGGAAACACGCCCAGGATTCTTTGTTCAAGTAAAAATCTCATATTTTCATATATTTGAGAGGGACGTCTGCATTTCTAGAGCACCGTGAACCCTGCCTGCAGCAAGTCCAGTAGTTTGATGAGATGACCCAAGCCTGACCTCTGCAAGTGTTACATCACACAAGTGACACAACACTGCTTGCGGATGGAGCGCAGGGAGCAGCGACCCAGCAGCTTGAGCTTCTCACAGAAACGTGTCGACATGCTGTTTTTCTTGCAAACCAGACCTGCAAAGAAGAGAAGAAAAACAACAACAAAAATATTTAAGGGGCTTTAATCTTAAAAATAATCTATAAAGACATGGAGCAGCACATTCAAATAAGTGATCTATGGTAGCACACTGTTTTCCAAAATGTCTTGGGTAAAGAGATCAATTTTTGGTCTCTTACACAAAAAGGATTTCATACAATGGCACACGTAAGCCATGCATACAAATGTATAAATAGAATTGTCATTGCATTAGATAGCAAAACATTAAACCAAATAACGTATTTTACAGAAAGAAAGCACACTTTTGAGGCAAACAATTTTCTCTAAAATAACATGTTGACAGAGTACACAATAGGCGCGTTTCCACTGCCGGGCCAGGGCCGAGCCGTGCTAGTGCGTCCCAGGGCCAGTCGCGTTTCCACTGTCACTTTCGGGGCTTTACTCGGGGCCAACGGCCAGGATTTCTGGCCCGTCGAAAAGCGGGCCAGCTCGGGCTAGAGGCGTGCTCAAGGTAAAAGGCGGAGTTTATCGGTGTTATGGAACGTTATGATCTGAAGCAAGATGCACATTTCACTTTTTTATATCGCGCAAAATAATCGCTGCAAAGCTCTTCTGAGCATTTGGGCAGAAGAAAGGGTACAAATTTGACGGCGTGTGAAGAAACGGGACGTTATAAAATATATCGATGCTGAACTTTCTAAGCTAAGCATGCAGCGATCAACGCTTCAAGTTCAGGAAAAAATAAAAAAGTTGCGGGCGCAGTATTGTTCAAGGCGATTAAAACGCACAACGGACAAAGCGGAGCTCAGAAAAGGAACTTTTAATGGTTCGACTTGATTGACGTGTGCTGGGTCACCGTCCCTCTGGTAGTGACAACTCGCGAGACAATCGGGACACTATTGCAGCCACGGCCGGTGAGTTAATATACATGCTATCTTCCTAACTTGAAAAATAAATAAATTCATAATATCCGCTGAAATGGGATGGGTTGTATGTATGACGTTTGATCCAGAAAGGCGTGTTAGGGGCGGGGTTTAGGGCAGCGCTGAGGGGGTACTGGCCCGGCAGTGGAAACGCAAGCCCGGTGCTTAAGGCCTGAGGCCACTGGCTCGGCTCGGCTCGCTGTTAGCCCTGGCCCGGCCCTAGCCCGGCAGTGGAAACACGGCTATTGTAAACTTTCTGGAGTGACAACTGCATTTGGGGTGTTCACACTTGTAGTTCGGTTCCCTTGGTACGGACCGGAAAAAAAACCTAAAACATTTAGTCCTGGTTCGCTAAGCGTTCACATTGGCATTTTTACACTAAACCTAAAGGCACAGGGATATGTTCACAACCTGATTGGTCGGCTTTTATGACATGGAATTTACAGAACATCCAAAACAATGCTGAGTGTTGGGATACATGTGCTTGTTGTATGTGCGTAGCTACATGATGGTATTTTGACCAGCTGAGAACTCGTGAAGAGCTTATAAATGTGTAAAGGAGTCAAAACAGCACACAAATGAAGATCTGCTGCGAGGAGACGCCGTTCTGATGCCTGTACCGAACTGTGATGGACAAAAAAATGATGAGTAAAAAAACAGGTATGCTTGAGCATTCTGTCCTTTTTAGGGTCGCATCTTGTGACATCATGCTCTGTTTTTGGTTCTTTATACACTCACCTAAAGGATTGTTAGGAACACCTGTGCAATTTCTCATTAATGCAATTATCTAATCAACCAATCACATAGCAGTTGCTTTAATGCATTTAGGGGTGTGGTCCTGGTCAAGACAATCTCCTGAACTCCAAACTGAATGTCAGAATGGGAAAGAAAGGTGATTTAAGCATTTGAGTGTGGCATGGTTGTTGGTGCGAGACGGGCCGGTCTGAGTATTTCACAATCTGCTCAGTTACTGGGATTTTCACGCACAACCATTTCTAGCGTTTACAAAGAATGGTGTGAAAAGGGAAAAACATCCAGTATGCGGCAGTCCTGTGGGCGAAAATGCCTTGTTGATGCTAGAGGTCAGAGGAGAATGGGCCGACTGATTCAAGCTGATAGAAGAGCAACTTTGACTGAAATAACCACTCGTTACAACCGAGGTATGCAGCAAAGCATTTGTGAAGCCACAACACGCACAACCTTGAGGCGGATGGGCTACAACAGCAGAAGACCCCACCGGGTACCACTCATCTCCACTACAAATAGGAAAAAGAGGCTACAATTTGCAAGAGCTCACCAAAATTGGACAGTTGAAGACTGGAAAAATGTTGCCTGGTCTGATGAGTCTCGATTTCTGTTGAGACATTCAGATGGTAGAGTCAGAATTTGGCGTAAACAGAATGAGAACATGGATCCATCATGCCTTGTTACCACTGTGCAGGCTGGTGGTGGTGGTGTAATGGTGTGGGGGATGTTTTCTTGGCACACTTTAGGCCCCTTGGTGCCAATTGGGCATCGTTTAAATGCCACGGCCTACCTGAGCATTGTTTCTGACCATGTCCATCCCTTTATGGCCACCATGTACCCATCCTCTGATGGCTACTTCCAGCAGGATAATGCACCATGTCACAAAGCTCGAATCATTTCAAATTGATTTATTGAACATGACAATGAGTTCACTGTACTAAAATGGCCCCCACAGTCACCAGATCTCAACCCAATAGAGCATCTTTGGGATGTGGTGGAACGGGAGCTTCGTGCCCTGGATGTGCATCCCACAAATCTCCATCAACTGCAAGATGCTATCCTATCAATATGGGCCAACATTTCTAAAGAATGCTTTCAGCACCTTGTTGAATCAATGCCACGTAGAATTAAGGCAGTTCTGAAGGCGAACGGGGGTCAAACACAGTATTAGTATGGTGTTCCTAATAATCCTTTAGGTGAGTGAATGTCTTTGGTCTTTGTTGCGTTCATATTGTATTCAATTCGCATCAGAGTTGGTTTGGAAGCGGAGCGAGACCCATCTTTTCAGCGTCTCGGTCCTCTTGTTTAGTGACACCAGGGTTCAGATGACAGCGTTCACACTTATTTAAATGAACTGCACTAACAGAGCAATTGGTTAATTTTAATCTAACCAAACATGAGGGTGAATAGAGGAGTGAATCTCTTGCGTTCC
Organism: Tiaroga cobitis; assembly: GCA_030578255.1. Lineage (NCBI taxonomy): Eukaryota > Metazoa > Chordata > Actinopteri > Cypriniformes > Leuciscidae > Tiaroga > Tiaroga cobitis. The sequence continues at coordinate 56,276,167 of CM060595.1, read as the reverse complement.
GTGTGTGTGTGTGTGTGTGTGTGTGTGTGTGTGTGTGTACGGAACACGACTCACTTCCTAAATGACAGATGATAGATAGTAACCATAGCAATGTTCTGGAGTCTTTTGTGTTTGGTATCAGCTATTTTTTTTGACTGAAAAGTAATATCACAGACTTTAATAACAAAGACTTGTGTTCTGTAACTTTAAATAAACCACAGTCAACACAGGCATCATGTTTTGTTTATGTTTGTAAGGCTTGAAGTGTTGCCATGTACACTTATTATACACGTTTTGAGACTTGTTAACGCTTGGCTCATAAAGCGATCCAGTTTATGGAGTTAATAAAGTAGGCAGATGCAGGTCGCAATATTTAGGTCTTGTTTTCAATAGAAAGCATTTAACTGCAGTGTATACGTGGCCAGTGTTAGTGGATCATGCTGATATAGTTAATGTAATTAACTAAACCTGTGGTTCCTCTGTTTGGGGACTTGTTTGAAAAAAAGTGACTTCATACATCCACTAAAAATCAACAAAACACCACCTGAATAAAAGACACTGAGCAAAAATGATGAAGAGAAAATAAGAGTGAAGAGAATATCTTGCAGTATTTGTTTGATATTTTGTTACATTCAGGCACTATTAAGTGTCCAAATATATTTAGGGGCCACTTTATGTTAATCATAAATTATGAAATAAACAGAACGGGATATTATATAACTGAGTTTACCTAAATCAGTATTACACTCCTCTGGGTTGCAGTTCTTCACACTGTCAGGTTTATTGTTATTTGCACACAGTGACGTCTTTTCTTCCTCGCCGGATTCCTGGTTCACGCACCTCACCGCTCTCTTCTGAATCCCTCCACCACAACTTCTGGAGCACTGTCAATCAATAAAAACCGTGATGAAATCATGGATGCACAGGGAGGGACGTATGCCAACTTTTGTCCAATAAAATGCTCTCTAGACTAACAACGTCCCACCCACATGATCATAAATACCACATACTTCAGACTAGGAATAACAAGTCGCAAATCATGGATTGTAAATAAATTAACTAATGTTAACAAAAGGAACCTTATTGTAAAGTGTTACTGAAGTCTCTTATTCTCACCAAAGCTGCATTTATTTAATCAAAATTACAGTAAAAACAGTTATACTGTGAAATATTATAACAACTTAAAGTAACTATTTTCTATGTAGATATATTGTAAAATGTAATTTATTCCTGTGATCAAATCTGAATTTTCAGCATCGTTACTCCAGTCTTCAGTGTCACATGATCCTTCAGAAATCATTATAATATGGTGATTTGCTGCTCATGAAACATTTCTTATAATTATTATTGATGAAAAAGTTGTGCTTCATATTTTTAGAACAGAATTTATTTGAATTCGAATTTCTTTGAAACATCATACATTTCTTTAGAGTCTCTTTTGATCAGTTTAATCAAAATCAGCTTTATTCACCAAGTGTGCGCAAAACACAAGGAATTTGTTGTGTTCTTTTTAATGCATCCATGCTGAATCATAGCATTACTATAAAAAAATAATAATATTACTAATCGTGCATCAACACATCATTGCATTCATCATGATCTCAAGCCAAACCCCACATTTACTCTTTTCTTGAATGAAGAGTGAGGTCTGTGCAGTGTTTTACCTGAGCCCAGGCTTCAGTCTCCCAGCCGGTGCAGGGCTGCAGACGACAGGACTCAGTGCTGGTGGGTTTGAGCGTGACGTTACAGCGCTGATACTCGGGGCAGTGCACAAGTCTTTCCTTCACTCCCTGCCCACAACTTTTAGAGCACTGTCAATCACAGATGAAGAACATTTATCTAGACTAGACATGTGTCGATATATGGTATAATATATCATAATAACATTGTGCATGAACATGCATGGTATTGCTATTGTGGGCACTTCAAAATACATTGAATAATTCTTTATGTAAAGGATAATCCATGGCTAGCTGTTGTTAAAATGTAACAATTTTAATGCACGACGTGGAGGCAAAGAACCACCCGATGCAAAGCTCTGAGTTTAACTCCCAAAACAGTGATGTTACCCCCTCGTTGCTGAGAAATGTACTCTAGCGATTCAGTAGCGAAGCTATTTTATTAATAGTAGTGTTGATAACAAGTTTCTGTGCTTCTGAATGTTTCTGTGTGTGAGAAGCGTGATCTCAATGAAAGCAGCGCATTAATATAGAACAGTGATTAAACTGACTGGAACTACCCGTGTAATAAACGGTTTTAATGCACACCTTCCAGCCAATCAGAATCGAGTATTCAGACAGACCACGGTATAGTTTAGAATCCATTTTTAGAATCAAGCTACCTAGTTCTGGCAGGTCATGTTAGTCAAGCTCTCATCAACTGACTCTCAGCTCATCCACGTCTACCTATAGGAATGCGACGCCTATCAAAGCATCCCCTTATATAAGGTCCATTCAGTATTATGAGCAGATTTATCACGTTGCTCAGTTGTGAATTACCCTCCTCCATCCCCAGCTCCTCCTCTCGTCCAGTCAGAACTCGGCCTTCTGATATTCTTCTTGGAATCAGACAATTTTTTCTTGAATCATGTTGTACATTAAATCATTGAACATTAATAATTTCTGAGATACATTTATGTTGGTTCTGTTCTGTTTATCACTGCTCCCAATGCTCTTATCAATGCTAGGCTGCATGGATGCGCAAGGAGTTCTTGCCCAGAACAGAACCATATCCAAACTGTATGCTAATTGTCAATCATCTTTGACGATAATGGTCCTGACAGAAATACTTTTCCATCAATCGGTTAAAATGTACAACTTTGCATGTGTGCTGCTTCAGAGGCATGTATTCTCCAATGTAAACAACCCCAACACGCATGAGAAGCATGGCGGAACGAGTGAAGCAGATGCGCTGAATGAAAATGCACATTCACTCTCGGACAGTAGATGGCGCTGATGGAATTACAGAAATGCAGCCTTTACTCCGGTAACCCACATAAACAAAGCAGGCTGCTACTTTCATTTAAATGTTTTAAACAGCCATTCAGATTTTTGTATTCCCAATAGTGTTTATCACAGCACCAAAACTTGAATACTTTTAATTTTTTATCCTTTCAATATTTACTCGCCCTCGTGTCGTTCCAAACCCGTAAGACTTTCATTCATCTTCAGAGCACAATTAAAGACCTTTTTGATGAAATCTGATTGCTTTCTGTCTCTCCATTGACAGCTACGCAACTGACACTTTGACGCTTCAAAAAGTTCATAAAGAGATTGTAAAACTAATCCATATGAATTGAGCGGTTTAGTACAACATTTCTGAAGAGATTAAATCACTTTCTATGATGAACAGATTGAATTTAGGCTTTTATTTACATATAAACATTGATCAGCGAACATAAACAGAACATCAACTGAACCTGCTTGATGCACGAGAACAAACCCAATTGGTTCTTTCTGAAGCTCAAACGTGATGCGTAACACGAGAATGAACCTCATTGGTTCTCACACGTCAAGCAAACATGAGCTTCCGTTTACCACAACTGATGTGTGAGTTGATGAATGTTTAGATGTGAATAAAAGCCTAAATTCAATCTGCTCATCATATAAAGCAATGGAGTCTCTTCAGAAAATTTTGGACCCAACCGCTTAATTCATATGGATTAGTTTCACGATCTCTTTATGAACTTTTTGAAGCGTCAAAGTGTCAGTGTAGCTGTCAATAGAGGGACAGAAAGCTCTCAGATTTCATCAAAAAGATCTTCATATGTGTTCCGAAGATGAACGAAAGTCTTACGGGTTTGGAACGGCATGAGGGTGTTCGTTTTTTAATTAACTATATTTATTAAACTTAAACATTTTTACATTTGAATCTGGACTAAAACATGCCCTAGATGGGGAGTGAAAATACTTAAATAATAATTACTTAGTATTGTTTTATTGTATTCAAATGTAAAAAAAAAAAAATGTTTCAAGAAAAAAGTTATTTAACTCTTACAGTTTGTAACTTAATTGAAAAAAAAAATTAAAGGTGCATTGCGCACGTCTCTGAGTTTTTGCAGAACTATGCCCCCTCTGGCGACAAGCGAAACTGCCTTACTGTCTTTGTCTTACGTGGAGTTTGCGTTGGGGTTTGGAATGAACTACAAGCCGGTGTCTTTGAATCCATCTTCTACTTTTGTCGAAAGTTGACTAAAGTTTTGTCGCTCGAGTTGTCTTCGCTGATACGGAGAATGGCGGCGAATACACAAACCTGCCAGACATAGCCAGGTGAGCGTGAACGCGCATGACGTCATGCCCAGTCAGGGATTCCGGCCCGAATCCCTCTTATTTATTTTACTGTACAGGATTATAGACGCAATCGCAGTGATCAGAGAAGGGCTCATTCAGCCCATCAAGCAATTGTTTAAGCATGTATGGGTTAGAAAAACGGGTATTTTTAACATGAAATGTTGCGCAATGCACCTTTAAGCAATTATCATGATATGAAATTTTGATACCGTCACATGTAACATAAGTATTGGAAACCTCCGTTTAGTACCTCTCCCCAGGGCGAGTTGGTCCACTGCAGGCAGGGCCGGCTGGTGCAGGGCAGACTGCTGGGGGGTTTGTATGAAAGAGCCTGACAGTGAAACGGCCTCAATGGACGTCCGCTCTGAGTGTCGATGCACTGCACTTCTCGATGCTTCATATCAGTCACACAGCCTTCAGGACACTAAAGAGAGGGAGATCTCACAGTTCAGAACAGCATACAGTAATTAAGGTTTCGTTTGAAAACGTGGCTTTACCTTGGTCCAGTTACCACTCCTCCAGATGGCGCAGGGTCGCAGGTTGCATCGTCGGGCAGGTTCTGGCTTCTTCACACTGGCACAATCTTCCTCACGCTCTGAGCTGCAGGTTACGGACCGCCACACCGCTCCAAGACCACACGAAGTAGAGCACTGAAGAAAAAAAAACACATTAGAGACTAGAGTGAGTGCATTATTAGTACTGCATGACTGCATTTTATTTCCTCAGATAGACGTGGGTAACTCTAGTGATTCAAGCGTAAATAAACAGGTACACTAGTTTGGGGGTCAATGTTCAAAAGTTTGGGGGGTCAATGTTCAAAAGTTTGGGGTAAGTATAATTTTTCTTTTTTTTAAATAATTGTAATACTTTTATTCTTAAAGGTCCCGTTCTTCGTGTTTTTTTGAAGTTATGATTGTGTTTACAGTGAGCGAAAATAACGTGTTCATGTTTTGCGTGAAAAAAAAACAGTATTTTTCTCACAATTTACTTATCTGTATACCGTTTTCACTGTCCAAAAAACGGCCCGATGACTTCCTTGTTCTATGAAGTCCCTCCTTCAGAAATACGCAAGGAGTTCTGATTGTGCCAGCGGTTCCTGTGTTGTGATTCGACAGCAGCTTATCGCACGTTGCCCGGAAAGGTCACGCCTCTTACCATAATTTGGAGATGCATCCGCTGATTTTTATTGTAAAAATGTCCAACATATTACCTTATCAATTTGAGCCTGAATCTGACCCGGAGAACGTAGATGAAGAGAATCGATTAGAACCTGTTCAAACACGACTTTTGCTGTTTATTTAGTAGTTGTCATACTTTTAATTGGTTACATTTTAATGTTAAATGTTACTAACTGTTATAAAATCTTGTGGTATATGTTTTTTTCCGTCTGTCGAATTAACGATGGTGATGTTGAATTTTTAAAATAAGTTCATTGTTTATTCCTACCTTAGTTACACGTGTGCACGAGTTTTGATTAGTAATATGTGTATTCTAGGTGTACATGTGGTAACTGTGAAAAAAGATACTCTTCCTCTTCTCCGTGGGAGCGCAACGAGACCACGGCCCCTTTTTTGTGTATTCCTGTGGGCGGAGATTAGTCAAAAAACTGTTCTAGTTACGTCATTAAAAAAGGAAGTCGAGGGATGTAGTCCAAACCGGCCGTTCGCAGTAGGCTTTGAAAGGGGACTTCTGTTAAATAAAATATCTCGCTAGGCATTGAACTTTGAGCTTTATAATTTTACAGGTATTATTTATGCACTAACAGCAACATTACACACTAACTAAAGTTTGAAAAATGGAATCGCGAAGAACGGGACCTTTAAAATTATCAAAAGTGACAGTGAAGACTTGATTTTTCTATTTATCAAAAAATCCTGCAAAAAAAGTCTTGTTTTCTCAGAAATATATCAAAATTGAGTTTGTGCTTAAAACAAGAAAAAATGTATTTCCAACGGGGTAAGAAAACTAAAATTAATTCAAAAAGAAAAATACCAATGGGGGAAAAAAACAAAAACTTTTTTAACAGATTCCCCCCTCTCCCCATTTTAGGCATAAACTCACTTAATATTTATATATAATCATCAGAAAAAGACTTAATATCATGTAATTTTGCTTCTCATGTAAATATATCTTGATTCAAGAATATTTACATATTTGTACTGAAAAAAAAGACAAAAATACTGAGGAAGAAATTCATGCCATTCAAAGTCTAAAACCTAAACCTTTAACACTATTATTTTGCTGCAACACAAGCATTGCCATTTCTTTCTGGAAATGCACATCTAGTTATAATTATTTGCAGATAATGCAACAGATGGTCACCTTAGACATAGACTAATTAAGTTTTCATTCTTACATCACTCCAGTTGCCAACTTCCCAAAATGCACTCCTTCTGATGGGATCTCGTGCATTCAGGTTCCCATAGTCATCGGTGGTGTTCGCCGTCTCCGGCCTCTGCCTGAGAGCTTTAGGCGCCTTGCCTTTGTTGGGACCTTTCGGTGTTTGTGGGGCCTTCCTGAGTATCTTCACTGTAGGAAAAGTTGCTTGGGGACTTTGAGTATTTAAATGTGGCACTTTGGGTTTTGGGGTGGTATTTAGTTCAAATGGGCTTGTTTTAGTGCATTGATGTGTTGTGAGATCAATATATTGGGTTCTACTGGTAGAGGTTGGTTTTGTTGTGTCAATGATAGTATGCATTGGTGCTCGGGTTGTGGTTGGTTGGACAGTGGATGTGGGGACTTCTTCAGGAGTGCTGGTAAACATATCATCATCACGTGCTCTTTCTTCTCCGGTTGGATCTTCTACTATGTAATCATAACCCGTTGTGTAGCTTTTATCCGGAGGCTGCAGGTCTGTGCTTCCCTCCTCGTCCTCAGGAGCTCCCCGGTCTTTAGTATTTGTGGGACCCGCTCCCCGACCATCATTGTCTTTGTGACCATCCCTCACCAAGATAAAGTCTCTGTCATCTTCATGGATGATGTCAGATGTTGTGGATGTTGGGGAAGTGTTGGTGTGTGTTGTAATGGGAGTAGAGGTGTTTGGAGGCACGATAGTGGTGCTATATCCTGGTGTTTGGGTCCCGGGGGCCTGCGTTGGGGTTTTAGGAGGGACTCTAGGTTGGAATCGTGGTCTGCAGCTCTGGAGGTTACAGAAGTTTGTGGAACGAGGTCGACTGGAAGGGTTGCACTGGCTGGGTTGTTTTGCAACGCACTTGACGGTTCTGGACTGTATTCCTCCATTACAAGACAGAGAGCACTGCGGGATGACAGTCATATATTCCAGTAACACAAAAATGAAATAATACGACAATGCAACTAATTACTACGCAAAAGTGACATAAATATGTGCATGCATGAATGAGATTTGACAGGCAAAAGATTTTAATTGAAAAAACAACAACTTGAACTTCGGTCTTGTCCTCATCCAAAGCTATTGCATGACTTCAGAAGACTTGGAATAATGCACATCTATCTATCTATCTATCTATCTATCTATCTATCTATCTATCTATCTATCTATCTATCCATCCATCCATCCATCCATCCATCCATCCATCCATCCATCCATCCATGCATTCATCCATCCATCCATCCATCCATGCATCCATCCATCCATCCATATCCATATCCATCCATCCATCCATCCATCCATCCATCCATCCATCCATCAATCTATCTATCTACAAGCACATATACATACACCAGTTTTTAATCATGACTTTAATCATGATTTGACTTTTACTGTGATTTTTGGCCTTTTAAAGGGGTCATATAATGGTACATGCACTTTTACAAGTTGATTGTACTGAAATGTGTGTTGGCAGTGTCTGTACACAACCATCATATAATGATAAAAATCCATCCAGTGGTTTTGTTTTAATCTCCTTATATGTTTTCCCCTGCCTCAAATCGAGCCGGTCGAGCCTGTGACGTCACAGGCTCGCACGCCCCTCCCACGATTGTTGATTGACAGCAGTTTCAACACAGACCCGCCCTCGCTCGTGAGCGAGCTGTCAATCATACTCCGCGCGGACCGGCGCGGTCATTGTTGATATGCTGGAGCACTGTCTATGAGCAGAATGGCGTCTAAGCGATTGTGGTGTTCTGTTCTTGGGTGTAATAACGAACACAGCAGTCATTTTAATGTTCCTAAATCCGAACCGCCGAAGACGCAGTGGCTGAGTTTGTTTTCGAAGGGAATATTCCCCACGAGCAACGTCAATGCTCTCATGTTTGCGCGAATCATTTCACACACCAGACTGCTTTATAAACGAGGGTCAGTATAAAGCTGGTTTTGCCAAGAAGCTGCTCCTGAAAAAAGGATCGGTACCAACTATTCGTGTTCCTGCTGATCCTCCAAAAGAACTGAAGTGAGTGTAACGTTTTATTAAACTTTATATTAATATTTATATTAATCCTTGTAAATCGCTAGCTGCACGCTTCACAATGAATGCGTCTAAGGTTTACACTCAGGGTACATTACGGCATGTTTTCTATGTATGACGTTCTCAATATAATGCATAATCCCACGTTTATACTAAACAACGCGTTATGGTTATTGTGTTATTGTGTTCAAACGGTGTACGCCAGAGCCGGCTCTGATGTACGCATAGAACAGAGAGGCGGGGTGAGCAAAGCTCATGATCATTTAAAGGCATATGCACTGAAACGGCTTGCTGAAAACAGAGCTGTTTTTTACCAGGTAAAATAAGTGTTTTCTTACAATACTAATGAGAATTTTTAATTAAAGTATATTACAAACTTTTAATTTAGACCCTAAAGAATCATATTAGCTTGTACAAAAATGGCATTATATGACCCCTTTGAAGTAAAAGTAAAAGTCAAAATGAGAGTAAAAGTTTTCCTTTAAATCCTGAACAATTCCAAACAATCCACAAAACATGCAACTGATGCGGAGAGCTTAAGGGACATGGTGATGAAAAAAATATGAGATGGTAGAAAAAATTATATTTCAGTGCTAAAATTTTGCGAGCGAAGCGAACACAAAAGCATTGATATATATAATTACCATTTCCATTTTTTTGCAATTCCAATGTCCCTTTAGGGGCTCTTATGGTTCATTTAGGTTAATTTGCAATAAAACAGCCCACCTCACTCCAGTTCCCCACAGTCCATTCTGACCCACACGGTACATCTCGGTTGCAAGGTAACACAGTTTTGGATTTGGGCAGCTGCTTACAGTCCCCAGGGTGCAGAACGCGTTCCTCTCCGGCCACCGTACGCACACACAGAATGGTGCGCTTTCTCACTCCGGTGGGACCGCATGTAGCCGAGCATGTCTGCCATCCTCCCAGCCACCACCTGAAGTCAGCAAAGGTTCGCAATAAAACAGTGTATCTCAACCTTTTTGACTTTAAGGCCTCCCATAGACCTTAGCCAGGTTAGATGCCATATTAAATTTAACACGGATGGAAATGAGCCTGTGAGGGATAGACTTACAGCCTGAGGAGCCCCTAAAGGGACATGGTGAAGAGAAAAAAATATGAGATGGGAGGAAAAATTATTTGGCAATGCTTTTGCATTCTCTCCCCTGAGAAACTTCTTTCTTGGGGGAACGCAAAAACATTGACTTTTCCTCCCATCTTATATTTCTTCCCACTCAGTAGCTCCGTAACAGCCTTTATAATTGCGTACACTGAATAAAGATCCAAGATTATGTAATTTTAACAGCTCACTTTTTACAAGCTGAATAAACACTACGTTTTTAACAACAGTACAATCCATTGAACGCAATGTATTCTATCCCTCACTGCCTTATTTTCATTCCTGTCAAAAATTAAATATGGCGCTACCCTGATTAAGGTCTATTATCCACAACAATATTTGAAGGCAAAACCACTCACAATTTCTCCCCAATAAAATATTTTAGTGCTTGGCATCACAAGAAAGATGTATATTCAGTATAAAAATAACCAAATACAAATAAATATCTAGATTTTTAGTTGTTTTAGCGGTAACACTTTACAATAAGGTTCGTTAGTTAACATTAGTTAACTACATTAGTTAACATGAACTAATAATTAACTGCACGTATACAGCATTCATTTATCTTTGTTAATTTCAACATTTACTAATACTTTATGCAAATCTTGTTAACATTAGTTAATGCACTGTGAACTAACATGAACAAACAATGAACAGCTGTATTTTTATTAACTAACATTAACAAATACAGTAACAGATGTATTGCTCATGGTTTGTTCATGTTAGTTAATACATTAACTAATGAACCTTATTGTAAAGTGTTACCGTTTTAGCTTATTTTAATGAATAATCAGACATGCTGTATTATGGGATACAGTTATCAGAACAGTATACTCTGCTGTCTTATGTCGTAGGTTCTCTGGTTATTCGATGCGTACAGAAATGCACAGTAAACATACCACACACTGCAGAAATAATAAATAAGACGGCTATGGTGGTGTGCTATTCTGAACATTCTTAACACATAGCCATTATTTATACATTACCGTACCTCGCAGGGCAGTCCATGTTCTTGCACTGGCGATGCTTGTCATCAGGACGAGTACTGGGGTCACATAGTGTTTCTTCAACCACGCCAACCTCTGCCTCGAAACAGCGGACAGGTTGATGCTGCTCACCTATACAGAGAGAAAACAAAATCAGACCTATCAGCTTTCAAAGATATCTAAATGATGGGAGAATATTTCAAACAACAACAAACCCAGTAACTACTGCCATTCAATTGTTTGGAACCAAAAAAAAAAAAAAAAAGATTGTGATGAGTCAATGAAAAGTAAAAAGTAAAGAAAATCTCCATGCCAATCCCACAGGTGGTGCTGCAGTCAGTCCAGGCTCCGTATTTCCAGATATATTCAGGTTCCAGAATATCGTTCCCCAGCGGGCGACTCCTCTTAATGGTGTACTCATACTTGACACCAGGATTCAGCTCTTGGAACAACAACTGAACATTTCAAATTAAAACAAAAACATCTATCATTTAATCGAAGTATTCAAGAAATCATCTTGGTTCTGCAAGTGCCGCCAGTCTAAGACGCAACGGCTTTATTTGTCATGCTATTTTTCATGCTTTCTCACATAAATTATTTAAGAAGACTAATAAAATAAAAAACACTCTTTGTGCCTGCCCCGATAATGAAATAGTTTTTCATCAGAGAATTGAATTAAGTCAAAATCCGGTATTCTAACAAAAATGCTTTCTGGGCAAATTGGTCATTGGTTCATTAAACCAATATTGTAAGTTCACTACAATTGATTACAAAAGTAAAGCCACAGACTCTTTACTCAATGTTAATACAAACAAAAATTGCATTTCCAGTTGTGTTTTTAAATGAAAGTCTAGCAAAGCAGACTTTGTGGCAAAGCAAAGCTCAAGAATAAAAGCCAAAATACACACTGTTTTGAACGAATACAACAGGAATTAAATTGTAAATGGCGTCACATTTTTATGTATCATGTATGAGAATGGTGCTATAAAATCATTTGCCAACCTTTTCTGTTCTCAGAAAGGGATGTGATGCAACTATCCATAAACACTTTTTATTATTATTATTTAATTTTTGTTTTTTAGCTTTACATTTCCTTACTACAACTTACTTTCAGGATTTCTTGAACTTCTCTAAATTTAAGTGCACATTTTTTCTTTGTTTTTATAAACCTGATGCTGTCTATAGAGTTTAAAAGATATTGAACCTAGAAAATTCCTTTGGTATATGTGCATTTAGGCATATCAAGTGTTTAGGTGCGTGAGGGTACCTGGATCCGGACAGGTTCAGTTGTTGGTCCTGCAGAGGTGAGATTCTCCATATTTCCGCTCCGCTCGTAGTAAAACTTTGTGCCACCTGCCTCATACTCTCCGTTCCACTGAATGATGTAATTCCCATTGAGGTAATACTCATCTGACTCAGCCGCTCGGATCGCAAGGAAATTCCCAGCCTCTTCTACTTCCTGTATGAAGATATCCCGAGCTCCCTTGGGAATCAAAACCAGGTCCATGTAACCTAAATCACATGATCTCACTTATAAACCATATAAGACATCATTCAAACATTGGAGTTTCAACAAACAGTACATTCATCTGGACATATATAATTTAATTTATCATTTGTTAACTGTAATTTAATCTCTAAAATATAGAAACATACATATAAATATATAACTCATGTGTGCTACACACCAAATCCATCTAGCTTCACAAAGTTCTCCTTCACCGTCTCACAAGTGGATCCATCACCGAGACAAACGCCACAGCTGTCCTCTTTAGCATTAGAATTAATGCCAAAATCACAACCCACCTCCTGGAGAAAGATTACACAAACACACACACACACACACAATATATAATTGTTCTCTATGGCACAAAAATATAATTTACTTTTCTCATAACATGAAAGGTCAATATTAGGAGACAAAAAAGGGCATGTGCTGTTGACCAACCAATATATGTATTCGTAAAAACAATAATTAAAGGCATAATTCACTCAAAAATGACATATTTATGAAACAAATATGTCTCCTATATCTCTTATAAAACGTTTTATGTCGTTCCAGACCTGTATGAGTGGCTTTCCTAAGGCAGAACACTGAGTATGAAGACAGAATTTAAATTGTTGGATGAAATATTCCTTTAAGGTTGATTTACCTGTAAATGGACCTGTAGGTGACACATCTGGATAATATATATACTACTGTTCAAAAGTTTGGGGTCAGTAAGATTATAATTTTTTTTGTGTGTGAAAGAAATTAAATACTTTTATTCAGCAAGGATGCATCACATTAATCAAAAGTGACAAAGATATTTATATTGTTATAAATATTTCTAAAGGAAAATATATATTTCACAATATTACTGCTTTTAATCAAGTAATTACAGCCTTGGTGAGCATTTTTTTTGTTGTTGAATAAAATAAAATAAAAATCTTACCAACCCTAAACTTTTGAATGGTAGTGCATGCAGTTCAAAATGAAGCTGAAAAGAACATTGAACAAGAATAATAAAGAAAAAATGTTGTTAGTGAAGCTTGTGCAGCACAGATGCTTTGATCATTTAATATGACATTCAGACAAGTGAAAGTGTCACAAAATACTTTGTTATACACTGATATACACCGCTGTAAAGCATCAATACACAAGCACAATTGGGTTGAGTAAGACATACCCAGCCACACTACCTTGCACACACCATTGACACAGACGTTCCTGCTGTTGTTGATCATGAAGCAGGGCGTCCCGTCTGTGACCGCATCCAACATCTTCTCAGAAAAGTCCTCATCCACAGGCTTGCAGTGTAACTCGCATGGACGTGCTGTGAGAGAGAGACAGGCCTGCTATTTACTGTGTGATCCAGTGAAGAATTTTACTATAGGGTTTGTAAAATCCTTTATACTAATACATTTAATATCATGGAAAGTACCAAAAAGTACCTAGAACTGTGTACTGTCCAAAGTTTGAGGTCAGTGAGATTTTATTTAATGTTTTTCAAAGAAGTCTCTCATCAAGGCTGCATTTATTTGATTAAAAATACAGTAAAAACAGTAATATTGTGAAATATTATTACAATTTAAAACAAGTGTTTTCTATGGTCATATATTTTAAAATGTAAATTATTCCTGTGATTTAAAGCTGAATTTTCAGCATCATTACTCCAGTCTTCAGTGTCACATGATCCTTCAGAAATCATTCTAATATGCTGATTTGATGCTCAAGAAACATTTTTTACTATTATAAATGTTATGCGGCTTTATATTTTTGTGGAAAACATGACACGATTTTTTCAGGATCCTTTATCCTGAATATAAAGGTCAAAGTAACCCCATTTATTTGAACTATAAATCTTTTGTAACATTATACATGTCTTTACTCTCACTTTGGATCAATTTAATGTGTACATGCTGAATAACAATATATATATATATATATATATATATATAAAAACTTGCCGACTCCAAAACTTTGACCTGTAGTTTAGGCATAGATACTATTCTATACCATGGTACACCCTGCCACAGAACTTTTTTGTAAATCTAAGTTACCAAAAGACTCATATAAAGTTTATAATTAATAGATATTGTTGCCATGCAAACATCAAATAGTCTTTAGGCTATAATCTACAATCCAAAATTCCTGCTGTGCTCCAACTGCTTAAACAGAGCAAACAACAATGACTAAACATTTGTGTCAGGAACCCACACACCTCTAAAGCTGGCTAATAAAAGTGGGGCATTCTTGAAAGTGAACCAACAAACTCTATAAAACTGTAAGCAGCCACGTGCAAGGAGTTTTATGTTAATGTCAACAGGCCTCGACCCGCCGCAGTGTCTTGGCTCAGCTGTTCAGTTGTAGAGAGCACATGTTTTCATTTCTCAAGTCTTCAGGGTAACAAACATTAATAGCGCCACAGTTCTGTAGAAAGCTGTGTTTATTCAAACAGTTTTTGAGAAGAAATATGATCAAAGAAGCAGCCAGGGATGGTGGCTCACAGGACCCCAAAACAGTCATCTAGGTGTGGCTTAATCCACATGCTACGGCCTACAAAATATTATTTTGAATAAGCTTTCAAATTTCTGAAACGGATCCTCATGACCCATGAAATTTTTTTTAATCTAAGTATATATGTTTTGATGCCATCAATATGCTAATGTGCTAATAAAAGTTAAGATATATAAACAATAGTGAAAATTTGGGGTAAGATTTTATAACATTACAAAATATTTCTGTTTCAAATACCGTAAATGCTGTTCTTTTGAACTTTCAATTCATTTAAAGAATCCTGAAAAAATTCACCATGGTTTTCATAAAAATATTAAGCATTTCTTATTATTATCCATGTTGGACACAGTTGTGCTAACTGTGTCCAACATGGATAATAATAAGAAATGTTTCTTGAGCAGCAAATCCGCATATTAAAATTATTTCTAAATAATCATGTGACACTGAAGACTGGAGAAATGATGCTGAAAATTCAGCTTTGATCACAGGAATAAATTACATTTGAAAATGATTCTAATAGAAAACAGTCATTTTAAATTCTAATAATATTTCACAACATTACAATTTTTTTGGTATTTTTGATCAAATAAATGCAGCAAATAAATGACCCCAAACTTTTGAACGGTAGTATATTTTCTCTTGACCACAAATATTGATCTTGTACCATGCATATACACATTTGAATTGAATATTTTGATGCATGTGATATTACAGGTGGCCGCAACAGGTATCCACTCGTAGAGTTCATTGTGGTAAGGCACAGTGTTAAATTCACTGCACTGCATCTCTCTAAAGGAGGGCTGTTTTCTGGCACACGGCTTCGTGTTGCAAATCCTGTAGCGCTTCCGCTCACCCGTACAATATTTCCCTCCAAACTCGGGTCTGTACATAGAAACAAAAATCATGCTACAGATCATATGTTCAGCAAAATATACAAGGACAGACTGAGAAAGAGGGAGGAATTGAAATGGGGAGGAACAAAAGAGACAGTGGTTATTTAAAGACTCAAAATGGTGAAAATTAAAAATGTAAGACGCTAGTGAATTTATGACAGCACTAAAGGCAGCAGCAGTTCGCAAAATAGGTACAGGTGTTCCCTCTAGTGTTTTCTGCTGGTAGTACAGAAGATAATATGCAGAAATACATGAACACGCTGTCAGGATAGCATACAACAACCACTGTACTTTTTTATGCAGTATGTTTATTGTTGCCAGTATGTAAATTCTCTGTATGCATAGACTATCCACCCAATAATGGCTCAATACATTTACAAAAATTGTGTAAAAAAAGTGCTGAATATGACAAGCACACCGCACACATAATACTATATCACAGAATACAATGCACCCGACTTGACCTTTCATTTCACGTGCTAAATAAATATTTGATTTTTTACTTTTTAGTTATCAATATACATATTTATATGTATATACTACACTCACCTAAAGGATCATTAGGAACACCTGTTCAATTTCTCATTAATGCAATTATCTAATCAACCAATCACATGGCAGTGGCTTCAATGCATTTAGGGGTGTGGTCCTGGTCAAGACAATCTCCTGAACTCCAAACTGAATGTCAGAATGGGAAAGAAAGGTGATTTAAGCAATTTTGAGCGTGGCATGGTTGTTGGTGCGAGACGGGCCGGTCTAAGTATTTCACAATCTGCTCAGTTACTGGGATTTTCACGTACAACCATTTCTAGGGTTTACAAAGAATGGTGTGAAAAGGGAAAAACATCCAGTATGCGGCAGTCCTGTGGGCGAAAATGCCTTGTTGATGCTAGAGGTCAGAGGAGAATGGGCCGACTGATTCAAGCTGATAGAAGAGCAACTCTGACTGAAATAACCACTCGTTACAACCGAGGTATGCAGAAAAGCATTTGTGAAGCCACAACATGCACAACCTTGAGGCGGATGGGCTACAACAGCAGAAGACCCCACCGGGTACCACTCATCTCCACTACAAATAGGAAAAAGAGGCTACAATTTGCAAGAGCTCACCAAAATTGGACAGTTGAAGACTGGACAAATGTTGCCTGGTCTGATGAGTCTCGATTTCTGTTGAGACATTCAGATGGTAGAGTCAGAATTTGGAGTAAACAGAATGAGAACATGGATCCATCATGCCTTGTTACCACTGTGCAGGCTGGTGGTGGTGGTGTAATGGTGTGGGGGATGTTTTCTTGGCACACTTTAGGCCCCTTGGTGCTAATTGGGCATCGTTTAAATGCCACGGCCTACCTGAGCATTGTTTCTGACCATGTCCATCCCTTTATGGCCACCATGTACCCATCCTCTGATGGCTACTTCCAGCAGGAAAATGCACCATGTCACAAAGCTCGAATCATTTCAAATTGGTTTCTTGAACATGACAATGAGTTCACTGTACTAAAATGGCCCCCACAGTCACCAGATCTCAACCCAATAGAGCATCTTTGGGATGTGGTGGAACGGGAGCTTCGTGCCCTGGATGTGCATCCCACAAATCTCCATCAACTGCAAGATGCTATCCTATCAATATGGGCCAACATTTCTAAAGAATGCTTTCAGCACCTTGTTGAATCAATGCCACGTAGAATTAAGGCAATTCTGAAGGCGAACAGGGGTCAAACACAACATTAGTATTCCTAATAATCCTTTAGGTGAGTGTATATAAACACACACAAATACATTAATGTTCAAAAGCTTCTTTAATATTTTTGAAAGAAGTTTCTTATGCTCACAAATGATGCATTTATTTGATCGGTAACACTTTAACACTTTACCATTTGATCAAACATACAGTAAAAACAGTAATAATGTAAAATATTATTGCTATTTAAAATAACTGTTTTCTATTTGAATATATATTATTCCTGTGATCAAAGCTGAATTTTCAAATTTCAGCATCATTACTCCAGTCTTCAGTGTCACATGATCCTTCAGAAATCATTCTAATATGCTGATGTGGACATTTTTGATCAACTTCTGATATTGTCATTTTTGATCAAGTTAATGCACCCTTTCTGAATAAAACAAATTTCTTTAAAAAAAAAATCCTCCTGACCACAAAATATGAATGAATGAAAGAAAAGCACTGAGGAATAATGGTACTTAGGCTTGTTGCATTCCCTGTCTGCGGACTGGACGCCGGCTCCACAGGTCCGAGAGCAGAAGGACCAGGTGCTCCAGGGACCCCACCCTCCATGCACTGTTTCTGGTAACTTCCCTACGACGACACACTCACCAGAGATACACCACTGACACACACAGATACACGATTAAATATAGTGATAAAAAACACTTCTCTCTACATGTAAATCTCTCCTACCTTCTCAGGTCCGCACTTGGTTCCGTCGACTGGCGAGTCCAGTTTGGAGCGGCACGTCCCATTTATAGAGCACCACAGAATTTGACACACGTTCTGGAACCAAAAGGGCCAGAATTACTTACTTGACAACTTGAAGATCTCCTTTCGTTATTTGAGACAAGAAAATACATTATACTTAAAAAAAAAAAATCAAAGTAATATTGTAATGAATACATCTTAAACTCTAAACTGTATCGGTGTCCTTTACACAGATACAATATATTCACCTCAGAATATATATTCCCATCAGCTTGTAAAAACAAGCAAAAGTTTCAACTTTTTGAACAAACACCGAAAGCATTAAACTCTGGTGTAAAAGCACCAGAAAAAAATATAAAAGAAAAAATATAAAAATATTAAATATTAAAAAATATATAGAAAAAATATTTCTCACTCAGCTTGTAAAAACAAGCAAAAGTTAAAACTTTTTGAAACAACCACCGAAAGCATTAAACTCTGGTGTAAAAGCACCAGAAAAAAATATAAAAGAAAAAATATAAAAATATTAAATATTAAAAAATATATAGAAAAAATATTTCTCACTCAGCTTGTAAAAACAAGCAAAAGTTAAAACTTTTTGAACAAACACCGAAAGCATTAAACTCTGGTGTAAAAGCACCAGAAAAAAATATAAAACAAAAAATATAAAAATATTAAATATTAAAAAATATATAGAAAAAATGTCTCACTCAGCTTGTAAAAACAAGCAAAAGTTAAAACTTTTTGAACAAACACCGAAAGCATTAAACTCTGGTGTAAAAGCACCAGAAAAAAATATAAAAGAAAAAATATAAAAATATTAAATATTAAAAAATATATAGAAAAAATATTTCTCACTCAGCTTGTAAAAACAAGCAAAAGTTAAAACTTTTTGAACAAACACCGAAAGCATTAAACTCTGGTGTAAAAGCACAAAATCATCCACCTTTTTGAAGAGAGGCATGAAATCATTTTATTATTTAAGTGATTTTTCTGAAAATCTGACAATATTTTGATTGAAAACTATTGCCTAGGGAAAAATAAAATGTCCAAAAACATTCCACAATGTCCCAATCCAAATGTAGGGACCTAAATACCACAGACACTTGGGCATAGACTCCTTTAAAAAGAGGCAATAAAAAACCACCAGGAACATCTATAGCAATCCACTAAAATCCGCCTAGCAACCACAATGCAACACCCTGCAATCCATCCAGAACATGCTAGTATAACGGTGGTGACTTTTGCATGGTAAATACTCCTCTCTTTTTATATAGCGCTTTTCACAGTAGATAGTGTTTCAAAGCAGCTATACAGAAAATTACAATGTTAATGTTTATAATTTCTTAAGATTTTCAGGCCTTATAGTTGCATAGCAGATTAGAGCTGGGCAATAATAGTTGCTAGGTCTGAAATAGCACACTATAAAGTAGTAGATGCTACATTTGGATTGAAACTTACTTTGCGAGCGTTAAAAAAGTATGTTTTATATAGTATGAATGTGTGTAGTATGAATTAAATCTGGACGTACTACATTCGCCATGTCTACATTGTCATGTGACCTAAGCCGTCGGTTGTGTTGTTGCTTCACTTCCATTCACAAATCCTCTCCCGTGGCCTCATGGGATAGTAAAGTGTCCATCCAATGCACATTCCAGAATCTCACAAGTAGTAGTAGGTCATTCGGGTATTTTTCGCTCGACTGTTTTATGAATACCATGAATTCGGAAACATTACTCGGCTCACATCGGCTGCCATCGGAGGATGCATTACAAGGTAGGAAGGCACGTTCGAATCATCCAATGTTAGCTTCACTTCCTGTCTCCTGAGATACCTTCATCTGATCGAGTTTTAAAGGCAGCATAGATGTATCCTTTCGCTGCGTTTGATATCCCACAGTCCTGTGCTTTCCATTCTGTGACAGTTGTGCTAGAAAAATAAAGATGGCGTCTAAAAGTTTCGGTTGGTGGTCAGTCAGTTTGTGTGTAAATTATTATTGTAGTAATTAAATATTTGCTTAGTTTTCACCAAAGCTTGCTCCAATTTGCTGTAGATCATTAAATCTTTACGCTGCCTCAGAAGTCTGTCCAAAATCAGTTTTGTGAAGTACGTGCAAACGCTGCCTATAAAGTCATTGCCTGAGTCAGCTGCCTAGGTTTTTGGATGCAGCCATACTTTTTTTTGCCTACTATTAAGTATGGAAGTTGGCATATTCGGACGCAGCGATCGTTTACATTTTGCGACGATGCCGGCAATCAAGCAATTGAGATTTGCTATATAGTATATAATGAGTAAACTGTATTTATGTGGATAAAGTTGGACATACTTACATATACAACTTTGTAAGATCTGGGTGATAAGTCAAGTCAAGTCAAATATATTTATATAGCGCTTTTCACAATACAGATTGTATCAAAGCTGCTTCACAGTATCAATCAAAACAACTTAACAATGTTTGTTTATTACTGGAAAAAAGACATCCAAGTTTGGTAGAGCTGATCAATGGTATGATTGGTTAATTAATTTGAATATCCCCAACTGAGCAAGCCAAAGGCAACAGTGGCAAGGAACCGAAAAACTCTATCCAGTGACCTAAAGGTGTCCTAACACACCATCAGATGACCCAATGGAGAAAAAAAAACCTCGGAGAACCCAGGCTCAGTCGGGGGCCAGTTCTCCTCTGGCGTTTGTGAACTAGAGGCCGAATTTACAGTAACTGTAAGATAAAAAATGTATATGAATGCCTGGCTAAATAGATGCGTCTTCAGTCTAGTTTTAAACTGTGAGAGCGAGTCTGAGCAACGAACAATATCAGGAAGGCTATTCCAGAGCTTCGGAGCAAAATGGGAAAATGCTCTGCCTCCTTTGGTGGATCTGGATATCCTAGGAATGACCAGAAGCCTCGAATTTAGTGATCTTGTAAGGCGATAGAAGATCCGTTAAATGATCTGATAATGATATAAGAAATATAAATGAATTATTTAATATTTAGATATTTAACTTGACTTGATCCTGGTCCATGCCCTTTCTATTTATCTTGTTTTTTGAACAATGCACTCCTTACATCCACTTCTGAGCAGAAGGTGGCGTTGGGCCCGTACTGCAGCTGGCACTGGTGCTGGGGTGTGTATCGCACTCCAGGTGCCGCCCCCGGGGTGCTGAGGCCCTTCTTAGACGGACGGTCATCCAGACAGAAACCCCAACCACGACTGAGCAGGTGAAGATAACAGAGCTTTATGAATGAAGATCATAGTCTGGAATACTCAAAAGTTAGTGGTATGGCATAAGATATAAAGCATGCAATTACATGTTCCTGTACAAGAGAGCGTGTTCTCACTCGAGAAAGCGGGTTATGTACTCCTTGCTGCAGGAGGACCAGGTGAGAGGAGAGGAGTCGTAGTGGAGCTGGCGGGACATGATGAAGGGATGTCTCCTCACTAACTCACAGTCATTCCCTTGACCGTCATGTTGGATTCCGAAACTACAACAAAACTAGGCGAATCACTCCTTAAATCACTCAACACCTTTTATCCCTTTATAAGATGTTTTGGATTTTTTTTAACTTTTAAGCTTACCAAGGCTGCATTTATTTGACCAAAAAAGACAGTATTATTGAGAAATATTACAATTTAAAATAATTGTTTTCTATTTAGATATGTTTCAAATGTAATTTATTCCTGTGATGTAAAGCTGAATTTTTAAGCATCATTACTCCAGTCTTCAGTGTCACATGATCCTTCAGAAATCATTCTAATGTGATGATTTGCTGCTCAAGAGTCATTTCTGATTATTATCATTGTTGATAACAGTTGTGCAGTTTTCACATTTTTTTTTTCGGGATACTTTGATGAATAGAAAGTTCAAAAGAACAGCATTTATTTGAAATAGAAATTAATTTACAAAAGCACTTTTGATCTATTTCTGTCGCGTATTTAGTTTGTGTGTTCATTTCTAAATAAAGACGTTTAAGTTTAATAAAGTGTTTAAGTTTATTTCTAAATAAAGACTGCTGCATTTAGATCCTGCAACCAACGCTGACAATATAATGAATCCTTGATAAAAAGATGTTTTTTTTTTAAAAGTCTGACCCTAAGGGAATTGGGTCTACAGGAAGAGAACATTTTATTTCTTTACAGTTCACCTACAGTGACCTTTTTCAAATGCACCAATGACACCATTTGATCGAAACGTACCTGTGTCCAAGCTCATGAGCGATGGTGAAAGCGACCGGTAGCCCCGAGTCCTCGTTGATATTGCAGGAGCGATGTGGCTGGCACATGCCTGACAGGTGAGACAAGCCTAGCGTCTCACACGGCTGATTCATGCCTGCGCAGATATCCTTCCTGAGAGCAGAGATCACATCGGGTCAGACACAAAAGAGCACAACAGCTGCTTTGATTCATTTTATAGGCTACTAAAGTTGAGCTGCAGGGGAAAAACTGCTGAAGAAGAGTTATGGTCTTGGGTTGAATTCTTTGCCATTTATGCAAAACTGTGTTAAGCATGCATGAGCTCTGGAGATGATGAGGTCATTCCATCTGTGGAGCTCTGGGTGGAAACGAGAGCGTTAGGGACTGTTAAAAGCTCAGAGACAGACAGCTCCATTACTGTAACCAAGAAACTGACATTTATGATAATAAATGAGAGTGAGCGAGTTCATGTGTATGTTTGACATCACTTTACCCCTTGATAATTGGATTATGTTTCTTACTAGGTAGCTGTATATTAGCAATTGTTTCAGTGGTGCATTTAGGTCAGCAATATTACTTGAATAAATTTAGATAAAGATATTTAGATATTATTTGGATCATTTAGATACTGACAACTGGCAATACATTTTACAAGCATAAGAATGAATATATGCATATGTACTGTTCATAATTATATATTCATATATGCATCTTGTGTATTTTTAATTTCATATACTGTATATACACATGTGTGTGTGCACGCAAAATAAAACAACAATGCACAGACATCAGAATATATATTGTTTTTGCTCACCAAGGCCGTATTTATTTTGGGGGGGGAAATATATATAAATATAGTAAAAGTTATTATAAAATTATTATTTTATTTAAAATAACTTTTCCATTTTAATCTTTTTTTTTAAATGTAATTTTAAAAATAAAATGCAAAATAAAAGCTAATTCGAAATATAAAAAAAATCTATGATGGTATATAAGTACTACTAAAATAACCATATATAATATAATATAATCTATGTTACCACAACTGATGTCTTTATTGTCATTATTATACTATTTTTTATACTATTGTCTTTATTATACTTTACTGTCTGAGATTTCAGGTACCATCCACCTGTAGAGAAATGTTGAAATCACTGCAATAAAAACCTAAATAAAAAAAGATATTACATATATAAGGTATAAAAAAATATTAAAGATATAATAGAAAATAAATAAATAAAAATATCTATAAATATAAAATATATTAGCAGTGTGTTTACCGTGTGATGAGTATAGCAACATCATGGTGTGCAGGATGAGTGTCACTTTGAGGATTGAGGTTTTTCTGCCATGTACAGAAGCTGTTGAGAGTCGTATCAGCGTGGTGAGCGATCTTCAGCCCTTTCTGAAAACACACAAAAGTCCAAACTAAATGTATTTCTATGGTGTCCAGTAACCCTGCTAAAATATATGTTATTATGTTATTCATTGATGTCTATGTTTAACCAGCCTCATCAGACCAGCACTAACCAGCATAAATCAGTTTGGCAAAATAAATCTATAAATATCTAAACAAATGTATATGTACTTCCTCTCTCTGTAGCAGAATGAGCCGGACCAATATGATATGGACTGCGTTACCGATGCTGGCATCGTGAAAAATTCCAGCCACCTGCAAGAAAGTAATGCAAAATATTTACATATGAAAGTCAGAGGTGCAATCGAAGTAACAGTTCACCTAGCTGCTTTTTTTATACAATGAAAGTCTCAGTTAAAGGGTTAGTTCACCCAAAAATGAAAATTATGTCATTAATGACTCTTACGGGCTTGGAACGACATGAGGGTGAGACATTAATGACATCATTTTCATTTTTGGGTGAACTAACCCTTAAAACTGAACCCCTTACCATGTTCATGATGGTAAAGATGTAGGACTCAACGTTTCCACTTCCATGGTACTCCACGAGTTTGGAGTCGCCCACCACCATGGTCTCCACCCAGCGCTCTTTGCTGATGGAGCGAGGGGAGATCCTCCGAGGTCGACTCCATTCGTCACTGCGATCCCCACCCTGCTGTTCCTGCTCCCAGCGCTCTCTCTCCTGCTCCACCTGTTGGGAATACTTGGAACCATCTGCACAAACACAGACAAATTCTGCTCATGCAACACAGTTTACAATGAGTAAAAAATGCAGGCCTGGTTTCACAGACAAGGCTTAGATTAAGTCAGGATTAGTTTTATTAGGACACTTAAAGGGTTAGTTCACCCAAAAATGAAAATTAAGTCATTAATTACTCACCCCCATGCTGTACCAACCCCGTAAGACCTTCGTTCGTCTTCGGAACACAAATGAAGATATTTTTGATTAAATGTGACAGCTGGATCACTCCTCCATAGGCTCCCTAAGGGAATGAATCCTGACGGCCCAGAAAGTCAATGAAGAAAATGTTTAAATATTCCATGTCACAACAGTGGCTCAACTATAAGTTTATCAAGCGACGAGAATACTTTTTGTGCGGAAATAAAGCAAAAATAACGACTTTATTCGACTATTCCTTTTCTTCCTTGTAGGCCTGAAACGAGACTTCAAGAGATTTCCACGACGCGCACGCGCGAGAACTGAACTGAATAGTTGAAGGAGATCGCAATTCTCGCGCATGCGTCGTGGAAATCTCTCGAAGTCTCGTTTCAGGCCTACAAGGAAGAAAAGGAATAGTCGAATAAAGTCATTATTTTTGTTTGTTTTTCACACAAAAAGTATTCTCGTCGCTTGATAAACTTATAGTTGAGCCACTGTTGTGACATGGAATATTTAAACATTTTCTTCATTGACTTTCTGGGCCGTCAAGTTTCATTCCCTTAGGGAGCCTATGTAGCAGTCATGAACCTCTCACATTTAATCAAAAATATCTTCATTTGTGTTCCGAAGACGAACGAAGGTCTTACGGGGTTGGTACAGCATGGGGGTGAGTAATTAATGACTTAATTTTCATTTTTGGGTGAACTAACCCTTTAAGTAGCTTTTATAAACGTGCCTTAGAAAAAACATTTTTGCTGTGCATCTTCAGACAAAACAATGCCAGAGACATATTTTAAGATACGTCAGTGCAAGTTGCTTTCAGTTAAAACAGCTCAGACATGCATTTTAGTCTGGACTAGACTTCAGCCTTGTCTGTGAAACCGGGCAGTAGTTTCCCAAAGTATTATTTGGTGAAACACCATATAAAGATTATGCATCTAACATAATCAAATGTATGTCTTGTTTCTCTGACCTTTGACACCGCAGGGACTATAGTGAACACTGTGTGCGTCTGTGCTGCGTCGCCGCCTGAGAGCGCTCCAGGTTAAACTCTGGTAGATCACATGTGGGTGTCGAGGATGAGTGACATTTGGGGTGAGCCCACGGACCGGCTCGATCAATAACGGCCCCTCCGGTAAATTTAACAGCCCTCTCTATAAGTAAAAAAACAACACACTTAGTCATAAATCATAACAGATGTACGATTATACTACCGTTTAAATTTTGGGGGAAGTACTTTAAAAAAAATAATAATCAATACTTTTATTCACCATGGATGCATTAAATTAATCAATAGTGGCAGAAAAGACATTTATCATGTTGCAAAATATTTGCATTTCACATAAATATTTATATTTCGACTTTCAGAAAATTAAGCAGTACAACGGTTTTCAACATCGATAATAATTAGAAATGTTTTAATCACATATTAGAATGATTTCTAAAGGGTCGTGTGAACGGTCGAAGCGGAAAAGTCAGCTTTGCATCACAGGTATAAATTACATTTGATATATTATATATTTGATATGATATCTAAAAAAAATAAAACAGTTTAATTTGTAACAAATATTCCACAATATTACTGTATTTTTGGTCAAATAAATGCAGCCTTCATGAGCATAAAGCCCAGTTCACACCAAGGGCTATAATGATAACGATAAAGATATAGTTCTAAACATTGTTATGAATAAAAAAAGAATAGAAGAATCCACATCACAACTATAATGACAATGGCACAGAGAAATTATCTTGTTGGAATCAAAGCAATGACAGCCAATCAGAATCCTTAAAAGAGCGTGATCATTTAAAGTGTCTGATGACAAAACTGCAGCACGCTTAGAATAAACAGAACGATATCGTCCGCTGGTGTGGACGCTAATATAGTTATTGTTATCTTTATAATTATCGTTCTTGGTGTGAACGGGCTTTAATAGGCGTCTTTCAAAAATATAAAAAAAATATTACCAAATATTTAAACGGTCTTGTGTTTGAGCCTCTTTAATTCTAAAGTTCAAAACTCGCCACCATGACGTAGGAGTAACATTGTATGTAACAGTTTATGATTGTCTTTATGAATTAGGGTCTGTGTTCATTGCTCAAAAGCAAAAGAGCCTATCCTGTATCTACTGTATGGTTTAGGGGTCCCATGGGTTCGCACTTTGTCAGTGTAAATCTATGGTAATTTTTCACCTGTTTTAACATCGACCAGTTAAACATGGCACACCCAACAAATTTACAGCCCAACTCTCCACAAGCCACTCAGTGATGTGTCATTCATGTCTGTAGCCCAAACAGTGTGGGTCGCGTTACGCATTAACTGTTAACATTTTGGGATTAGGGAAGGGTTTGTTCAAATGGTTGAAAGTAGTTTGTTGTAACCCAGATAGCACAAGTCTATTTGATGTGATATTTACATCTGGAAGACGTATTTTAAAGAGTGTTTGCTCATCTGCAAGACGTCTATTGGACGTTTCCTGTCAGATGTCAAATAGACGTTTAGAAGATGTATTTAAGATGTAATGATTTAGAATGCATGTTAAACTGACATCTTCTAAACGTCTATTTGACATCTGACAGGAAACGTCCAATAGACGTCTTGCAGATGAGCAAACACTCTTTAAAATACGTCTTCCAGATGTAAATATCACATCAAATAGACTTGTGCTATCTGGGAAATGACACTTCTGGAGTCAGATCTGTTGGAATTCTGCAGAATGCAGGGAATGTATTTTCCCTGTCACACTCCCTCTGTTTGTTAATTAACCCTGCAAGTTCTTGCCAGTCCTGACATTTTCTCCACACTGCGGGGGCTTTAGTAGTAGCTTTAGTTTATTAGAACGTGTCACGTGCACATGCTAAAACACAGCACGAACACATTATAACCGTTAAATGACACACATCCGGGACCGTGCAGTTTGACATGCAAGTGTTAGATTTAGTTCAATCCTATTTGCACCTTTAAGATATATATATATATATATATATATATATATATATATATATATCAAAAATAGTCAAAACTGTATAATTGTGAAATGTAATGTAATTTATTCCTGTGATGGTAAAGCTGAATTTTCAGCATCATTACTCCAGTCTTCAGTGTCACATGATTCTTCAGAAATCATTCTAATATGCTGATTTGCAGTACAAGAAACAATTTTATTATTATCAATGTTGAAAACAGCTGTGCTGCTTAATCTTTTGGTGGAAACTGTGAAACATTTTTTTTTTTCAGCATTTATTTGAAATTTTATTATAAAAGTCTTTACTGTCTTTACTTTTATCAACTTAATTCAATCCTAAGCACCATTGCTATTGCTTATACTTAAGGTTAGAGTTTTGAACAAACTTTAACCCCAACTGTTAAACTCACATTTTAAGGGTCAGATCAGGTTGCATGTTAACTTTTTAGATTGTTCTTAAAGTGTGATTGTCTGTATGCCTTGGCCTCTGAACGCTTCAACCTGCGAGATTTAATTTGGCAAACAACACATCTCTGAAACGTGCAATTTTTCTCTTATCGCCATTCATTCTTGGAGCTGCAGTGAAGTCCCAGCTTCACCGCCCAGCTGAATGAATCAGTCCAAAAACAGGTGTGTATACATGCGTGTGTGTGTGTTCAGTACAAACTAAATAAACTGTGACCAGAAAAACATTCCAAATGTTTCGAAACTGGGCTGCATGTAATGCAAAACAGATACTGGGATTTGTGAAAAGACCATGAATCCTCCAGGGGGCTGGAGACAGTCATAATATTGACTCAGCCATGTCGATCATCCACAGAGTCTAAACAATACTAACCCCTGCAACACACACAACGGTGTTGTACAGGTATGGCGTGAGAAGCACTCTTACACATCTCCTCAAATGAAAGAAAAATCCCAAATGAGATCTGTTTAGTGTCTCAATTGCTTCCCTTAGACAATATAAAAGTATAGATTTGTTTAAGTCTCAGATTTTTCTCCTGAGAAAAGAACCCGGTAATCTCACGTTTCTCCTCTAGAGTTTCAGAAGAGATCTCAAACTCTGCTCAGATTTGCCAAGTTACCATTGGCATCAAAAACCAGACATCTCAATATGAATTTAAACATTTCTCATTGAATACTTCCAAAACCAAATAATCTGAGCTGCCATACTCTTACTATATGTCAGTGTCTTATTTGTGTTCTATTTTCTGTAATTCTATTTTTTTATTTCTCTTAACATCTGGGACACAGTTAAAACATTATTTAGCTAGAAAGTGAAATGGCAGAGCAATATACGCTTCTTCTGGTATCCTATAGCCAAAACAAATCCTTAATGTAAATGTTCATGCTAATCTTCAGTAAATTATCATATGATGGCACAATATTCTTTAAAGTATCTATGGCATATGAATATGGAAATCACTCTGTACCAATATATTTAAAGTACTGTGATACTGAACAGTACACAGAATATAATACATTAATAATTAATAACATATAATAATTATATATATATATATATATATATATATATATATATATATATATATATATATATATATATATATATATATTGTGTGCGATTTAATCGTTTCACAGCCCTAAAAAAAAAAAAAATATATATATATATATATATATATATATATATATATATATATATATATATATATATATATATATTTGGGCTGTGAAACGATTAAATCGCATCATCCAAAATAAAAGTTTGTGTTTACATAATATATGTGTGTGTACTGTGTATAAATATTTTGTATATATAAATACACACACATGCATATATTTAAGAAATATTTGCATGTATATACTGTATATATATAGTTTATATTATATATTATATATATATTTTTTATATAAACGCATTTTTCTTAAATATATACTGTACATGCATGTGTGTGTATTTCTATATACAAAATCATTATATACAGTATGCACACACACATATATTATGTAAACGCAAACTTTTATTTTGGATGCCATTAATCGTTTCACAGCCCTAATATATATATATATATATATACAGTATATGCACACACATACAAAATATAATACAATTGCCATTTCATTTTACTGCCAAAGTACTTTACACGAGCACATAAGACATTTCATTCCATCTCTGTTTTTTTGTGGGCCAGTCCTCTTTCTCTCTCCTCATCTGCTCCTGACAGCAGAAACGTGAGCTTTGGTGTCAGGGGGCATTGTGAAAACAAAAGCTGAACTGCTAAATACAGAAGCCATGTGTGTGTTGCTCGCCTTCCAGAGTTCCTGCAGGTTTGGGTAGGACTTCAAACAGGATATGTAGGCCTATGTAAAGGACTATAAACTATAGCATTGTCCTTCAAAACCAGCTATACATCCTCTGGAGGGCGGGAAGAATGTATGGATCTAATGAGTAATGCAGAGCGGGTCAGTGACAGGTCGTTTGGTTGATCTGTAACTGCTCTGGTTTGAAATAAAAGTTGAACAAAAATGGTGTCCAGAGAGTTCAGTGCTAATGTGTTTTTCACAAGGACCATAAAACAAACAGTAAACAGTCTTAAAGTTCAGTTTATCGGGCAAATGAAATACACTACATTACTGAAATACTTTGTCCATTCCTATATTTAGTGTGAGACGACTATGAGTATAAACACTATGGCTCTGTACTACTTTCAAGATACACTACCATTCAAAAGTTTGGATCAGTATCTTTTTTTTTTCAGCAAGGACAAATTAATAGTAAAGACATTTTTGATGTTACAAAATATTTCTATTTTAAATAAATGCTGTTCTTTTAGAACTTTATGCTCATCAAAGTATAATGGAAAAAAAAATTCTGGTTTTCACAAAATATTAAGCAGCACAACATGTTGTCAGCATCGATAATAATCAGAAATGTTTCTTGAGCAGCAAATCAGCATTTTAGAATGATTTCTGAAGGATCATGTGATGCTGAAGACTGGAGTAATGATGCTGAAAATTCAGCTTTGAATCACAGGAATAAATTACATTGGAAAATATATTAACAAAAGTTTCAAATTAAAGTGGTTAAAAATGTCAACTTCTGGAGTTTATCCTTCTTTGGAGAAAAAAAAAGGAGTTACAAAAAACAGAAAAAAATTACAGAATGATGACAGAATTTTTATTTTTGGGTAAACTATTCCTTCAAAAACTACAGGAAACTTTCCACAAGCCCTGCAATGTTGAACATGTAGTTTTTGGCCTCTGCCACACCACCAAATGCATTACACAAAACATTAGCACGTTGTTTTTTTGTGCCTGCGGCTGTAGTGCATAAACGCTCTGTACTGATCATTTGCACCTCATTATATTTTAGTTTGGTCACAAGAAATCCTGACTTTAAAAGCAAAAGCACCTGGCATCGTCTCAATAACCTGTACAGCAGTTTTATAAAGGTCTATCAGTCTGTTATTTATTTTCTGCTGAGTCTCTGAGGAGTGAATGCAAAGTGAATGGAATGCGTGTAATAGCACCCGAGACTGAGAGAGAGAAGGTTTTTAGGGGAAGATAACATGAGAACGGAATGAAGCGCTGTTGATTGACCTTACAGGAGGAGCATGCATGCTCAGGCAGTGACTGACAGACAGAGACAGCATTTACTGCAAGTACTGCATGCATACGTCTGCAAATTATGCATGCACCTAATAAATCAAAGCTCATTTTCAAGTCCAGAACTCTTTCCTGTGCTTTCACCAACAATCGATTCCCTCTGCCTCTCCTCTTTTCCCTGTTTGCAACTTCTTGTTCAATTGCCAAGTCAGAATGAGTCATGTTATGTGCTGACACACTGACCTGGTTACAGTTCTTCTCAAGTTCCCTGCTTTTTATGAGCGTCCACTTCGAATAAGTGACTACTATCGGATCTTATTACACGGGTCTCTGGAACAGCTAATTCTGATTGGTCAGTCGTGGCATTCTGCAGTGAAATAATAAGAGACAATCGCCTTCTTAGATTTAAAAAAAATAATTTAAACTTAGATCAATAGTTCATGTCCATTTGTGTATCTATTTGGTAAGTAGTCGTGTAATAGTGGGATGATCTACAGTCCGACGGTCATTATTGGAAAATATAAAACTCTTTGATATCTACTCTGCTGAACACACAGTCGGCCCACACGCAGATTTTTCTTTGTAGAGTCACTCTGAGGGCTAAACACAGTCTTATTTTTGCAAACAAAACAGGGGCCAAAGAGTTAAGAGTCTAACAGGCCAGTCGATGTCGCTCCAGACAGGCATTTGTTCTGTCTGGGACCGCCAGGTTTACGGAAGCTTTTCACTAGCTGTTTGGTTATTGTTAACTAAAACTAAAACTTGCTTTCGTTCATTTAAATAAATATAAATATAAGGTGAAAAGTTTAAGCGTTAAGCGTAAAAAATAAGAAGAAATAAGAAAGAAATATTAAAAAATATTGTAAGAAATATTGAAATTTTAACGTTTTTTGTGTTTTTTTCCAGAATATATTATTACTGAATTACTAAAATAAAGATATAATAGTATATTGCCCGGTTTCACAGACAAGGCTTAGATTAAGCCAGGATTAGGCTTAGTTTCAGTAGCTTTTATAAACGTGCCTTAGAAAAAAAACATTACTGGTGTGCATCTTGAGACAAAACAATGACACTGACATATTTTAAGATACGTCAGTGGAAGTTGCTTTCAGTTAAAACAGCTCAGACATGCATTTTAGTCTGGACTAGACTTAGTCATCTGTGAAACCAGTGGCTTAAATAATACTGAAATAACATTGTTTATAGTGGACTCTGAAAGAAACAGTCAGATTATTTTAAAATACACGAAACTGCATTAGCAACCCATTCTACTTCCATAATGTGGCAGATTTCAGAGATAACAGAATATTCAAAATACAAATGTAAGCCTGGACAAGAACTCGGTAAAATGATTTTTCAAAATGTGTAAAACTATGATAATTTGGGAATAGGACGACAGATAATGTCAGGCTTAAGGGAGAGTTTAAGATCCTTGCCATTGTTGCACTTGGCTTGCTTAGTTGCGGACACTTAATATTCAGAAATATTATTGATATGACTGCACTGACAAAATTGGATGAGAACTGAACTGAGCTGGACGATGACATCATTGTTTTCTCCAGAGCTGCTTTATAGATAAATTGAACTCATTCCATAATTGACTTTACATAGTTATTGAACCAAACTGAATCAACACTGAACTGATTTCAACTGAATTATGACTGTTTACTAGTGTCTTTTAGAGCCGCTTTACTGCAGAGTTGAATTCTGTTGGCATCACTGAATCATTACTTTCCTGTTTATCACTGTAAAGCTGCTTTGACACAATCTGTATCGTACAAAGCACTACAAACTGTAAATAAAGGAGACTTGAGTTGTTCAGAGAAAAAATGGCTTTCTTAAAATGTGCAGTGATTAATTGTTCAGAATTAGACCAGGAATATCCGTTAAGAAAGAAATAAGGTCAATTGAAATTTGATGTTGACTTTAACAGCTGATGACAATATCAGCACTACTTCAAGTATGTGAATTTACACCAGTGGCCATTTGCATAAGTCGTTTGAGACTAGTTTAAGCAGTGTATGCAACAAACCCCAGAAATGAACTGCATGATATACATTAAACAATTGACTGATTAAGTCAGATATTTCTCACCAGTCCCTCACAGGTGCTGATAGCGGCGGTCCGGATAATACTTGGCATGTTATCAACTGTTACTGTGCCAAGAAGGTGACAGGCACCGTTCCCAGATGTTTGCGGCCACTTTTCCATTAAACTCCCATTGTGTCTCTCCAACACATATTCATTAGCGCAGAGGTTGTCATTGGTTGTTAGATTGAGAGTGTACTCCCGACCTTTGTAGTTGAGTTTGTAATACACCCGCCTCTCCGCTGAATTTAGGTCCCTCTTATGTCGCATGTTAGTGAAGTGATGTGATAAGGCGTATGAGATGAATTTTCCATTCGCGTCCACTTTTTCAGGGTGATCCACATAAAATTCAGAGTGTTGCTTGATGAAGAGATCTACGAATGAATGAAAACAAGACAGTTCAATTTAAATACTTTTAATTTTTCAGGTCAAACATATTACAGCAGATAATCATTTTTGGAGCTACCAGAGGATAAGGGCACATCTCACACAAAAAGCGTCAAAATATATATCTTATTTCAGTCATATTTCACCATAAAATTAAATGGAAAAAAAGAGAGAACGAATAAACATATAATTTGCATTTAGCAAAAAGACTAGGGCCTTTAGGACCATTAAATCTTTTTGCATCTTTATGACATTTTATTAAATATTTGTATTTAATTATAATATTATTTCATTCATTATACATACATATATATATATATATATATACATATATATATACATATATATATATATATATATATATATATATAGTATCAATACACACACATACGGTATATATATACACACTATATATATACCGTATATATAGTGGCATGCATTCTTAAAAAAAAAACTAAAAACAAATGACATAGAAAATAGATAGAAAATGTGTGCATTTTAATATTCCTAAATTCCTTTAATATCAAAATACTTTGGTATATATACAGTATATAAAAAATGTTCTTCTGATAGGGTGAAATATAAACCTATAGGCATTGATTCATTCAAGCCATTTTAACCATTCAGAGAGTGACGTCATCCAAACCACAATGTATGATTACCTTTGACCCTTACCCATAATTCTATATCACTGTCCTCTTCATGTCAGACATCATAAAACAGTCGAAATGACTGATGAAAGAGTTGATGAAGGCCTACCAAGTACCTTTTACTGCAATGAACAGATGTGCAAGTTTCTCCAAATACATAACTATACAAGATTGAGAATGTTATATTGAAGTAAAAAAACAAAAATCCTTTGTAACTGAACCATTCATACATAAAAGGGTTAGGCCTAAATGTGCTTTTAGAGAATGAGATTATGTAAAGTTCAGGACTCCATAAACAGAAATATGGATTTTGCAGCAGCTGACCACTCGCCTAAGTGAAACACTTGAAATGTCATAAGGACTTACCAGCTGCTTCTTTAAATAAAAGCTGTAGCTTAAGTAAAACATGCTTGAACACAACTGTATATTTCTTATGCATGAAAACACAAACCTTGTTCTGTGTCTGGAAAGAGGTAGTCCGGTTCAGAGCTCTTGACGTGGCTCGCAGCCAGAAAGAAAACACAATTAAACCGCAAAATCGCGACGCTGACCCGACTTGGCATGTTTCTGCAACGCAAAATTAAAAGGGTAAATACACGCTCTGCGGCATTGAAGCCGAAGAACTAGTTAAAGTCAGTCCTGAGGGGAGTTTCTGGTGAAAGCAGGAGACCTCTGGGAGAAGGAAAGTGAACAGAGAATGAAGGAATATGATGTGGAGTGGGAGGAGAGATTCCAGTGACTGACTTTCCTCCTGTTTCCACGCGCAGGAGGAGAGGAGAGGAGATCGCCACAGGACAATAAAAACAACGAGCTGCAAGAGTGAAAGGAGCTGTAGCCTACATAGCTTTTTATTTTTCAAATATTTTTTTGACTGTACAAGTTGCTCATCCATAAGAAAATCTTGGTGCAACCCAGAATTTGGTACGTGTCTTAAGTGAGGGATCATGTACGGTCAGCTGGTCATTATTCCTCAGTGGTTTATTTTGCGATAATGACCCGGGCTTTACTCCACGGGCTGCTCACCAAAATTCGTTGATGTGAAATATTGATTTGATTTTAAGTTTTTTTATAATTTTATAAGCTACAGCAACAAATAGGCCTAAAGATGTAAACAATGCGGACGTGTTTAACCGCCGCGCTCGCCGTCTCTCGCAAACGCTCAAATTAAAAGTATAGCTTTTAAAGACCCACTGAAGAAACAGAAAGACAGGGCAGGGCATATCGAACAGCTCCTCCCCTTTTTAAAAATAGCCAATAGCATAGCATTTCGTTTATAGCACAGCTTGACCAGAGCTGGATAAAAAGCTGCAGTTTTATCCTAATTTCTAAACGTTTCTCCTCCTAATCTCCCTCATATCGCTATAAAATATAGCATTCTGTGTAGAATTCAAATGAGTCCAATATGTTTTGTAGTCTGCTCCTACTCGTGCATGATCCGCTCTATGCTATCGCTGCAACGGTTTCACACAGCAATCACGGTAAATCACCGTAAAATTGCCAGAACAACTTTACCTGTAAATGTGCTGTTCAGTGTTCACACAAGCAACAGCGTTCTGGCTTTTTACCGGTAACAGACCATTCACACATCAGTTCCAAAATACCGGTAAACTCTGTGATGAAGTCATTAACCAGAAGCAGGGTGACCAGATGAGATTGGCTAAAATTCGGGACGGTTGTCGGATGACGTGGTGGGGGGGGGGTACTATGGATACATGGATACTTCCCCACCCACTCCTCCCGTTACCTGCAGATACGCTTTTGCTTTTTAGCGGCGTTTTGGGGTTACACCAGCCATGTCGACGAAACGAATGAATTAAAATTAGCTTATCAATGCATATCTAAATTCGCGCCTATACGGTATTGTACAGTTTTGAATGTTTTATCAGACAATAACTACTCAAGATTTTGCTTTAGTATAATCTTCGGGACAATTAGGGACGGATTCGGGATTCGGGACAACAGCTTAGATTTCGGGACTGTCCCGAATTTTTCGGGACGTCTGGTCACCCTAACCGGAAGTGACCTCTAAAGTTGTAGACGAGGAGAAGCGCTTTTGTTTCGGTATCACTCCAATTTGAAGACATTATTTTGTAAACAGTGCTGAGTAAACGCATCATTGCGTCATGATTTTATGAATGGCCCATAGGCCAGAGCTGTTGCTCTTTCAACGGCTTCTCATTGGCCCGAATCACTTCTTACGTCAGCGCGCTCTGACCTCGTACGTGCAAAATACCGGTAATCTTCATTCCGTGAACAGCGTGATGTCATCAAAATCATTGATCCATCCCAGACAGCAACATAGTGTCGGGCCAGATCCGGGCCACATCTGGTACATGTGGCTTCCCTTTCCACTGTGTGCAATATCTTTGTGAACAACCATAAAAATTCAAGACGCAGGGCAGTGGGATGAAAACAAACTTGGTGCTGTTTGAGCAACGGGATAAGTCACATTTTGCTCATGTGGTCAATTTAAATGAGTAAATTTGGTACACAGTAACATTTTGACTTAAATTGAACTTATATTCAAAGGGAAATCTCCTTTCTCCTGTTTTAAAGCATATCCTTTTAGGGAAAGAAAACTATTTTGGGCTAGTTCCTTTGTCTCATCTTGATATGGTTATTTAATTAAAGACTGTCTAATTTTAGAGAAGATTACATATCCATATGGATCACACATGCTATCACACCCCAGCCAAAATTGCTCTGTTGTTGCAGATTTTATTTGCCATCCCACTAGCTGCAAAAATGTGAATAAAAATGGTGATTTAAGGTGACTAGAAGTTGCATCCCCTAAAATGTTGACGTTCCCTTACAATTTGGAAATTTGGGATTCAAAATATTATTTAGACAGTAAGTTTTGGGATAGGCTACTGAAAAATGAAAAAAAGAGACACATTATTATTGCTTCCTACTATTATTATTTATTAACTAATAGTTAAAGGTGCAGTGTGTGATTTTTAGCGGCATCTAGTGGTGAGGTTGAGAATTGCAACCAACAAAAGTTACGGTGGCCGACAGGAAAAGATGTCGTTGTCTGAGACAGCAGAGTAGTAATGACGTTTCTTTACAAAGATAAATTAAGAAATTAGGTTTACTTAATTATTCAGTAAAACTATATGTTATTGCGAATATTATTGTTACTTGTTCATCATTTTGTCAGTATTTTATTCGCTGACTTTAGCTATAGCTTCCTTGCACGAAGAACAACATTAACGAAACGCGTTTGTCCGTTTTGGGGCTACTGTAGAAACATGTCGGCGCATTTCAATGTAAGGTGATCCGCGGTGTATATGTAGATAGAAATTGCTCATTCTAAGGTAATGAAAACATAACGGTTCATTGGCTAAGGTCTTTATACACCACTGAAAACATAGTTATGTATATGATATTGCCAGTGGTGTAAAGTAACGAATTACAAATACTCTCGTTACTGTAATTGAGTAGTTTTTTTTAGGAATTGTTCTTTTTTAAGTAGTTTAAAAACAGTGTACTTTTACTTTTACTTGAGTACATTTTAAGTGCTGTATCGGTACTTTTACTGCGCTATTTTCCCTGAACCTGCCGTCGCTACATTTATATTAATATTTATTTTTATAATAAGTCATCATGTGACTCCATGCGTGATTCCCGTCAAATCAAATCGCGCGCGGAAAACTTTGCATCAAACCAGCATCAACAGACTTCGAGACACCTGGCGCCAATTTATTTTGTTCACGAAGTGACTTCCAAAACAATGGTAGGGGAAACGCTGTATTTTTAGTGCTAGCAGTCAAAAATAAAACTGTTGGAGAAATATTGAAATACTGTTTCTTTTTTTCTATGAATCTGTGATAAAAGAGTAGGCTAAGCTACATTTTCAATTTGCAGGGTATAAGGTGGACTAATTCATAGCATAATACTCACTACTCACTACTCTTGAGTACTTTTAAAAGGGCTACTTTTTACTCCTACTTTGAGTAGTTTTTAGGACCGGTACTTTTACTCCACTCTCACTACATTTTTTGACAAGTAACAGTACTTTTACTTGAGTATGCTTTTTCAGTACTCTTTCCACCACTGGATATTGCATTTCTGTCATAATATCCTCCTAAATATTACGCAATGCACCTTAAATAATAGTTATTATTATTTTTAAGAGTGTAGACTACAAATATTGTTGGCTTGGTGACAAATGGCTCATATGTTCCTCTATTGTAAGTTGATTAAAAAGTGTCTGCTAAATGCATGAATGTAAATTCAGTTATTATATGTTAAAACATATATGCTGATCTGTTGATGTTGAGAAAAGGTCCAGTCCCTGTCTACGACCTTTGTTTTTAACCCATCTCTTTGCATAAATGCACTACACATTATTTCCACACGATGGCGCATTTTTCTATTGTTGCTCTTGAACTTTGTTCTACATTTTACAGGTCTAGGATGTCTTCCAGCATTGCTATTTCCCAATCACTCCGAGTAAAGGCTGCAGAAGTTCCTTAAACGGACTTTTAAACACCTCATGTTACAGTCGCCATCATGCTAAGGGTCAGAGGAGTATGACATCGAGGGACATTCTCTGTAGAGCTGCTGAATTCAAGAAACCTGGTGAGTTTGAGCTTAATTCATTGAGAAGACAAAAACTAATCTGACTGATTGGTTTGTGTTATATTGCTTTATGGCTTAAACTCCATGTTACCTTGACTGACTTAAAAGCGAGAAATACAGATTTTTAAGACTTTCAGGGCTAATCACATCATCAAAAGTCTGTTCCAATCAAGTTTTATTACTATCATGAATGTTTATGCTGGTCTTGCCTGGTGGAAAACTAATAAAATTACCAGATCACTTAAAACAACTTGCAAATATACTCCAATTTGGCATAATCCAGATTTTAAACTGCATAACACTTATGTGTATTTCCCAGTATGGCAGCGCAGCGGAATCACCCACCTCCACCACCTATTTGAAAATAACCAACTCATATCATTCAATACACTAATACAAAAATACAGGGTTGGGAGAGAAGAGTTTCTACATTATCAACAACTAAAATCCTTAATTAAATCCAAAATTAATATTACCAATAACACATTACAAACCTCAAAATTAAGTGATGAGATAACAAAAATTACAGATACAAAAAACATGATTTCTAAACTCTATAAACTCATATTCAGTACAAATACCTCCCTAACACTCCCTTTTTTAAAATGGGATAATGATTTAGAGGTCTCTCTCAGCCCTGAAGTCTGGACACAAATCTGTAATAATATCTTCTCTTTGACCACTAACACAAACTTGCATCTCATACAATACAAAACTATCCATAGAAAACACCTCACTCAATACAAAATGTTTAAAATGGGACTGGTCGATACAGACATCTGTTCTCATTACACCTTTGGTGCAATAGACAATTATCTCCATGCCACTTGGACCTGTCAACCAGTTCACTCCTTTTGGACAGCAGTAACAAACAAACTTTCCCAGATCCTGGGCTGCAGAATCCCACTATTCCCATCACTATGCCTACTAGGTGATACTACACAAATTACCCTACCAAATACATATAAAAACCCACTACTCGTTTCTCTGGCTGTTGCTACGAAAGTAATTTTTCAAAACTGGAAATCCAAGAATTCCTGTCACATCACCCACTGGATTAATTTACTTACAGAATATATTTCACTAGAAAAAATAACCGCTTATAAAACAAACAAGATATCAGCTTTTAATGAAACCTGGGATACCTTTAACTTACCTTTAAAGTTAACTTAACGTTAACTTTAAGTTAGCTCTAATTTACCCTAAGACTAGGGCCACGTACATATCCAATAGAACCTTTGCTATAAACTTTGATTTTCTCTTATTATTTTAAGACACAAAATACCCTCTAATCATCTGGTTCTCTTTTTTCCTTTTTTTTTGTTGTTTTTTTGTTTTTTGTTTTGTTTTGTTTTTGTCTCTCTCTCTTTCTTTTCTCTCTTTTACTCTACACAGTCACATTACATAACTATTATCATACAGTTACACCACTTATTGACTAGCTAAATCCCTTTTATTTATTATTATTTTTTTATTTTCTCATTTTTTTATTAATAATTTTTTTTTTTTTTTTTGTGTATATGTATGTGTATACTGTTTCTGAACCCAAGTTGGGCTTGTATACGTGTATGTTGTTTCTGGAAGCAGTATACACCATGTATGTGTATACTGTTTCTTGATCCCTATGCAGTTGTCATTAGTTCTGGGCAAGTGTGGAGCCTGGGGCCTTGAGATAGTACCTTCACTCCGTCTGCCTGTACTCTTTTGCCCTGCATTTCTGGTTTTCTGTCAGGTTAAGCACTACATGTCTTACCTTTCTTAATGCATTACATTTCGAGATACATACTCATTTAATTGGTTGCTTAAAACAAGGAATGAGGAAAAACAAAAAACAAAAAAAAACACATAGGCCTAAGCAGGATAAGCGAGGCATGATCGTGGTGACCTGGGTTTGCATGGAGCTGGTTCCACGCTACACGTCTCATTTTTTCTTTCTTTTAATGCAACACACTAGCTGACATGCATATACATCCATCACGAGCAAAAAAAAAAAAAAAGAAGGGGAAGGAAAAAAAACACACAGACACAAAAAAAACCCCACAACAACAACAAACAAACAGGGTAAGCATGGCATGTGTGTGACGGCCGGTGATGGGGAGTGTTCTTGGTGGTGAGTGATGGGGGGGTCCTTGGGCCCCAGGCTCCGGTGCACTTCGTCTTATCGCCTATAGCCCATTGTAGTGTGTCTTGGCCAAGGGGAGATCAGAGACATCATATTAGCCTTAATTCTTTTTCATTTATTTATTTATTTATTTTTTTACTATTATTATTATTACTATTTAGTCAATTTTTATCATGTCTGTTGTATCTGTAAGATTTTCTTCTGTTAAGTTATTTCCACTTACACACCCAGTAATACATGCACATGTTACTGTCTATGTATGAGACCTTTATGTTTTTTGTTGTGTCAGTTACTTGTATGTATTGCATTACATAAAAAAAAAAAAAAAAAAAATTATGCTTATTTTAAATAAACATTACTTCTATGTATCAACTATCAACAGTTTTCTAAATGCATTTAATTTGATTTTCCTCCCAGTGTTGTAGTGTACAGTGAAGTGGTGTATTCCGTGCGGTCATGGAGGGGTTTTGGGCTGCGTTTTTCCCTGTGCTGAGGATCTGGTTCACCGGTGTGGTGGTCCTGATAATGCTCCCTGCCATGTTTGGCATCTCTCTAGGCATCACAGAGACATACATGAAGCTCCTTATGAAATCCTTAGAGGTGCGTAAGACCTGTGTTGCTATTGTTAACTATTAAAAAATATTTTTTTGTTAAAGGGATAGTTCACCCAAAAATGAAAACTTTGTCATTAATTACATACTCACCCTCATGTCGTTCAAAAACCCGTAAGACCTTTGTTCATTATCAGAACACAAATGAAGATCTTTTTGATGAAACCTGAGAGCTTTCTGTCCCTTTGAAAAGCTACGCAACTACCACTTTGATGCTTCAAAAAGTTTATAAAGAGATCCTAAAACTAATCCATAAGAATTGAGCGGTTTGATCCAACATTTTCTGAAGTGACACGATCGCTTTATATGATGAACAGATTGAATTTAGGCTTAATTTTTGGGTGAACTATGCCTTTAATTGTAATTAAAGCTGAAATAAAATATAAATATTAGATGAAAACTTAAACGAGATGTTGCCTTGGCAAATAAAAACTACATAAAATGAAAAAATCAGATAACAAAATGACTAAATATTAAACTAAAATCGTTTTTTTCTTTTACTACAATGAAAGATACAAATATAAAAATAAAAGCTAGTTCAAAATATTAATAAAAGCTATAAAAGTATATAAACAATACTAAAATAACTCCGTAAGACTTACATATTTATAGACATATACATTAGTGGTGTATTATATCCATGACCTTAAGATTTGAATATATATATATATAAATATATATATATATATATATATATATATATATATATATATATATATATATATATATATATATGAATTTATAAAGAAAGTATATTTTTAAACGCTATATCTAGTCACATTTTCTTTTAATGACATAAAACTCATTATTTACTTTCTTAAAACATGCAATGTCTTAATGTGAACAATTGATTGTGGACATTACTCCAAAGAAAATGAAAAATCCATGTAATCCTTAATCAAAATGTTGTAATTTCCTCCACCAACTGAGACGACTTTCCTTTTTCTCACTGATGAAAGCTAAGCCGTACCGATTCACATTCTGTCTGGCTCCATTCTAGTATGTAACACCCAATTTTCCTCCTATCAGTTCCCAAAAGATAAAGTGTCATGCCCTACATTTCTTTCTATAGTAGGAAAGTAAACGGTTTACAAAGCCATTCAATTCATGTTGATTGTGCTTGTCACCATTTTTAATCACTCAAATGGTCCTCCTGAAATAGTCTTACATTAAAAATAAAGTTCTGCTGTGGCAAATTATTTTAGAAAAGCTCAAATTCTCTCTGTTGATAATCTTTTCAAAAACTGCATATATATATATTAATTAGATACAATTTAGACAAACTTTAAGATGTACAGCATGACACTCTAGAATAGTCCTGTCATGTTACATCTACCAGGACGCTACACTATTGCACACACTCACCAAGGGGAAATGAAACAATTTTGTTGACCAATGAACACTGTGTATAATCAAATGGTGCTGTATATATTTCTTAAACTGAAATGTGCTGTATCATCATAAGTGATAAGTGCCCTTTGGTCTTAATGAATTGTGATTCATTATGCAAGTATGCAATATGTGTCAGAAGCAAATGGAATCATACAATACTTTACTCTGTGTTTTTACAGTGGGCAACACACAGAATACAAAGAGCGAGTAGAGCAGAGGAAATACTGAAACATTCCGCATCAAATGGTGAGTTTACACACACAAGGCTTTTCACGCTGTGCTTAACCACGGGTTATCATCGTTCCCGAATTTTATTTGTTGTTTCTAAGGAGGGGAAATAGATACAGTGTTCATTTTAACGGCACAAACTGGGACAAATCAAGCACAAGCGATACCGCGTTGAGCGATTTAGACGAAATGGGGTGGAGAGTGTTGCACAGCTCCTGAATTATATTTGTAAATATGCGGAAGGAAAATAGTTACAGTGTTTGTTTTAACGCCACAAAACGAGCACAAAGGAATGGAGTGATTTGGACGACACGAGGTGGAGAGCGACGTCACACAACATCCCCCAAAAATAATGTTCAATATCTCAAACACCAAATCCGCACAAACGTAGCACAAATTGAATGGCATAGTTTTGGGGACTTGTGTACTATATTCCAATTCAAATGTAGTGTATGACAACGACTTTGAAATGTAAAAGTCATTCACATTGATGTCAAAGTTGTTGACGGGACATCATTGAAGCAGAATGCAGCTGAATAATGACAGTTTGCTTGTCATTTTATTAGGATTATTGAGCATTTCTGCATTTCTTTCAATGAAAAAAGAGTTTCTGTCTTTTCTATTTCATTCCTCAGGTTCTTGTAAAAGTGGACATATTTAATGCCTTTTAGTTTAGCTGCATGATGGCTGTTTTCCAAGACGCAAGCAGAGCTTTGAGATCTCTTGGGTTCTCAGCTTATCTCTCTCCTCAAACAATCACGTGTTACACAACGATTACAGTCGCTCTTGCTCTCTCACACATTCGTGATGGACTTTAGTCTGTCTTTATCAGTTACACCTTCCATTAGA
The DNA here is from genome assembly GCA_030578255.1 of Tiaroga cobitis. Taxonomy (NCBI): domain Eukaryota; kingdom Metazoa; phylum Chordata; class Actinopteri; order Cypriniformes; family Leuciscidae; genus Tiaroga; species Tiaroga cobitis. The sequence continues at coordinate 56,232,150 of CM060595.1, read as the reverse complement.
TTTATGAATCAATACCTCAATGATCTTCACTGATTAATCGACATCTCAGCTGATGATAGCGTTACTGATTATATACCCAGTTATAAAGCGTCTGACTGTGTCTTGTTTGAACGCGTTTCTTAAGATGGCACAGAATGGGCACTGAGCTTATGTACATAAAAGAGAAAAGTCTGTCATCATTTACTCATTTTGCTACAGACACGTGTGACTTTATTTCTTCCCTAGAATAGAAAAAAAGAGATGCTCACATTGTTCTTTTCCATATAAGGAAAGTGAACGGACACAAACAGTAAAGACATTTATGATGTTTCTATGCATCTAAATAAAAAAATGTATCACGGTTTCCACAAACAATATTTAGCAGCACAGCTGTTTTCAATATTGATACTAATAAGAAATGTTTCTTGTTCACCATATCGGCATATTAATGATTTCTGAAGGATCATGTGACGCTGAAGACTGGAGTAATGATGCTGAAAATTCAGCTTTACCATCACAGGAATAAATTACACTTTAAAATATATTCAAATTGAAACCAGTTATTTTGAAATTGTAATTATATTTCACAATATTACAGTTTGATCAAATAAATAAACCAGTTATTTTTAAATTGTAATTATATTTTACAATATTACAGTTTGATCAAATAAACACAGTCAGTCATTGTTGAGCATTTCATTATAAAGTCAACCAGGACTTTTTTCTGTGTGACTCAGGTTTGATACAGCGAGAAAACTCCTCTTTGGAGCAGGAGATTGAGGAGTTACGTCGGAACAGGCCAAAGTCGGCCGAGCGCGGAGACTTCACTCTGAGCGACGTCCTGTACTTCACCAGGACAGGCATCGAGAGCATTGTGGAAGACGATGTCACGCAGAGATTCACCTCAGAGGAGCTGGTGTCCTGGAACCTCCTCACCAGAACCAACAACAACTTCCAGTACATCTCTCTCAGGCTCTCTGTACTGTGGGGGGTTGGCGTGGTTGTGAGATACTGCATATTGCTTCCTCTACGGTAGTGTATCAATTCATTAATACTTTATACCTAGTACATTAGTGTTCAAAAGTTTGGGGTTTAAAGAAATTAATACTTTTTTTCAGCAAGGAAAAAGCTTTCAAATAAACGCTGTTCTTTTGAACTCTCTATTCATCAAAGAATCCTGAAAAATGTATATCAAAGTTTCCACAAAAATATTAAGCAGCACAACTGTTTTCAACATTGGCAATAATCAGAAATGTTTCTTGAGCAGCAAATCAGCATGTTAGGATTTCTGAAGGATCATTTGACACTGAAGACTGGAGTAATGATGCTGAAAGTTCAGCTTTACCAATACATTACATTTTAAAACATACTAAAATAGAAAACAGGTTTATTAAATTGTAATGATAATTCACAATATTACTGTTTTTACACTATTTTGTTATTTAATCAAATAAATTCAGCCTTGGTGAACAGATATTACATCTTTCAAAAACAATTCTTACAGACTACAATCATTTAAATGCTAGTGTATTTTAGTTCGATTCAGTGCTTTGTTCTTTTGTTGGGAGTATATCATGAAAATAATGAAATATTTATGAAAAAAGTTTGATTCAATTGTCATGTGTCATTTTTTTTAATAGTATAAACATGTATAGTATTTTTTTCCATGCATCTGCTCTTCTGTTATTGTCTCAGGGTTACACTGGCAGCTATAGGGTTAAGCTGGTTGGTAATTGGCACAACGATGGTGGGATTCCTCCCTAATTTCAGGTAATGCTTTGGTTATGTTATTATCAGTCTTTTAAATGCGTGAATTATTCATGATTGCACTTAATCAAGTTGATGTCACTTCATGCTGAAGAGATCAGCATTATATTATGTTCTCAGACTATATTATGTTTTGGGCACTGGTGTCTCCAACATGATATAATGGTGTGCTAGTCTCCACTAGGCTTCTTAACCACACAACTTATGAACAAATGTCTAATTTTGACTACTTAGCCAACAACCAGTTAAAAAAAATATTTCTCCATTATTCAACTCAACCTGAGGCATCTACTACACCAGTGGTTCCCAAACTTTTTTTGTCTAAGACCCCCTTTTTCCCAAGAAAATATTTGAGGGCCCCCCTTCACATTTAATGATATTATCGCTCTTGTAAGCTTGCAGCAAGGATGACAAAATATGTTTTTTTTTCAAACAAACGGTATTTTTATGCACAAATAATAGCCTATAATATTGAAAATACAATAAAAAACATCAGTAGGCCCTTTGTAATTTAAAAACGTAAGCCTAGGAGAAGCCTATAAATTGGCCCTATTTGAAATGCAAAAAAAAAATATTCACACTGGTGTGTAGGTAAAAAAAAAGAGAAAGAATATAGGCTATTACTAAATGACTGTTGTCTGGGGCCTCAATACTTGCATGTTATTTGTGAGGCTTTATCAATGTGAGGCTTTATTTTTTACGCTTTTGGCGCTAAAGCGAGCGATAATAAACTTGCATTTATTAATAGAATAATGCGTCTTTCGGAAGAACATTGTAGCCGGAACTACTTCTCTCTGTGTACGTCTATGACGAGTCACGCGGGTACTGGGCTACTCCGCAGCGGCAGCGATCCGAACCAGTGTAAAATAGTCCCAATGTAAACACTTATTATAGGAGTACCATAGTGGTTCAGGATAAGACAAAAACACGGATTGGAAAATGGATTCATGATGAACTCGCTAATTATATACATTTTGTAAATTTTGAACAGAAAAAGGTTAAGGACTTTTATTTAATGCTCATTGCTCAAACCTTTCAAAATATGACGCGACCCCCCACAGAGCTCGCTGAGGCCCCCTTGTGGGCCGCGACCCCCCTGTTGGGAACCGATGAACCGATGTAACGTTACTACACCACTTGGATGTTTATTTAGCAAATGTGTTTATTTCCATGTAAATGACAAATGTCTTTGCAGAATGATGAAAAATGCACTGTTTTAACAATGGACATCTCATAATAAAACACGTGTTGAGCTCATTTATCCACAGTCTTTTTCTGTGTCTCCATGAAAGTGTCATTTAATCCTAATTCTATTCATTACAAACCTTTGTTGTTTCAGAGTGAAGGGTTGGTTGAGTGAACTAGTCCATGTGATGTGCTACAGGATCTGTGCAAGAGGCCTTTCAGCTACGATTCACTACCACAACAAGTGAGTTCAAGGCTCCATTTGACGAAAACCAGTCTAATCAAGTAACAATTATATGGTTTAGACTTGTACAGTGACACTGTGGCTCTGTTCTAAAAACCTGTTGAGCTGTTTTGTTGTCTACTTTCTACATAGTCAGCTGCCTTCTAAAGGGGCGGTCACACTACAACTTTTCCTTCTATTGACTTCCATTCATACGCAAGCGAATGCTGGAGACAGGAAGCACAAGCTCATGGGAAGATGTTTCTCATTTCGTTGCGTTCCAAAGTTCAATTTTGGTAAACTCTGACCTGTGAATTCGTATCACTTGAAGAGGTGTATATATTATTATATATGTTGAAGAGGTATATAGATATATTCACGGCAAAGTTTTTTTTTTTTTCATTCTTTGCTTAGACCATTCATCTCCATGAGAGCACATGTACCCAAATTAGACGCTGCCATCTTTGCTTCATGTGCATTTCAAGAGACATTTTTTTGGCCAATCACCTGAGCTGTAAATGTCATGTGGCTGATCACTCTCTTTGAACTCCTTGCAGATGACACTGAGTAAACATTTACAATAACATAATGTTGTTTTTATGTTGCTTGCCTATTTATATTTTGTAAAAGTACAATGACTACTTTGGAATGGCTGTGGTTGAAGAAAATTGCTTTTTTTACGCCCATAATGGTGTAGTTGCAGCATCTACCACCAGGACCTAGTTGACGAACATCTGTTTCAAATGTGTAAATTGTGTAAATTAAATGAGTCTGTGTAATCCTAATTCTTTTTTTTTCAGACAGAACAGACCTAAGAGAGGAGGCATTTGTGTAGCTAATCACACTTCGCCAATTGATGTCGTTATTCTGGCTAATGACGGCTGTTACGCCATGGTGAGTGAGACAGAATTAACACTTTATCTGTCTTAAATAATATCTTATTTTTTGTCTGCGTTTACAATGGATGCAAGAATCTTCTACTCTTTTTTTTTTTGCATATAGCGCTCAGGCCTGGAGTTATATCTGCATGGGGTATACGAATGGGGTCAAATTTTGAGTGTTTATGACTTGTATGAATATGACTCTGCTTTTCACATTAAGCAAACGGTACTTCATGTGGTTTTTGGAGCTTGACATTTACAGAGTCACCAATCCAAAACCAAGTTTGGAGGGACACAAATACTTTTGGCAAAATTAGCCAGTATAAACTTATTTATTTTTGAGAAATTGTAAAAGCCATTTTATTGTTCGTTATTCATCAAATGAATATTTGATGTAGTTTGCATAATCATTCATTATTTTATTGTTTATCGCTGTGAACCAAGCTGTATTGGATAAAGCGCTAAATAAATAGAGGTGACTTGACTTGATTAAAAAATATATATAAAGAAAATACAGAAGATTAATGTTTTTCAATAATAACAACTGTTAATATTGTGGGCTACTGTGTTTGTTTCATTTGTCAGTATCAGCTAAATTAATTCATGTAAATAATGTGGGTTTTTTTTCATTATTCAATGTTTTTTTGTGTGTGTGTGTCACCAAAATCATTTTAGAACCGCCGCTTTAGTCACATAGGAATTCATTCTCTGCATGATTAGCACTTTGTTCTAAAAGTGAAATGTTGTGAACAGACTCTTTTTTTTCTTTTTCTTCTCTAACAGGTAGGGCAGGTTCATGGTGGTTTAATGGGAGTTGTCCAGCGCGCCATGGAGCGATCTTGCCCTCACATCTGGTTTGAGAGAGCAGAGATGAAAGACCGCCACCTGGTGACACAAAGGTAAAACAACAATAACAATGTTCTATTATTGTTAATCAAGTTCAAAGCACCACAAACGTTTTTTAATGATTTTCAAACTTTCTACGTCTATTTCATTTCATCTTTTCTCTTCGTAAAATTGCATATATGCATAAACTAATGCATATATTTTTCTACACACTCTAGAGACACTCCCTGTTCATGCTGGGTCATGTCTCTCTGAGTCAGCTGCTATGTGCCTCACAGCACAACAGAAACACGTTTCTTTAAAAACACACAGTGTTCTGACATGCATTGACGACTCAAGTGGTATTGGAAATTACAGGCACACAAATATATTTTCATACATAATGGTACCTAATGTAGGCAACAATTTAATATTATTTCATGCACAGTGATCTCATTGGGGTTTGTTGTCAGTCGGTTTCCTTGTGGTTCCAGATAATACCGTTTTAAAGCAAGTAAGTTCAGTCCATGGCCATTTCAGTGGCGCCCCAGGCAGCTGTTTTACAGTCGTGTCAGTACAGCTCTAGTTTCTTGAATGAGAATTTCCAAAATTATTTGGACTAACTATATTTCATATTTTAAACATATTTTAAATAGTCAATCAAATCGGACAGCAATGCTATATATATATATATATATATATATATATATATATATATATATATATATATATATATATATATATATACTGCGCTGCTATGCTACCCCCTTCCCCACAATCAGGGGCAATTCTAGTATGTCAGTATTAAGGGGGCTCAGCCCCAATGAGGGCATGATTTAAGAAAAAAAAAAAAATTATATATTGTTTGGATACTAGGGTAGGCATGAACAATACAGTAGGTTCTACACTACCTATCAAGTCAATCCCTGAATATTGAATTCATTTCTAATCATTTTACATAACCAGCTAATATTCATTGAGTGGAGTGACAAACTTTTAATAACTGTAATTGTCTAGATTGGCAAGATGTGGGTAAAATATATATTTAAACACTTTTATTTTTTTAACTCTACATTTATGCAGTTAAATTAACTTTAACGAAGATCATTACATTTCTCATTTTCATTCATGGAGATGACATGGAAAATGTGCCATGCTTTAGTGCAGTATTTCTGTCACCTGGTGGAAAACACACTTTTAACCTGAAAATGATATGAAATGGCCAATTTAACCAGTAGATGGCTGAGGAGGACCACTCATTAGCTCATTTGCCATTTCCACTCCCTTTTATAGTTCTTTTTATATGTTTTGCGTTTGGATTTATTATAAAATGAATATTATAACACATTTTTGGCAATTTTATTGCACTAAAGTATGAAGTATAGCAAGAAACCATCTTGAATTGCTTCCGCATCATATTATATAAACTGCATGACAAAGAACTACACAGATGGAGATATCATTACAATCTCTCACTAAATGCACATGTTGTCCTGTTTAAGCGGGTCTGGGTGGGATTTTATTGGGGCTACAGCCCTCCTAAAGTGTGCCTAGTGACGCCCCTGCCCACAACCCCACCGGCCACCCGCTGATCGACCTCTAAACGCCGCGGGGCCTTGAGACAGGTCCGTGCCGAGGTCATGATCCGTCTCTGGGTATAGCTATTGCACATGCGTCAGTCTCAGGAAACTGTGCCATTTGTGCCACATTTGCATCACACTGCTGATTAAATTAACAGGAAACTGAACTTAGTCACATTACATGAAAGATTTATCTCCGTTTAGCATAAGGCAAAAGAAATGTTCACTTTATTTTTTTGTCTAAATATCAGACGTTTGCCATTCATCACCATTACATTTGAACCTAGAATACAATACATTTTCACAAATAAAGTTTTTTTTGTTGTTGAGAAAATACAGAATTCTTCCCTCACTTAATTTTTTTAATATCAGTGAAATTCTGCTTGTAAATTTAATCTGTATTAAATGTAATCTAAAGATTAACATAATAATATTATATTTGAGATAATGACATTGTCTTTCTTTAGGGTTAAATAATAATTAAATGAAATTCTAATAGGGATAATAATGAAATACGATTGAATATTTATAGATAATTTATGTGTGTATCTATTAAAAATAACAGTTTGGCTCCAATAATTCAAAGGCATGACTTAATTTCTTACATCCGCCATGTTCCGGTTTCTTTCATTTATCAATTTTTCATGCATATTTCCATGAGTATCCTGTCCCCTCCTCATATTGTCTCTGTTAACATAATGGCCTGCTCATCTTTCTTGTTTTCTCATCCTTCACAGGTTAAAAGATCACGTAAATGTCAAAACAAAGCTGCCAATACTCATCTTCCCTGAGGGTAAGTGCATAATGACAGTGAGGAACACACTGAGATACAGTTTCAGTCGTATTGCAGGTCCTGCTGTTTCTCAAGCTTCTTATGGTTGAAGTCTAATGTTTGCCCCTGCAGGAACTTGCATCAATAATACATCAGTAATGATGTTTAAGAAGGGAAGTTTTGAAATCGGAGGACCTATTTACCCCGTGGCTATAAAGGTAATATATCAGTACTTGTCTTACCCAATATACAGGGAATTATAATGTTATGGGGTCATATAATGTTATTTTAGGATCATTGAGATATTATTGTATATATAATATATATAATATATATTTAAACACACAGAGAGACAAACACACACACACACACACACACACGTGTGTGTGTGTGTGTAAATATATATAATTTATGTATACTTTTTGATCTGTATCATTTCGTTTATTTCATATATTAAAAAAATCCTGTAGCATAATTAATAAAAAATAATCAACTTACTTATTAACTTACTAAAACACCTACTGTCTGTTTCACACACAATTTAACAAAATAAATTGGTAGTATACAGTTTTAATTCCAACAGAGTATTGTGTTTTGGTCACATGTTGCAATAATCTTCATAGTGTGTGTTTGTGAATTAGCCTTCTGTGACCCTCATGCAATGTCTGTGTGTGTTATATATAGTACGACCCTCAGTTTGGAGATGCATTTTGGAACAGCAGCAAATATAGCATGGTGAGCTATTTGCTGCGGATGATGACGAGCTGGGCGATAGTGTGTAGCGTCTGGTATCTGCCTCCAATGACACAGCAGGTGAGAGATCAAGCAGAAAATTGTACAGTAGCTCCACAACTAGTGAGCTGCAGCATTATTGCTGATGTGATTGATTACACCCTCAGTGACTCATTTCCCGTGTGAACAGGAAGGGGAGGATGCTGTGCAGTTTGCCAACAGGGTGAAATCAACCATTGCACAACAAGGAGGTTTAGTGGACTTGGCCTGGTGTGTAAATGAGTTTTTCTTCAGCTGCCTTCCTAAATTAGTTTAATATAAGTTAAATAAGCTATATTATGTCTTAATTAAGCCTTCATTTTGTAGTCTACTATATAGGTTTTCATGCTTGAATGTTCAAAAAACTATATTTTTCACATATTTTACATTCTTGCAGCACCTCTCTTTCCAGTCTGTCAGTAATGCTCTCTTTAGTTCCTGTGACCTGTCTCTATGAAGCCTATCCTTTCTAAAAAACACAATGTGCTCTGATTGGTCGGCTGGATCAGTGTGTTTTGAGTGGTTAACTGCGATTTTCAACACACTACTAGCAACTCAATCAGGCCTCGGTCCTTTGTTTGGCTTATGTCTTAGCCGGGAATTATTTAAAAGAGGAATATTATGACATGATTGTTTCTGGAAGTAAACTCAAGACTACAGTGGAGTTCAGAAACAGTGACACTGAAATAGAGAATAACTCTCTTTGGAGTGACTTTGTGCTTCGTAACTTTGCAGACTTTTTTCATGCTCAAACAGCAACATTACACACTAAAGAAAGTAAAAAAAAACAAAAAACGTAATAGGTCCTCTTTAAAGGTTTATGACTTTGTTTGTTTTTCTGTGTGTTTCACAGGGATGGCGGTCTGAAGAGGGGAAAGGTGAAGGATGCGCTCAAGGAACAACAGCAGAAGAAGTACAGCCACATGGTGGTGGGCGATGACAGCAGTGACTGAACACACACACACACACCAATCAACAAAGGGCTTGATATTCTCAGTCACCAATCACTGGAAATATGTCAACTTGTTGATAAACGAACAGGAGGGACTTTTTATACTACTGCTGCTATGATACAGTTTTAATATGTTAATAAATTAAGTTAAAAAATAAACGGAAATAATTTTTTTTTATTGCAAATGCTGTAGATCCCAGTGTCATATGGGCTTCACTGCTTTTCTGTTTTATTTGCCAGTTTTATTTGGGTGAAAAAGCTTTTGTTTTATTGATACCAGTTTTCGAAAGTTCATTTTTGAAATTCAGAATATGTAAAAAGGACAAAATTGTAAATGCATGATTGGGGTTAATATTCAGTTCAGTGTATGCTAATTTATTTCTCAAATAAACTTTTGTGCTTTTTTTAAAGTTTTGTTCTTGTCAGATATGTCTACTATCATGATTATTTGCTGGGGTCTCCACAGTCATGCTGGAAATAAAGGTCAAATTTGTGGGAATTTGTGAAATATATTTTTATTATATAATTAAAAATATTCTAGTTATGCTCAGCTGTAAACTATTTCATTTGCTAGATGTTGTTCTTTGTGAGAGCAATCTTTGTAAAAAGGTTATTTTTAAATACATATATGATCACAAATTACTAGAAAATTCATGGAAATTCCTTTCTAAAAAAACAAAACGTGATTTTTTTCACTTGTGATCAGGTATATCACATCTATGTGTAGGGCCTACTTGAGAAAATAGTACTCATAATCATAGTTTTTATTATTTGCTTTGGCGCAATTGGTCAATTTTCAAAACACAACAGATCATCAAACGTGCACTTTTTCAAACATTTCAACATGTTTTCAATTGTGTTGAGACAATACACAAAATCACAAAGTATCTTTTTCACTAAGTGTTTCATCTATACATGTTTCACTCACAGTATACCTTTCATAAAGCTCTCCTCTATCAAACTTTTGATTTGCATCTCTTCTCGTTCGGTTTAATAATCCAAATGAACTTAATAGTCAATCAATTAATCATTTAGTAGATTGAGTCTATATATACATAGTTTCTATAAAAATTGTTAGCAATTTCCAATATGGATAACCAAATTTAATGAATTATTTTTACATAAGTGATTTATCTTGATAGCCAGTCACATTGATCAGGATGCCTCTATGGTGCATGAATTCAGTTCTCTTTCACAGCTTATAGCGCTTGCATGGTCAAATACACACACAGTTTTAGAGGTGTGTTGGTGTCTGGCTGTGTTTTATGACACTGATCTGCTCCATTTGCTCTTATTTGTCACACTTTCTCTGTGTGAGCAGTCAAATACACTGAAAACAAGCACCATATTTCTATACTGTATAGACTGTGGTTGCAATGAATCTTCTAGTCCTGATTACAAACCCCTGTTGCACACAAAATGTAACTTAAAACACTCATTCAGTCTTGATTTGAAATGAAATATAAATTTAGACAGAATTTTTCATGCATAATAATTATTTTCAAACCTGCACTTATGAAATGATGATGAACAGTGTTGGTTAATGCAATAGAAAATGTACCAGTAATGCAGATTTCATTTAATCATAATCAGTTGTCACAAAAAGTCTTATTAAATAGAGGAAAATATTCAGGAAAAAAAATAAACAATATTTAAGAAATAAAAATGAATACTGCTAATACAACATATGGCATATACATATGCATTTCCCAGCAAGTTTAATACACTGAAATGATTATGACTGGCAAAAGATTACTAGTGATGTTATAACACAATGCATGTGGAGGATTTTTTGGACGAAGGCTCTTCTTTAGCATCTGCCCCATTCTTTTGTTTATTAGCCCCTTTTTGTGGATCAGGAACTACACAAACAGAAACATACATCAACATTACAAACATCTGATCAGTTTAGGATACATTTTTTTATTTAGCTGAATCTCAATATGTTTTTGACATCTTACCTTGTGTGGAACCACCCACATTAACTGCATTCTGGGTGAAGAAGACATGGTCATTATAATTGCACAATATACACACACACACACACACACACACACACACACACGTATTATCAGAATATATTAATCCAGAACTGAAAATCCTGTCATCAGTTAATTTACACATCCTAATCTGTATGATTTATTTTCCCAAGGCTGTCGAGCTCCAAAAATGAAAAGGCTATAATAAAAGTATCTCAAACGACTCATATTGGAACGTGACAGCTTCAGTCCTCATCATTCAATTCAAATGTTAACAGAATTATATTTTTTGTCTGAAGTATTTCTTTAATATTTGTATTTGTAACGTACCATCAAAGACTTTTCCAGCATCAATCTTTTTTCTTCAGGAAGGCTTCTGTAATACCTGTGAATGGGCAGACTCTCGTTTACAGAACCAGTCTGCCAAATTTGATTATAATGAAAAAAATTGTTAATGCATTAAAAAAGTGTGCATAAGCTTAACTCACTCCTTCAAATAGGAATCTTTCTTCCCACCATTCGAATCTGTAGCACGAGGGGAATAGGGCATCTCTCCAGCTACCGTTACATAACAACACAACACACTACTCACAATGTGTATATTCTTTTAACTTACACCAAGACCAACCAGCCCACAGCACACAAGCTGGCCCTGAACTAATATATCAATTGTTAAAATGTAATATATATAAATATTTAAATTATTAAAACAACCTGCTGGTCCTTGTTTTAGTGCAAGAGAAGGTTTTTGTTGTTGTTTCCATAGTAACAGGGCCCCATATAACAGAACCGTTTGAATGTCCACAAAGTGACTAGAGGCAGAGAAGCAGATCATCTCACACTGAGACAAAAGTTTGAGTGGAACATTGTTTTTATTTTCCACAGCCATTTGTCAGACACCTGGTTTAAAGGAATAGATAGATGGATGAATGGATGGATGGATGGATATATAGATAGTTGGATAAACTGATCGATAGATAGATAGATAGATAGATAATTGGATAAACTGATAGATATTTGGATAAACTGATAGATAGTTGGATATATATATATATATATATATATATATATATATATATATACAACTATATAGATAGATAGATAGATAGATAGATAGATAGATAGATAGATAGATAGATAAACTGATAGATAGATAGATAGATAAACTGATCGATAGATAGATAGATAGATAGATAATTGGATAAACTGATAGATATTTGGATAAACTGATAGATAGTTGGATATATATATATATATATATATATATATATATATATATATATATATATATATAGATAGATAGATAGATAGATAGATAGATAAACTGATATAGTTGGATACACTGATAGATAGTTGGATAAACTGATAGATATTTGGATATATATATACATATATATATATATATATATATATATATATATATATATATATATATATAGATAGATATATAGATAGATAGATAGATAGATAGATAAATAGATAGATATATAGATAGATAGATAGACAGATAGATAGATAAACTGATATAGTTGGATAAACTGATAGATAGTTGGATAAACTGATAGATAAACAGAGAGATGGATAGATAGATAGATAAACTGATAGATATTTGGATAAACTGATAGATAGATAGATAGATAGATAGATAGATAGATAGATAGATAGATAGATAGACTGATGTATCTATTTATCTATAAACTGAGAGAGTTGGATAAACTGATAGATAGATAGATAGATAGATAGATAGATAGATAGATAGATAGATAGATAGATAGATAGATAGATAGATAAACTGATAGATAGATAGATAGATAAACTTATAGATAGTTGGATAAACTGATAGATAGATGGATAGATAGATAGATAGATAGATAGAAAGATAGATAGATAGATAGATAGATAGATAGATAGATAGATAGATATATAGATAGATAGATAGATAGATAGATAGATACTTTAATGTGACTGTGACGTTATAATTAATTGTAGTAAAAGTAATAAAGGCATTTAACAGCAGTGCATCAGAAGTGCATAGTCTCCAACCGGAAGCCTCCTCGCACTGAGCGGAAGCGCAGCGGCTCCAGCTGTTATTGTTGACAGACGGAGCTTCGGGGGGAAAATGGCGGTGTCCCGTCGATCCTCGCAGCACCAACAAAGCAGCCTGCAGCCGTCTCCGCGGAACGCCGTGATCGCGTCCCCCCCTCCCGAATCCCCGTCCGCGATTATTCCCGAATCGACGAGTTTGTTGAGCCCCTCGTCTAACGTTACTGGCGCAGCGGAATGCGACGGAGCGACGATGGAGTCCGCAGCGGCCTCCTCCTCCTCCTCCGCCTCTTCCCCGGACCGGCCCGCCCCAGTAACAGCAGTAGCCGCCGCAGCGTCGACAGCACCCGGGAGCTCCAGCTGCAGCAGCATTAGTTCAAGCGCGACCGCGGGCAGCCAGAGCCCCGGCTCAGGAGCGACCAGCCCCGGGGAAGCAGTGTGCGGGACTGGCGGGGCGTTCAGAGAGCTATTTGAGGCCTGTCGGAACGGAGATGTGTCGCGGGTGAAGAGGCTGGTGGACTCGGTGAATGTGAACGCCAAAGACATGGCCGGACGAAAATCAACCCCTCTGCATTTCGCTGCAGGTCTATATTTATGTATTTGCCACATATGATGTCTATTTAAGCATCTTGCTTTGTTTCGTGACCTTATAAAACAACAAAACGTCACATTTGTTGTCTTTGATTCCACAATAATCTGTTTTATAGAAGCATGAGATGTGTCAATAGAACTAACGTCATATACAATATATTTTTATCTGTTTTCTGATAAAAAATGATGTACTGTAAATTGACTACTCACAATGTCGTGGTATAATCTTGCATAATGTATCATTTGAATCAAATCTGCATGTGTAAAAGATGATTTTTGGTAGCTTGGACATATTGTCCAGTCCTGAAAGTAAAAGGACATAGTCTATGAAATAAAATATCTATTCAATGTGTTATAATTTCCATTATGAAGTAAAAAAAAACAAAAACCCTTGCTTTTTTAAAAAAAAACCTTGTGGACAGACATACTAATATAATGAGATATTTTCCACATTAGTAAGCATAAGCATGCAGTTTTCATGATCTCATATCAATTGAGAGACTGTATGGATTATTTGCACTTATAAATATGTATTTCGCTCTGCAGGACCATTTAATTTGACTAACAAATGACAGCTAGTTATTTAAGTTGATTTAAAACAAATAACGCAGTAGTTCACTCAGAATTATGCTTTTTGTCGGTATCATTAACATTCTACAAAATTTCATCTGGTTTTGTTTAATGAAGAAAATCAAAAGTGTTTGAAATGTCATGAAAATTGTAGTTCACTCATTTTTGGGTGACCTATCATATAAGAGAGTTGCTGCATCTAAACAACATACACATTCACTGTCATAAATGTATCATTTTTAACCTAAAATCTTTTAAATAGACTCGGTAGGTGTAATAAGATCTGATATGTGATTTATTTTATTTTATTCATTTCGTCATGTTGGATTCAATGCATTTAAAACTGATTGTCATTTGTGATCTTTGACAGGCTTTGGCAGAAAGGACGTGGTCGAGCATCTCCTGCAGACCGGAGCGAATGTCCATTCCCGTGACGACGGTGGTCTGATCCCGCTCCACAACGCCTGCTCGTTCGGGCACGCTGAGGTGGTCAGCCTCCTGCTGTGTAGCGGCGCGGACCCCAACGCTCGAGACAACTGGAACTACACCCCTCTGCACGAGGCCGCCATCAAGGGCAAAATAGACGTGTGCATTGGTACGGATTAATATGAGAAATCCTGTGTTTTCAATTATAGTCTAATCAGACCAATACTGATCATTTAAAAAAGCTCTAATAATAAAAAAAAAATCTTATGGTCACCGATATATCGTACATCCCTTGCTGAAAGGCAATGACTGAGTTGTCTAGTAATGAGTCCCAGTCAACATTGTGTGGAGTTGGGCAGTCGTCTATAGAGCTGTTCCAGCTGATGTTGCGTTCCAGCATGCTGCAGTATTGCTGTGTTGTGATAGTAATGTTGTTGTCCTGCAGCATTTGTCTCCTGCGGCCTGATGTCATAGTGTCCGGTTGAATACCTCTGTGCTGAGATAGCACTCTCAGTGAGAAAAACTGACAGGATCTCAGATGTTTGCATTAGTTGCCCAATGTATGGGTTTGTCTGAGTACGGTGTGTACTATTTTTTTGAAGTTATTTGGCGAAGTGTGGAGAGTGACCGTTAGGCAATAAATTGGTGAAAATATCAATTTTGGTCAATATTATATATTTTTCTGGCTTATCCGGTTTGATATTATGCTGATATTAGAAACGGATAATATCAGGATTTTTTAAGTATAAGTTAATGTACTGTAAACTATGCACACTGTAAACTCTTATGAAGAAACAGTGAAAAATTGTCTTTTTATTAAAAAAGATTAATAAATGCTATAAATTGTATACTGCACATTGTTAGTTCATATAAGCTAATGCCTTAACTAATGTTAATGGAGGGAACCTTATTGGAAAGTGTTACCAAAAGTATTTATACTATGTTGATGGATAACTCTGTGTATATATACAGGGCCTAAAACTAACTTTTTGCCACACCTGCCAATGGCCGGTGACTTAAAACAGGTTGGTTGTTGGTTGTTGCAAAAACAGTCAGTTTATGACACCATACACCATATATACCAGTGAAAATTCACAATTCTCCTTTGCAATTTCAATACCACAGCTTAAAACTACTAGCCTAACTAATATAAATTTAAAACATTATTAAAGAAAATAAACAATCAGTAAGAAAATAAGAACCGATGATCAAATTACAAGCAAAAGCACAAATAAATACAATATAACAATGATACCAATGAAATAAATTAAGCAAATGTAAAATAACACTGCATAGTCTTCAACTGGGGAGTACTATTTTTTTGCAACCGTCTACCACAGTATCGCATCAGGAAGTGCATTGTAGTCTCCCTGAGGAAAAATTTGATTCATTTGTTGCTATAGGAGAGGAAGAATTCTGCAAACTCGTTAATTCATCTAAATCGACAACTTGTATGTTAGATCCTATACCGACTAAGCTACTGAAAGAGATGTTTCCAGAGGTCATATATCCTCTTCTTAATATCATTAATTCATCTTTGTCTCTAGGATATATACCAAAAACCTTTAAACTGGCTATGATAAAACCGCTTGTTAAAAAAACACAACTTGATCCTACAGAATTAGTCAATTACAGGCCGATCTCGAATCTGCCTTTTCTGTCAAAGATATTAGAAAAAGCAGTATCTTCACAACTGTGTTCCTTTCTAGAAAGAAATGATATCTGCGAGGATTTTCAGTCCGGATTTAGACCGTACCATAGCACTGAGACCGCTCTCATTAGAGTCACAAATGATTTGCTCTTATCATCCGATCGTGGTTGTATCTCTCTATTAGTGTTACTCGATCTTAGTGCTGCATTTGACACAATTGACCACAACATTCTTTTAAATAGACTAGAAAACTATGTGGGCATTAGTGGAATTGCACTAGCATGGTTTAAATCATACTTATCTGACCGTTATCAGTTTGTAGCAGTAAATGAAGAGATGTCTTATCGATCACAAGTTCAGTATGGCGTACCACAAGGCTCAGTACTAGGACCGCTGCTGTTCACTCTGTACATGCTACCATTAGGAGATATCATTAGGAAACATGGAGTTAGCTTTCACTGTTATGCCGATGATACTCAGCTGTATATTTCTTCAAAACCCAACGAAACTTACCAATTCACAAAATTAACGGAATGCATAGCTGACATAAAAAATTGGATGACTAGTAATTTCCTACTACTAAATTCTGAAAAGACAGAGATTCTAATTATTGGACAAAAAACTTCCACACGTAATAACCCAGAATACTGTCTAACACTTGATGGCTGCTCTGTCAAGTCTTCGTCGTCGGTTAGGAACCTGGGTGTGCTCTTTGATACCAACCTTTCTTTTGAAAGCCACGTGTCTAGTATCTGTAAAACTGCATTTTTCCATCTTAAAAATATATCTAAATTACGCCATATGCTCTCATTGGGAAATGCGGAACAATTAGTCCATGCGTTCATGACCTCAAGGCTAGATTATTGTAATGCTCTACTGGGTGGTTGCCCTGCACGCTTAATAAATAAACTACAGCTAGTTCAAAACGCCGCAGCTCGAGTTCTTACCAGAACCAGGAAATATGACCATATTAGCCCGGTTCTGTCAACACTGCATTGGCTCCCTATTAAACATCGTATACATTTTAAAATATTGTTGATTACCTACAAAGCACTAAATGGTTTAGCTCCGCAGTACTTGAGCGAGCTCTTAACGTATTATAGTCCTTCACGTCCATTGCGATCTCAAAATTCCGGTCAGTTGATAATACCTAGAATATCTAAATCGACTGCAGGCGGTAGATCCTTTTCCTATTTAGCACCAAAACTTTGGAACAGTCTTCCTACCATTGTCCGGGAAGCAGACACACTCTGTCAGTTCAAAGCTAGACTAAAAACACATCTCTTTGACCTAGCATACACATAACGCACTATAGACTTCTATAAATTCAATGTTAGGCTGCATAGATTAGGTCAGCCGGAACTGGGAACACTTCCGTTAAATCTTGATGTACTCGCTACATCATAAGAAGAATGGCATCTACGCTAATATTAGTGTCTTTGTTTATCCCGAGGTTTTCCCGCAGCCTGCCGGATCCAGGCCGTGTCCAGATCTGACGAAGGAGATCCGCCTGGACCCGATGACAATGCAGTGCTGAAGTGTCCACTATCCTCTCCCTATGGAGGATCCCTTTCCCACTCTACAGATAAAGCGTTGTGAATTCCGGCTCGCGTACCCCGAAGTGATAAAATAAAACAAAATTCTGTATCAAAATTTATAGGCAAGAAAAGTAGTTTGTTTAGGCTGGGTTGTATGAATTATAAACCTGCGCACATATTTTAAAAAGCACATAACTATAGAATCAATTCTGAATGAGCATGTGAACGCCGTCAGCGTTAATCACAGGTTCGCGTTCAAAAGTCTGATCATTTAGACGGAGGTGAATCAATCAAAGTTAACTTTAGCTGGAAATAACATTATTCAAGAACCGCTATAATGCCAAAACAATCTGTTACCTTAAATTATATGTTTATCTCTGTAAAGCTGCTTTGAAACAATCCATTGTTAAAAGCGCTATATAAATGAAGATGACTTGACTTGACTTGACTTGGGGAGTGACACCGTTTCATATACTCCCCAACGCCATGTTCATTTTAGGCCCTGTGTGTAAAAAAAAATATATATATATATGTTTAAATGTTTCAGTGGGTGATTGTACTAAAATTTCAAATTGCAGATCTAATATGAACACTTTAGGTGGCAAAACAGTATAGATATTTATAGTTTTATAGCCAAAGTTTAAAATATTATCAGCTTTTGATATCGTCAGTTTCAGTATCGGTGCTTCTCTTATGACTTTATTGCTTGATTCTGTTTCTTACAGTGTTGCTACAGCACGGTGCTGATCCAAACATCAGAAACACTGACGGCAAATCAGCTCTGGACCTGGCAGACCCTTCTGCTAAAACCGTCCTCACTGGTGAGACATGCCCGTACATGCATCTGCTTCACAGTATAGACAAATATACAACAAAAGTGCCACAATGTACTGCACTGCAGTCTGAAAAGTGAAGGCCATTATCCTTTATTTGATTAGGTGGCCAAATGTCAAAGCATTTGTACACAAAATTGGATTAAAATGGCATCTTGACACCACTCGCCCAATTAAACAGTGAAGTTGCAGCAGAACACTTTAATCAATCCATACCGCATACCGTTTCACATGTTAATAAAAAACTGCAAAGTACTGCATAATATAAACACTATGCTAGTTTTCCAGTCTGAACATAGCTATTGTAACACTAAACATATTCACACACACACACTATAATGCATCTTTCAAGTCTGTCTGACATCTGCTGTCTGTCTTTATTCCTTAGGTGAATATAAGAAGGATGAACTGTTGGAGGCAGCAAGGTGAGCTAATGGCACAAAAACTATTATAATTTATTAATATCAGTGTGTTGCTGAAATAAACACTTCTATAATTGGTTTCAAGAGGGTGGAAAATTTCAAACATCTTGGTTTGATTGTTTGAGTACTTTGGGAAGAATGTGCAGAGCTGTAGGTGATATATTGGCCATGTTGACGTTTAGAAAACTTCAAGAATATGGCGTTGTTTGCCTCTTGATTTTCAATAAATGTTTTTTGGACTGGGGATATTTTGAGTAAAATTGTCCCCTAAGATTACAGAATCCTAAATCCTAAAATTACAGAATATTTTCTTAGTAGTGAAAATATTACATTGGACTTTTAAAGGTTTCTTGCTCCCAAAATCAATTTTTTCATTGCAATGTTCTACCTTCTCTCTGATCTTTTAGAATTAAATGGAACTTTTTTGTAACTGTGCCTTGAAAAGATTCGTGACTATGTAAATTGGCTGTGTTTGCATGCGAAATGAGTAACTAAGTCCAATATACTTGCAGTGGCACCATCCTTTAGATTCAGCTCTCAAAACAATCCTAAAGCAAGCCGTTTTTGCAGCTATAGGTTTCAATAATTAGTTTAATTTTACATCGTGCATTTCAAAAGATGACGTGGTCCCTTTAAGTACATTGGAATCTTCAGACTGTCACTGATCCAGAAATGTCTTTTCTCTAAGTTGCCATTCCTAACAGTGTTTGTCTCCCTCTGTTTAAAAAAAACGTCTTTCTTAGGAGCGGGAACGAGGAAAAGCTCATGGCACTTTTGACCCCGCTTAACGTCAACTGTCATGCCAGCGATGGACGCAAGGTAACAGATCTGAGTTATTTTATTTAATCCGCATACATTTTTCTGTAATGTTGCTTTTAATATTTGATATACAATACCTTATAAGATGTAAATTCCTAGTATGACTATTGTAGAAATATTATGTCCGACTTTGTTTCTATACTCTAGTTCTGTTCAAACTCAAATACAGGATGTGATTTGATGTATTTCATTGGTCATGTAAATGATATAGATGTAGGTCAAGGCAATCCTAACTCCCCTTGTTTGAGTTTTTATCTTTCCGTAATACTGTGTTTAGAGTAAACAGCTCTGACCTAGTTTTACCCATAATGAGTTTAAGTCTGGACGTATGGTTGATGTCATTTTGTAATGTTTGTTTCGAGTCTTAACTGCCCCTTTATTCACTCTGGACTGCTTTTTAATGTCAGTTATTTTTATAAGGGATTTCAGTTGATCTTTGGTACTTATTGGATGCACATCTGACCTTTATGAAGTTTTAGGCAAAAGCTTGTGATCCATTTCTTTCTCTAATCTCAACATTATAACAGGACCGTTGATTTCCCCTCAAATCCTCTGTCATCCCTGATCATTTCAGGTCACTTCATTCATCAGATCTCCCTCTTTATATCAGAAGGGCTTTTTAGGAATGAGTTCACTTTAGTGTTTTTCTTATATATTTGCTCTTGCTGCTCTGTTTTTCTTGTAGTGGATGTTGAGTTACTTACTGTAACTCATGCTGTAGTATAGTGATATTATGTATTATTACTATATATATATTTTAGAGGCTGATACTTACATTTTTTTTTACTGGTACTGATTTTGATACTTGTGTAAATTGTATAGTGATATAATTTGGACTGATAATTTGAGATTTTTTTTAACTATTAACACCACAATTCACATCAAATACAGGACATTATAGTTGATCTCCAAGCATAAATCATGCTTGAATGAACTCTACACTCTCTCTGAGAGTGATATCATGCCTTAGACGTTGTAAACCTAGAAATATCTTTGATCCGCTGACATTTTATTTTGCAGTCTGAGATTTTTTGTGTGGCAACAATTATGCAACAAACATAGTATATGCTGAATGGTATTGTTTTTGAAATCTGAGCATGAGCAAAGAAAGGGTTTATAGACCCAAGGGATGCACTGATACAATAATAAAGGTTTTCTGTTGTCATATGTGTTGTAAAGAATACAAAGATATATTGTATAAAGTAATTAACTAATTTTGTTTCTCATTTTCTGTCATTAAATTCCCTGTATGTACCGTTCAAAAGTTTGGGGGTTTAAATAAATGAATACTTTTATTCAGTAAGCACACATTGTAAAGTGTCTTAGGATCTCTGCAAATACATAGGATGTATGTAGGTTGAAATAATAATTCTATTTCACATGAATTTCTATTAATTTCTAATAATCAGGAAAAAGTCACTTTTCTATATTGATAATTATGAGAAATGTTTCTTGAGCAGCAAATTAGAATGATTTCTGAAGGATCATGTGACACTGAAGACTGGAGTAATGATGCTGAAAATTCAGCTTTGATCACAGGAATAAATCACACATTATCATATATTAAAATAGAAAAGCCTTGGTGAGCAGAAAAGACTTCTTCTACAACATTAAGAAATCTCACCAACCCCAAACTTTTGAACTGTAGTGTGTATATACAGTATATGTAAGTATTATATCAGCCGTTGAAAATTTTAAATCGATTTTAGCATTATCTTCTTGTTGGAACTGATCAATAAAAATTGAAATACACCTTTTAAAGAAATAATGTTTCTAAAAAAAGTAGCAAAATATTTAAGGTATTGTGCTTCATATAGGATGCTTGAGCTGTTGTTTTAGGTTTCAAGCACCACAGTTAGCTCTGATGGATAATATGTTAGTTTATAGCTAATTTTTTGTTTTTTTTGTTTTTTGTTCTGGCGACATTCAGTCAACATCACAAAAAATGCTGGTAAGTTTATTTTGTGAAACAGAAATTAGTTTTATTTGGTCCTCTGTGATTTTTTTTTTCTTTTCTTACAATTTGTTTTTGTTAATTTTTGCCCCTAAAAATCCATCCATACGCTGGTTCGCACTTAAAACGCACAGAAACCTGCCTTATTTTTCTGCTGGTCACAATCCATCAATCAACCAATAGCTCTGCTAATGTTTTGATGACTCCTGCAGGTTCTGAAAACAAGGCTTTCATTTACCTCTTTTTTTATTTTTTTTTATTTTTTTACTCTTTTACCAAACTTCTCTAAACTGTCTTCCTTTGCAAGAACTCCATGTTTTACCCCTAAACTCCACATCCACGCATCATTGCTCACGTTTTTGAATCCGTTTGTTTGATTTGTTGTGATCAGCACGCATGCTCCCCACAAACGTGGTGTTTAACTCCTGATTTCTGATTGACATCCTGTCCTGTTTAGATCCATTGTGTGTTTGTTAGAAACGTTGCACTGTTGCCCATTGCTTGTTCTGTACCATATTGCAGTCCTCATTAATAATGATATGAACATGAATGTTGCCTCTCCATCCTGCACTGAATAATATAATTCTCTCAGAGAATGCATCATACATTTGAGGCATATCTTCATTACTAAATGGCTGTGTTGTTGAGATTGGTTGTCATGCGGATTGTTTTGCTGTGGTTGTGTTCAGGCTGTCATAAGGGCATGTCACCAGTATTTCTTCATTATTCACTGCATGAACTGAGAACGAATTTGTAACTTTTTGTGTGTTTAGACTTTTTAAGTTACTAGTGGTTTATTGAGTCACTTATAATCATCTCTTTTTAAAGGGATAGTTCACCCAAAAAGGAAAATTCTTTCATCAGTTAAAACTCACCCTCATGTCGTTCCAAACCTGTAAGACTTTCGTTCATCTTCAAAACATACAGTAAATGAAGATATTTTTGATGAAATCTGAGAGATTTCCCTCCATTGACAGCTACACAACTGACACGTTGACGCTTTAAAAAGTTAATAAAGAGCGTAAAATAAATCTTTATGAATTGAGCGGTTTAGTTAAAATTTTCTGAAGAGACTCAATCGCTTTATATGAACAGATTTAAAGGGCACCTATTATGGCATTTAAAATGTTCCTAATATTGTTTTGGGAGTCCCCAACAACAGTTTTACATGCATGCAATGACAAAAAACACTTTTGTTGTCTTACAATATGCGTTTATTTTTTACCGGATTTGCTCACCGACTCCCAAATAATTCGTTCAACGACTCATTTTTCCAAACCCCTCCTTTGCGTGACGCTAATCTGCGGTGATTGGTCAGATTAGTCCAAAGCATTAACATATTGATAAAGCACTGCAGTACAACAAGGTATTGCTCTAGTCTATTCTTTATGACAACTCCAATAACAACGACATACATTTCACATATTTAAACTAGAACTAGAAGCTGTGCGTAACTTACACAACACACACAAATACTTATTGAGCATGCTACAAAACACATAAAGCAACAATTATTAATAATACTTACAGGTTGTGATTCGGAGGAGGAAGCTGATCCAAATAAAATTGGTACTGAACCTTCCTTCAGTATCAACCGGCTCGCGAATCCACACCTGAAAGCATTTATGTTTGTAAAGCAATCGTCATTAAAATGACGCGAACACAGCACAAGTTTCGGCCTATACTTGTGTGGTATAGTTGTATATATGAACTGTAGCCACTTAGTCTTCAAATGCTCGTCCCTGGGCACTGAAAAACAGGTCGCTTTTGATTCGCACTTCAGAACACATTTATATTTACATTTATTCATTTAGCTGACGCTTTTATCCAAAGCGACTTACAATTGCTATATGTGTCAGAGGTCGCACGCCACTGGAGCAACTAGGGGTTAAGTGTCTTGCTCAGGGACACACTGGTGTCTCACAGTGGATTCGAACCCGGGTCTCTCACACCAAATGCATGTGTCTTATCCACTGCGCCATCACCACCCCCACAGCGTCTTGTTGTCGACATGATGTTTTCAAGTTTACCCTGGCGTCTGCGCACGCAATGAGTGGGCGTGTCTTATTCAAATAACTTGTCAAGTTGACGTCATCTAGATCGAGAAAAAGCATCGTTCGTCTATCAATTCATATCAGCGACTCAGTCGACTCTTACTTTTGAGAGACAATAACTTTGTATACGGTGAACTTTCATATTTAAAACTTAGATCTATGTTACACACTACATGAAAGGTAATTTTCAAAATTCCATAATAGGTGCCCTTTAATTTAGGCTTTGATTCACATATAAACATTGATCAGGACTAAGCTACGTACTATGGGAGATCGGGCTTTCTGTGCAGCCGCTCTCAGTCCCACTGTGGTTGCTTTTAAATGCGGTCTTAAAACTCACCTTTTAAAAAGAGTTTTTTTTTCTTGGATGATTTTTTATTTTAATTTGGTTGTTTCTAAATTGTAGCACTTTGGGATTTTGCTTAAATATGAAGTGTGTTACAAATAAAAATTATTATTATTATTATTATGATCAGTGAACATAAACAGAAGCTCAACCGAACCTGCTTAACTCGTGAGAACAAACCTCATTGGTTCCTGCTAAAGCTCAAACGTGCTGCGTAACACAAGAATGAACATCATTGGTTCTCACACGTCAAGTGAAGATGCTTGAGCTTCCGTTTACTACAACTGATGTGTGAGTTGATGAATGTTTATTGTTTGTATGTGAATAAAACCCTAAATTAAATCTGTTCATCATATAAAGCGATCTAGTCTCTTCAGAAAATTTGGACTAAACCGCTCAATTAATATGGATTAGTTTCACGCTCTTTATGAACTTTTTGAAGCGTCAAAGTGTCAGTGTAGCTGTCAATGGAGGGACAGAAATCTCTAAGATTTCATCTAAAAGATATTCATTTGTGTTCCGAAGATGAATAAAAGTCTTACAGGTTTAAAACGACATGAGGAGGGTGTGTAAATAATGACAGCATTTTCATTTTTGAGTGAACTAACCCTTTAAGCGATTGAGCTCAAGACAGATTGCAGCTGTAAAGGCCTATTTGCACCAAAGGGCAACAGTGACTGTTCACTTTTTAGTGGTTCCACAAAGTATTCCCATTTTTCCCCATTTTCTTTAAAAAAATAATTAAATAATCTTTCAATAAAGATATGATACGACATGAACCAATCCAGCCGGCTCTGACTGACAGTTGAGTTGACATTACGAACTTGCTGGTCTGTGTACTTAAGGCAGTGCAATGCAAATTATGTGATTTAATTAAAAAACGGTGGTAAAATATAAAACTATTTTTGGCTTAGAGTCATCGATTAGAAGTATAGAACCAATACATTTTTAATTTTAATGCAAAATAATGTTGGATAATGACTGTTGTTACATCATTTTCAGTGCTTCATGGTAGTTTGTTGTTGGTGCTGAGCTCTTTTGCTTCTTTTTATTTCTGTTTCTATGGTAACAGTGGTTATTTTCTCTTATAGTTGGACTCTTCTAGGTTTATGGTAGGGACACTGAATTTCGGCTTCTAGAGAAGCATATATAATGACTAGGAAAGTATAATACGCATCAGGCTAAGGCATGCAATTTGACCCAAGTGTTTTTCTTTTGGTGTGACCTTTTGTCTGTGATTTGTTCCAATTTTTTTTTGTTTTGTTCTTGGTGCGAGTAGGCGTTTACCTTTTCTTTAAGATCTTTAATTGCATCCATATATGTGACCCTGGACCACAAACCCAGTCACATGGGTAAATTTTTTGAAATTGAGATTTATACACCACATGAAAGCTGAATAAATAAGCTTTCCATTGATGTATGGTTTATTAGGATAGGACAATATTAGAGATACAACTACATGAAAATCTGGAATCTGAGGGTGCAAATAAATCGAAACATTGAGAAAATCGCTTTTAAAGTTTTCCATTTATGTTCGCGATTGTGGTGCATTCACTCACAAAAATAAATGTTTTATATATTTACGGTAGGAAATGTACAAAATATCTTCATGGAACATGATCTTTACTTAATATCCTAATGATTTTTGGCATAAAAGAAAAATCGATAATTTTGACCCATACACAATGTATTAGGGGTGTAACGATACACGTATTCGTATTGAACCGTACGGTACGAGGCTTTCTGTTCGGTTTTCGGTACGCATTTTTAAACCGAACGGTTCGTTGGACCATTTTTTCTGCCGAACAAATTTTCGTTATTTCAAATGTAGGCGCGTTGCGCGTGGCAAGCGCCTTTATAATGTAAGAGACGCTGCCGTGACCACATTGCCCAACATCAAATGGCAAACGTAATGTAAGCGGAACAAACCTGAGCTACTCGTTATTAGAGCTTAGATTCTCTGCCCGAGCCCGAGCCCGACCCGACCCGCGGGCCCTTGATCAAGCACGTCACGTGTCACGCGCAGCGTCTCCTCCACTCGCGCGCTGTGCTGTATTGTGTACTGTAGGCCTAGCTTAAGTGCAATATGGATTTTGTTTAAAAAAGATTCTATGTTCTAAAACATTGTTAAATTATATTAAAGTAGCCTACTCCTAGCTAGGCCCTCCAAAGTTAATTATTTTTCATTTTCTGTGTTCGTTTTTTTACGTTACTTCATTCGGATCCATTTGCGATCCATTCCATTCTGAATAAATAAACAACGCAGTTTACATGCTTTGTCCTTGTTACTTTATTCATAAAGATAATAATTAATAAATGCACGCAATAAAGTCAATAGGCCTACATGCCTTTCAATTTATGTGTGCAAAATTCAGAATTAAATGAATGTGCAGCAATTTGTACAAATAGAGAGTCTGTAGTATGTGTTGTAGCCATTAAATAAACGCATTTATTTTCATATTTATTCAAATATTATAATGTTATTTTTTCCCATCTATGTTGATTATGAAAGTGAACATAGATAGGAGGGTGCGCAATATCGGGAGACATTGAGTGGTTCAGGCATGACCACTTCATTATGTTCTGTTTTGTAGAAAGCCTTTCTTTAAAGTGAATTTCGTTTTGTATAAATTGTATCTTAATTTTAATACATTTTTCATTAACCAATTACCTGGAATAATAAGAAGCAAATATAGCAAACTATAATCATGACATGGAAGCGCCGGCGAGCCGCGGTTACCATAGCACGTGAACTGAAGCCATCTCATCATAAATTAAATCAATTTTTGGCACGCTTGTCACCGAATTTACAAATGCACATCTTGCTTGTTGCACGCGCACACATATGTCGAAATAACATTATAAATAATAATGAATCTTTAAGAATATTTGATTGAATCCTGAATGTTGTGCTTGTTCAATTTAATAAAATTAAAACTTTCATTGTGATAATTGAAATAATTTAATATTAAATATTGA
The DNA here is from genome assembly GCA_030578255.1 of Tiaroga cobitis. Taxonomy (NCBI): domain Eukaryota; kingdom Metazoa; phylum Chordata; class Actinopteri; order Cypriniformes; family Leuciscidae; genus Tiaroga; species Tiaroga cobitis. Next base: position 56,205,010 of record CM060595.1, on the reverse strand, counting down.
GTGGGCAATTTTTGCACATTTATTAATAGTATTTATAATATATGTATATAACATTGCGCAGCTCCCCCCTGTCAATGGTCTAGCACCCAATCAGCACCTGCATGATCTGGCGTCGCCCCTGGTTATAACGGCCCAAAATGTTCGGGTTTAAATCGGGCTCGGGCTGATAATTACAGTTAATGTCTCGGGCCGGGCCGGGCTCGGACACAACGTGCACGGGCTTGGGTCGGGTCGGGCTTGATTTTTTGGGCCCGATCTAAGCTCTACTCGTTATTGTGTGGTTGACGGACCGCTTATCAGTTGGACCAATGCAGCGCGAGCCGATCTTGATCATCAGCACTGTCACTGCACAGCCAAATCCAGTAACGAAAGCATTTGAATTCGCCACTGAAGTAATAACATCGCTGCGAGATCTAGTGAGAAGAAAACATTCACATTTCTCCGTTTTTTAACGGATCAAACAGCGCGGACGTGGAAACCAGGAAGAAACATTGTTACGTGAATGAACTATCCAGTGTCAGATCAGCAACATTCACCATGGGTTTACTGTGGTAACACTAACTGTAACTGTAAAGTTTGGCAGGAATAGTAGGCTATGATGCTTTCAAGTAACATTACGTCGGTTTTATTTTGACATTATGAATACAATTGCTGCCCTCAAATGTTAATCTGAACTAAAATAAACCTTTGTTTATAACTTCTTCAATATTACATTTCATTTTTCTAAGGAGCTGTTTTGTTTTATATGCTCCTAAGAAGAGTTAAGTATAGCTCCATCATTGCTCAAAGTAAAAAAATACCATACTTTATGATGTTAGTTTTAATAAAAAAAATTAAATCAAGGAAATTTCTCTGACATTTCATTCTTTTTGCTGTATCGAAAACGTACCGAACCGTGACACACGTGTATCGTATCGAACCGAACCGTGAATTTTGTGAACCGTTACACCCCTACAATGTATTGTTGGCTATTGCCACAAATATACTCGTGCTACTTGTGACTGGTTTTGGGATCCAGGGTCACATCTTTACAATTCAATGTGGACTGTAGAAACCGATTTTAGAGGTAATAAAGGCCTGTTCACACCAAGGACGATAACTATAGTGATAATGATATAGTTCGAATGGCAGATTTCACACCACAACTATAATGATAACGACACAGAGAAATTATATTGTTGGAATCACTTCCAGAATGTTTTTTTTTTCCAGCTGATGAATGATAAAAACATTGACAGCCAATCAGAATCCATCCTGCTTTTAAGAGCGTGAGCATTTAAAGGGGAAGATGACAAAACTGTGCGTTTGTGTGGACGCTAATAGTTATCTTTATAGTTATCGTTCTTGGTGTGAACGGGCCTTTAGGCACCGCTTCTCCATTTGCATCACAAAACATCAAGAACGTAATTTCAAAACTTAAAACAAGTTAGCCGTCTAATTTTGGGATGAGTTACAAGCAGGTTTATATAATTATATTTGAGTTTGGGTTATGTGAGATGAGCGCTTGTATTATTGAGGATCATTAATTTAGCTCCATTAAGTGAACTGAATATATTTAGACAGGTTATTGATTTTTCTCTCTTCTTTTGCAGTCCACCCCTCTTCACCTGGCCGCTGGGTATAATCGTGTGCGTATCGTGCAGCTACTGCTGCAATACGGTGCTGATGTCCATGCCAAAGACAAAGGGTGGGCCACTACTACTTCCTGTCTCTCTCTTAAACACGTAGTGTCCAGTATGTAAAGCCAACATGAAATGTTGAAAAATATTTTTACTTCCACAATTTGACACAATTCAAAGTTTAAACATTTAATTGAATTAAATTTGTATTTTTTTTGTATTCTATAAATACACTAAGATGTTGTTTTAAAGAAATTAATACTTTCATTCAGCAAGGATGCATTAAACTGATCAACACTGACTGTAAAGAATTTTACTTTGTTACAAAAGATTTCTATTTTAAATAAATTGTGTTCTGTTGAACTTTCTATTCATCCAAGAATCCTGAATAAATACATATTATGGTTTTCACAAATATGTGAAGCAGCATAACCGTTTTCAACACTGATAACAAGAAATGTTTTTTGAGCAGCAAATCAGCATATTAGAATGATTTCTGAATGATCATGTGACACTGAAGACTGGAGTAATGATGCTGAAAATTCAGCTTTGATCACAGGAATAAATTACATTTTACAATATATTTTAAAGTTCTGTTAAATCGTAATGTTTCAAAATATTACATGATCATATAAATGCAGCTTTGGTGAGTAAGAGACTCTTTCAAAAACATAACAAAACAACAACCCCAAACTTTTGAGTATTATTAGTATTGTATATGTGTATATATATAATACATAATATTTGTTCGATTGCATATATTATTTATTTTAAATAGTCTGCTCTGAACAATTAGACCAGGAACGTGTATTATCACAAGGTATACGAGGTCATCAGCGTTTATAATGATCTTTTGATAAATTCTCTCTCTCTCTCTCTCTCTCTCTCTCTCTCTCTCTCTCTCTCTCTCTCTCTCTCTCTCTCTCTCTCTCTCTCTCTCTCTCTCTTTCTCTCTCTCTCAGTGGTCTGGTGCCTCTGCACAATGCCTGCTCTTATGGTCACTACGAGGTCACAGAGCTCCTGTTAAAGGTAAATAGAATAATCCAGCCAATACTTACTGATTGAAATATATATATGCTCCCCCAGCACAGATGCTTTATTGTTTTGATTCTGAGTTTCTGTTTATTGTGATTGACGGTTTCCTGTATGTCTCTCTCCCAGCACGGGGCGTGCGTCAACGCCATGGACTTATGGCAGTTCACCCCGCTGCACGAGGCGGCCAGTAAGAATCGAGTGGAGGTGTGTTCACTGCTGCTGAGTCACGGCGCCGATCCCACACTGCTCAACTGCCACGGCAAGAGCGCGGTGGATGTGGCGCCCACATCTGAGCTTAAAGAGAGACTCACCTGTAAGTGCAATTCTCCCTGTATGATCCGCTTATTTCAATATTAGGTGCAATCATTTGATCTTTTGCGATTTTTCTCCGTCCAGATGAGTTCAAAGGACACACGCTTTTGCAAGCGGCCCGTGAGGCAGACATGGCAAAGGTCAAGAAAACGGCTCAAGAGATCATCAGCTTCAAACACCCTCACTCGCACGACTCCGCTCTGGTGAGCGCAGGGCATGATCTCTGAATGCTGAGGGTTTTAATGATGTGTTTATTAAGATCTCTGTCTAACCGCTTTTGTTCGCAGCACTGCGCCGTAGCGTCTCCTCATCCCAAACGCAAACAGGTCACAGAGCTGCTCCTGCGGAAAGGTGCCAACATTCACGAGAAGAACAAGGAGTGAGTGTTCGACTTTGTTAGATACAATGTTAGATACAGTTGAGTCTCTTGGTTGCTGTTTCTCATGTTCACTTATTCTTTCTTCCCCTAGTTTTATGACTCCGTTCCACGTAGCGGCTGAGCGGGGTCATAATGATGCGCTCGAAGTCCTGCAGAAACATGGAGCGAAGGTACCAGCATGGGATATGTTCCAGGATCTAGTGAGCCGCTTTGCTATATGCCGTCTACTTTGGCAGCTGCTTTCATCTTCAACTATATAAATGTATCTGTTATCTCATACCCTACACAGAATATGTGTTTCACACTTCAGGACTTCTTTTTTTAATAAATCAAATTGTAAATGATAAAACAATGATACATTCAAAATTTTGGTAACACTTTACAATAATATCTCATTTGCTACTATTAGTTAATGTATTAACCAACATGAACTAACCATGAGCAATACATTTGTTATTGTGTTTGTTAATCTTTAACGTTAGTTCAAATACAGCTGTTCATTGTTTGGTCACGGTGCATTAACTAATGTTAACAAATACAACTTTAGATTTTAATAATCTATTAGTAAATGTTGAAATTAACAAAGATAAAATAAATGCTGTGAAAGTGCAGTTTGTTCTTAATTCATGTTAACTAATGTAGTTATCTAATGTTGACTAATGAAATCTTATTGTAAAGTGTTACCAAAATGTTATATACTGTACTATAATTATGATATATACTATATAACAATGGCTTTTCACTATATAAATTCCCTCAAAACGCAGAATATTTGCACACAAATATTGAGTGAAATTGTGCCATTTTTAGCTAGGTTTAAATAAGTTTGGTTATTTCTCTGCTCATCAAGGCTGCATTTGTTCAAAAATAGTAAAAACTGTAATATTGTAAAATTTTATTACAATTTAAAATGTCTGTTTTCTATTTGAATATATATTTTATATATCATGTGATTCAAAGCTGTATTTTCAGCATAATTACTGCAGTCTTCAGTGTCACATGATCCTTCAGAAATAAGTTGAATATGTTTCTAAACAGTTGTGCTGATTAATATTTTTGTGGAAACTAACAATACTACAAGCTGACCCCAAACTTTTGAACAGTAATTTATCTTTATAATAAACCTTTTTCACTGAGCTTTGTGTGTGTGTGTGTTTAGGTGAATGCTGTGGACACACTGGGACAGACAGCTCTGCACAGGGCGGCCCTTGCTGGCCACATCCAGACTTGCAGACTATTGCTGAGTTACGGGGTCGACCCGTCAATCATTTCATTGCAGGGCTTCACAGCTTCACAAATGGGCAATGAAGCCATTCAGCAAATACTTAATGGTAGTATTACATCCGTTGCTCTGAGCTTGTTTTCCAGTATGATTAATGAATTTTCTGTCACTGAACGCTAAAGATGTCCTTCATCTGTAATGATTTTCCTGCATTTATTTCTCCAGAGAACATTCCTCCCCGTAATTCGGATGTGGATTATCGTTTTCTCGAGGCTGCTAAAGCCGGAGACCTTGACACAGTGAAGGTAAATAACAGTTTAGCAACTTTAAAGTTAACATGTTCAAAATCCATTTCACTTCAGCAATGTGACGTTAAAAAGGCCTTCATGTAAACACCTCGACCAATCTGATTGAGGTCGATTTGAATGAAATTTTGATCGGATTGAAAGAGATGCTGTGGACCTAAATTAATAATCTGATCAATAGAGTGGCGCAGGTATGACGGCAGAACCAGGAAGATTTTTTTTTTTTTCATTTATAATAGTAAAATATGGTCTGTGGTAAACATAACTCGACTTTAGTTCTACAAACTAAATTACACAGTTTGTTTTTTATTTTTGTTTCTAATAAATAACTAGATAAGAACTTTTGGAGTGTGAGTGTGTGCATTTTATGTTGTAGAGCGAAACGTATTGTCAAGAATTAGACTTCTGGGGGGAAATTGGTTCATGTAAACATACCTAATAAATTCTTATTATTCATTTGATGGTGGTTTGTGAAGGAAAATGTTTTTGTGTGTCCTCCATAGCAACTGTGCTCCCCTCAAAACGTGAACTGTCGTGATCTGGAGGGCCGTCACTCCACCCCGCTGCATTTCGCCGCAGGATACAACCGCGTGGCTGTGGTGGAATACCTGCTGCATCATGGGGCCGATGTGCACGCTAAAGATAAAGGGTACGATCATCTTCCTCTGAGTCATCACTAGCGTGACTATCATTGCTCTGTGTTGGCATTATCACTGACTCTCCATCTATCTCTTGATCAGTGGTCTGGTTCCTTTACACAACGCATGTTCGTATGGTCACTATGAGGTGGCAGAGCTGCTGGTGAGACATGGAGCGTCTGTGAACGTGGCGGACCTTTGGAAGTTCACACCACTACATGAAGCTGCAGCCAAGGGCAAATATGAGATCTGCAAACTACTGCTCAAGGTTTGATATCTCAGATGGAGAAATTCATGCACATGTTGTTGGGCCTCATAATGAATGTCACGATTGCGTGGGGATTTCATATTTCCATATCGTTGAGACGCTCGCTTCTTATTTTGCCACACTTTACATTTCACTTTCGGCTCACAAATACTATTGAATAAACAATCCCATGTTTCGTAGCTTATGCGTGAGTAGAATATAATATAATAGAAGAGAATTAATATAGTATTATCCAATGTCCTGTATTTATTTGGGATGGAGGGATTCAGAGTGTATGTATACATGTGTGTTTTTCATATTTAAATTAGTCAAATTCTATACTTTTGAATATATATAAATTGTATAAATATTATAATATACATAATATTTTAATATATATAAATGCTTAAATATCTGTAAATATATTTATATAAAATAAAAAATATCTTTTAAGATTTGAACGTATTTGTTCACTAAGAATTTTCTTGAGAATCTCATTAAACATTTTAGCTGCCATTTAAATCCAATTAAACAGTCATTTTACGTGCATGCTACTTTTTCCTCACTTATAGTCTGTGTTAAAGGTGAAATTGTGCCTTTAGCATCAACTTTTTTTGCAATTTTAAATCATATCTACTCTCTCTTTAGCATGGCGCTGACCCATCTAAGAAGAACCGCGATGGCAACATGGCTCTGGACATGGTGAAGGACGGAGACACGGACATCCAGGACCTTCTGCGCGGAGACGCTGCTCTGCTGGATGCCGCTAAGAAGGGCTGTTTAGCTCGCGTGCAGAAACTCTGCAGTCCTGAGAACATCAACTGCAGAGACACACAGGGCAGGAACTCCACACCACTGCACCTGGCAGGTAACGTGTTTTCTCACATTGAACACGCGCTCATCTGTTCATCTGTCCGCTGTTTTAATGATGAATTCATTCATTTTTGATCAGCTGGTTACAATAACCTGGAGGTGGCCGAGTATCTCCTGGAGCACGGAGCGGATGTGAACGCTCAGGATAAAGGAGGACTGATCCCTCTGCATAACGCTGCTTCATATGGGGTGAGGGAATGTCAAAGGTTTTTAGTCTGGATAAATAACTTCATCTTTAAAGGATTGGTTTTGTAGAATACTTAGACCAGTCTTATGATCCTTCAGAAATCATTCTAATATGCTGATTTGCTGCTCAAGAAACATATATTATTATGATCAAGTTGTGCTGCTTAATGTTTTTGTGGAAACGGTGATACATTTTTGTGTTTCAGGATTCATTAAGGAATAGGGAGTTCAAAAGAACTGAATTGATTTAAAATAGGAACCATTTGTAACATTATATATGTTTTTACTGTCACTTTTGTTTAATGCGTCATTACTGAATACAAGTCATAATTTCTTTAAAAAAAAGAAATCTTACTGATCCCAAAGAAAGTAGAGAACAGTAGTGCATGTGATGCCTATATTACAATTTAATTTAATAATAAGATATGAGATTGCTTAGAATTGCACAAACATTTAAAATTTTATACAATATTCTCACATTTTTATTAAGCATTTAACATTATCTATTTACTCGTATTATTTGTGAAAACAGAAAACGTCAGCACTCTGAAGGTCTGTAAATGTGGACACAATTATTAGAAAATGCACATATTTGCAAAATGGCTAAATATTAGGTGATTGGTCTCTCTAGTAGTAGATCATATACAAGCTTAACATTAACTTTTTTGCTCACCAGCCACTCATAAATTGACAGCAGGCTGCTGTTACTTTAAGACCCGACGCACAGATCCATTATACTGTTACACATGCGTTTTCTTTCTCGATCTCGACTGTTTACGTTCACTTAAAATAAAACTGTGAATGTGAATACTCGCCAAGACATTCGCATTTTTACATTATTGTGTGTGTATTTGACTGTTTAAGCGCAAGAAGCAGTGAAAAATACCTCAATTTAATACTGAGAGGTGGCTTTATGTGCTGCACTTCGGGTGTGAGCACAAAATCTGCGTGAAAGAGTAAAATTATGGGCAATACGTGCAATCCCACGGCGAAATTCAAGCACTGTAACACCAACCATATTCATCCGGAGCAAATGAAGCGAGTGAGTGAGGAGAGGTGAGTTTGTGTGGAACTCGCTGGTGGAGAGATGAGAGAGCAAGAGGAATGGTATCTTGTATCTGTTCTGTGGAAAATGAGTATTTGAAGGGTTTCAGATATTTCAGTATGTTTGGAAGAATCTATATCTTTGACAACACTACATTGCACTTAATTTACTGTTTCAGATGCCTTTTTAAAATACTATAATTGAAAAATGTATACATTAAATATAAAATTCAACCCGGTAAAGTGGCTAGTAGGAGTGACACTGCTGAAACACACCCACATTTAGCAGATTGGCGGGTGTTAATGTCAAGCCCCCCTGATCATATGAATTTGTACCCAGTGCTGAAATCATGACATTAATACTGCTTCTACAATTGCCTTCTCTCTTGTTCTGTCCAGCATGTGGATATCGCTGCCCTCCTGATCAAGTTTAACACGTGCGTGAATGCGACAGATAAGTGGGCGTTCACTCCGCTGCACGAGGCTGCACAGAAGGGCCGTACACAGCTGTGTGCACTGCTACTGGCACACGGCGCTGACCCCACCATGAAGAACCAGGAGGGACAGACCGCTCTGGACCTGGCCACGGTAAACTACCCTACTAGAACTCTTAGATAATACTCTAGTTTAGAAAATATCAGACTTTAAGATAAGAGATTGATCCTGGAAGACAAACTTCCAAACTAAAATTGCAATTTGCAATGAAAATGTTAAAGGAAAGTGAAAATGTATGCATTTACATGTATTCATTTAGACTTTTAAATGAGGAATTCAACAAGCAATTGTGCAAATGCTTTGTGAAAATTTACTTCTAAAGTAAACTTGTTTCTGAAATAACAGAACATGCGAATAACAGATTTAAACAGTAAAAAAGTTGTTTCAGTGGTGAATTTTTTTACTTTAACATTCATATTTAACATTTTTGCATTCAGCAGACTCTTTAATCCAGCAGACACAACTCGCAAAAGAGGAACAAAAGCAATTAGTCAAAAAGCCAACAATAATCGTAAAAACATAACACTACAGTAGTGTTGTCAAAAAACTCGGTACTTCGGTACCAAGTCGGTACTAAAAAAAATTAAATGGTTACGGTCCCAGCTTTTCTAGGTACCGAGTACCGGGTTAATCCGGTTCTTGATGCGCTGTCGGAAAGATGCAGAGGTGCGTACTCTTCATAAAAACACTCTGAGACACGGCGACCGGCGCTGCTAATGCGGTGGCTCTGAATCCACTTGTTGACAAGAAAGGAGGAAAGAGCCACATATGGAAATATTTTGAATTAGGCTAATGTCACGTAACGTTGCCATAAAGGGCCGTTCACACGTTTATATAGTGCGTTTTTTTGCGCGTGCAAATTTCAAATGTAGGCGCGCGGCAAGCGCGCTCATAATAGAAGAGACGTCCAAACTCGTCTTTCCAGGCTCGCCACTGTTCATGGTTGCATAGCGGAGACACGGGAGAGCAAGCGCTTGTGGAAAGGAGAAAGCGGTGCGATGCGCTCTCCATGATGACGAGGAAGTATCAGAATTAATTGATTTCTAGCCCTTGCATTAGAAATCAGCTACAGGGTTCTCAAGCTTTGAAGACAGGCAAGAGTGACATTTTTGGATTAAATAAAAGTACAGTTAAGTCAAATAAAACATGTTTTATCTCCTGTATAGTTTGGTAACACTACAATAAGACACCATTCATTAATATTACTTAATGCAACAACACATTGAGTGAACAATATATTTTTACAACATTAATTAATGTTTGTGAATGTTATTTAATATAAACACTTGATTGTTCATGTTTGTTCACTTCATTTATTGTGCATTAAATAATGTTAACAGATAAAACTTTTGATTTTAAAAATATATTAGTACATTTTTAATTTAACCCCATGGAGAATAATTGCTTATTGTTAGGTAATTTTATCTAATGTTATCTAACAAATAGAATCTTATTGTAAATTGTTTTTAATACTACAGTTTCCATCTTTGTAACCGTGATATACACTTTAATATGTGTAAATTTAATCTAAATTAAGCTTTGGTACCGAAATTGGTACCGAGAACCGTGGATTTTCACTGGTATTGGTACCGAATACTGATATTTTGGTACTGTGACAACACTACTTTACAGTAAAGTCCAATTCATTAACATTAGTAAATGCATTAGCTAACAAGAGATCACAATGAGTAATTCATTTTTTACAGCATTTATTCATTTATGTTAGTATTAGTTAATCAAAATATAATTCTCCATTGTTTGTTCATGTTAGTTCAGAGTCCATTCACAATTGTTAACAGATACAACTTTAAAATGTATTAGTAAGTGTTGATATCAACATTACTAAGATAAACAAATGCTGTAGATGTATTCTTCATTATTAATTCATGCTTGCTATAGTTAACTACTGTTACCAAATGTAACCTTGTTGTACATTACACAGATGAAAAATGCAAAATACGACCAGAAACATGTTGTAATAAAGTAAAAAAGTTTGGATTTAGATTTTTGGATTTCATGTTCACTAGTAAGGCGCTGATCAAGTTCATTCATCTGTTTATCAGGCCGATGACATCCGTGCGTTGCTGATGGACGCGATGCCTCCTGATGCTCTTCCCAGCTGTTTCAAACCGCAGGCCACCGTCCTCAGCGCCGCTCTGATATCACCCGCCTCCACACCCTCCTGCCTCTCCGCCGCCTCCAGCATCGATAACCTGGCCGGGCCCCTCTGCGACGGGGCCAGTGGAGGGGCTACAGGACCTGCTGATGGAGCCGCCGGAACCGAGCGAAAGGAAGGAGATGGTGAGAAAGATGAAGATGTTGTGAAAAGAAGTAGTTAGTGAAAAGAAACAATAGAACTGCCTCATAAGAGTCATTCATTCAGGAATCAGAATACACTGAGACTGTATTGCTTTGATTCTTCTTGAACCAGATTACACTGAATATAACTATAGAATCAATTTTTAATGCGCATGTGAACGCCATCAGGTCACAGGTTCGCGTTTAAAGTCTGTTTAGAGAGAACGGCGTCGTCTTAGTGGCCCCTAATGTAATAACAAATGATAATTTTGCTGGAAGTGAATCAATCAAAACTAACTTTAGCTGGAAATAACATTATTCAAAAATCGCTATAAAGCCAAAACAATCTCTGTTACCGTAAATTGAATGTTTATCTCTGTAAAGCTGCTTTGAAACAATTAACATTGTTAAAAGCGCTATATAAATGAAGATGACTTGACTTGACTGGTGTTCGGGTTTATGCATCACAAGTAACAAGAGATATACATTGTGATGTATATCAGTGATGATGTTTAACAGAATTTTTGCCACAACAATATATATATATATATATATTGTTGTGGCAAAAATTCTGTTAAACGTCATCACTGCGTAAGAGACAACTCGGAATCAAATTTATAAAAGAGAAGTATTTATTCTGGCAAGAATAGGCCCAGTCGCCAACACAGCAGTAACCCTGTGGAGTGAGTGAGACACAGACAGGAAGAAATGGGCAATCTTTATACTGCTCTTCAAGGTCCTTTTCCCTGCTGAGCTTCCCAGTAGTTTTCCACAGACAAAAGGCCCTTTACTGCTAGCTTTGATTTATCACTAACTAACCCTTTAAGCCCCCTTTAACTAGATGACCTTCTGACCTCAGAGGTCCTTGCCCATCTGGTTCTAGAGTGTCTCGCTCCTGCACTTCAGGTGTATATACATACATTTCAAAGAAGTTCTCACATCAGACTGCAAATTATAAAACCATATGACATTCCTTTGTAATGTCCACTGAAAATCAATGAAAATAAAAAAATTCCACAACAATATATATATATATATAAACGAGTAAAGTGATGCATTACTTTGAAATTTATAGCAGTTAATATTTTTAAATAAGTTACTTTGTTTTTCCATTTATTGACTGACAGCTCTCCTTTCCCCATGTTGAGAGAAATCTGAAGTGCAGAGGCGTTGTGTGCGCTGTGTAAACATGATGGCTATTGTAGTTCTAGACTAAATGTGAGCACATCTCACTTGCACAAAAACAGATTCACTATTCCTCAAAATGAATAAAAACGGTGAAATGCACATTTAGAATATTATGCAAACCTGCAATAATTAGTTAATAAATGTTAAATAATCTCACTTTATTAACCAATTAATAAGGAAAACTGACTTTAGTTAATCATCATATTTGTTTCATTTTATTATTTTAATGCTGATGAAGTAAGAATGTTCACTTCATTTGTTTGCTTATTCAGTTCACTTTTAATGTGAAATCATCTTTACATTTGCCAAAAATAAAAGTTTTTTTTTTAAACAAACAAGCCCAGCCCAGTTGAGAGAAGCAATATTGTAATGCATTACTTTTAAAGTAACTTTCCCCAAAAGTGCTGATCATGCTGTATGACTTTGATTCACTAAAAAGTACTGCCTTATAAGAAACGTTTGGTCTGGAATCAAACTGATTTATTCAAAAGAACCGGCTCATGAGTCATTCGTTCGGGTATCAGACTACACTTCTGCTGCTGCTCAATAGTATTTCAGGAAACGCTGTTAGACTATTTCAGATCATCAATTTGCTCTCATTGGTATGGAATGAAAGGGAATGAAAGTCTGAGTGACGCTAATAGAATTTGACTTTCTGTTTACATTTTTTGCAATTTTTATTTTGTTCAAATGTCTTTTTGTACCATAGCTGTCCTAGATATGAACATCTCACAATTCCTGAAGAGTCTGGGGCTTGAACACTTGAGGGACATCTTCGAGAGAGAACAGGTGAGAACGACAGAGACATCTTTGAACTTTTTTTATTTCTTATAGTGCAACGTTTTTTTCCTTGTTTGTAACGGTGTGTCCTGTTTCCATTAGATCACTCTGGACGTGTTGGCTGACATGGGTCACGAGGAGCTCAAGGAGATCGGCATCAACGCTTACGGACACCGTCACAAACTCATCAAAGGCATTGAGAGGCTTCTGGGAGGACAGCAGGGTGAGTGTCTATCTCATAAAACATCAGCTCCTGCTTGCATCGGTATATTTTTATTCGATTTGAATCTTGTTATCTGTAACGCCGCAGGTGCCAACCCATACCTGACCTTCCACTGCACCAATCAGGGCACAGTTTTGATTGACCTGGCTGTGGATGACAAAGAGTTTCAGTCCGTTGAGGAAGAGGTAAAACATGAACACGTCTGGGCTGTTTCAAATAGGCGTCTGCTTGGGCTCTGTGTGATGGCTGTTTGGTGTTTGCTTTTTTGGTCACAGATGCAAAGCACAATTCGGGAGCACAGGGATGGAGGAAACGCGGGCGGCGTTTTCAGTCGTTATAATGTCCTCAAGGTAAACACACCAAATGTATTCAACATTAGTGATATTTAACTGATCCAAAATGGGTATTGCTGTCCAAAAGAGTATTACATAAACATATTGTATGATCTTTTTTTTATATAGAAACATATCTTAAAGGCTTAGTTCACCTTGGTCATCCTCATGTCGTTCCAGACCCATAAGACTTGTTGTTCTCCTGAAAACAAGAGATTTCTTTCTTTCCATTGAAAGTCTATTCACCCAAAGCTCTGACGGTTATGAAGAGATCGTAAAAAAAAAATCCATGTGAATTTAGTGGTTTAATCCAAGTCTTCTGAAGAGACATGATCGCTTTATACGATTTAATTTAGGCTTTTATTCACATACTGTATAAACATTGAGCTTGAGCTTCATTGACCATATTTGAATGCTGTAAACATTGTTTGCTAATCATTTGTGTTCCGAAGATGAACGAAAGTCTTATGGGTTTGGAACGACATGAGAGTGAGTAAATTACAGGATTTTCATTTTTGGGTGAACTCTCACTTTATCTATGTCTGTTTTACTCTTGAGCAAAATCTAACTGAAGTTGTCTCGTAGATCCAGAAGGTGGTGAATAAGAAACTGAGAGAGCGATATACACACAGGCAGAAAGAGATTGCAGACGAGAATCACAACCATCACAATGAGCGAATGCTGTTTCACGGTAAGTGCAGAACTCGCTTGTCCTATGAATTGAAAACATGTTTAGACAAATGAAACGTAAAGGATAAAAGTAATTTTATTTAAAAATGTATAACTTCAGTTTCATTTCAGTTTTTATATATAGTGCATAAATTGTAGGACTCATTGATATAAACAATATATTACCTTGTAAGGACACAAAGAAAACGGTCTATTCTAAGATTTACCTTTTTGCCCCAGTGTAATTATCTTCAAACTGGGAATTTGTCTTTTTTTTTTTTAAATGCGATATATATATATTAGGGCTGTCAGTTAAACGTGTTATTAACGGCGTTAACGCAAACCCATTTTAACGCCGTCAATTTTTTTATCGTGCGATTAACAGTCTTTTTGTCCTAGCAAACTTTGTAGTTTTTTTCACATGCTGTTACAACAGGACGCGGCATGCGTGCGCTGCGCTATGAAACCCATTCATTTCAATGGCTTGCGCCGCGCGAGGGCGTTTTGTTGCTTCGTCGACCAAAGCGCAAGCGGATCTAGCTAGACCGGAAACAAAACAACGGGCGCCGCACACACTTGTTTGGGCTTGCGAGCCGGCCAAATAGTTGGTTAACGTTACGCTTTGAGTGGATGACGAGCGCGAGACGCCGAAATGGATGCCAATAAGATTCTGAATGGAAAGTTTACTTTTAAAAAGTTGCCAAATGGTTCCATTGACGAGACCAAAGTGATCTTCGTGTTTCGTCGTTGTGAACTGAGCTATCATCATCGCAGCACGTCCAGTCTGAAATACCACTTGATGATGGCCAAGCACACACACACACACAGCTGATGCGAATTCTCCGCCCCCTCGTCAATATCAGGACCTAGTCAGTATTTCTTTCAGCCTTTTATTGATGGACAGTGTTACATTGAGAGATTATTTGCTCCAAGTGAGAATGTTAGTGTGAAATTGAACACAGTATGTCAATGTTGTTTTCAATAAAAAAACATTTGCACAAAGCAAGCCGATCCATTTTTCCATGTTGATAAGAGCATTAAAATGAGAACAAATAATGGGACAAAAAGAAAATCAAGAGACATTTAGAATAGATAAAAATAACCGCGATTAATCGTGAGTTAGCTATGACATTAATGTGATTAATCGCGATTAAATATTTTAATCGTTTGACAGCCCTAATATATATATATATATATATATATATATATATATATATATGCACATTCAATTATTTTCAATTTCCTATTCATCCAAAAAAAGTCATGCAGCATAATTGTTTTCAACATTGATATAATGACTGACTGCTGCTGAAAATTCAACTTTGCATCTCAGGGATAAATTATATTCTAAAATATATTCAAATACAATCAATTAAAATTTTAAAAATATCTCAAAATATTACTGTTTTTACTGTATTTTTGATCAAATAAATTCAGCTTTGAATAGCATAAGAGACTTCATTACAAAAACATTTTAAAAATTGTACCGACCATGCTCTGTTTGAGCTGCCTATTGTTAATTAATTAGTTTTGGTAGGCCATTATTTTTGTCTCTTGTGAGACCACAAACCTTACCATCTGCCTACACAAATTAAATGAATACCAAATGACGTTCAAAGTTCAAGTTAAAAGTACTTTCTGTCATTGAAATGTGCTGTAAATGCATCACTGCTATATGTAGCCATGAATTGAATTTTGCTTTGAGTTGATATTAATGTAATTGTTTTCCTTATCGTAATCCTAAGCATGTTTTGTTTTTTCAGGATCTCCGTTCATAAATGCCATCATCCATAAAGGATTCGATGAGCGCCATGCATATATTGGTGGCATGTTTGGAGCTGGCATATATTTTGCAGAGAACTCCTCTAAGAGTAACCAGTACGTCTATGGCATCGGGGGCGGCACTGGCTGCCCCACTCACAAAGACCGTTCCTGTTACGTGTGCCACAGGTACATGAACACACCTGATACAATAAGAATACAACATAAACGTATGCACAAGTGGATGTGTTTCATGTTCATGTGTTGATTTCCCACAGGCAAATGTTGTTCTGTCGTGTGACATTGGGAAAGTCCTTTCTGCAGTTCAGCGCCATGAAGATGGCCCACGCTCCCCCCGGACATCACTCTGTGATCGGCCGTCCCAGTGTCAACGGCCTGGCCTACGCCGAGTACGTCATCTACCGCGGAGAACAGGTACGCTACAAAGACCAATGCTAGTTCCAAGTTGTTTAACAGCCTAGGCAAACTTTTCTGGAAAGTTTGCTTTGATAAGTTGCTTCATTTTGGCAAGATTTTGTTTGTAGATCAGGGCCTTTAGTGTAACCGTAGTGTGTTAGAGCCGGTTCACACAGAACGCATTTTTGCTGTTAAAAACACCAGGCGCAGGCTAGGTCGCAGTTTTAAAAAGTTTAACTTATTTTAACTTAAGCTCTGTTTTTAGAATGGCGTGTCATGCCTGAGACGCCACAAAAGATGTGAGCGCAATGGTTAAAAACGAGTCCGTCTAGCACGTTTACATTGAAAAACAATGGAAAAGTAATGCAGTGGAATGAAAAAACATGTTCTGTGTGAATGCCCCCTTAATGTGTTTTGTTGTTGTTGTTTTCCAGGCCTATCCAGAGTATCTCATCACTTATCAGATAATAAAGCCGGACAGCACGCCTCAGTCCTCCACAGGAGCAGAGCAGAAGTCATAGTCAGCACACTGTGTTTCTACACTCACTCACTCACTCATTCTTTCTCACTCTCGTTGCACAAAGGAAATGTGAACTTTCCCATGTACCCACGTCTTACCCATGGAATTCCCATGTATGAATTATGAATTTGCACTTTTAAAAACAAGTTACTTAAGTTATTTGAAAATAGTTGCAATTGTGAAGTCTAATGTACAGGTAGTATAAAGAAAACATGTAAAACTGACTGTTTAACAATGCTTTTTGAGTTGTATTTTAATGGAACTTTTTTTTTTTTGAGTCTGTTCATTTCTTTTAAATAAATCTCATCAACAGGACTCATTCATATGACTCGCTTTTAATTGTTTGTTCATATGAAATGATATTGCCTTCATTATATTTATTCTCAGCCTTACTAGCTGAAATTGCAAAGGGGAGTAAAAATAATTAACCATGACCGTAAAAAAACAGTAATATTGTGAGATATTAATACAAATTATAATATTTATTATTAATAATTATAGCGGTTTTCTATTTTAATACATATTAAAATGTAATTCATTCCTGTGATGGCAAAGCATCATTACTCCAGTCTTCGGTGTCACATGATCATTCAGAAATCATTCATTTATTTGCGTTTATTAAATGTATTTATTACATTTATTAAAAAGAAATCTTTTGAAACATTATAAATGTCTTCACTGCCACTTTTGATCAATTTAATACATCCTTGATGCAGAAATACTCCAGTAGCTGTGGCACATGCAAACATCTTTTCTGAATAAGGGTTTAAAAAATGTTATTTTAATGTTCGCTGAACTGAAGATTGAATCAAGAACTGAAACCGATTACCTCAAAGCTCAAATGTCTTGTCTTCCTGCTCCTGGATTTATTCACCTATTTCCAACAGACATAATCCTTTAAACAATTAGCATTATTTATTTCATATTTACATTATGTAATCATACTTTCTCAGACTCAGACAGACAGGAGACTGAAAACCAAGATTAGGGTTGTCATAGCTGATTCTGACCTGCAAAGTAAACCGCTTGCCATTAAAATCATGGATTGGTCGCTCCATATTTTTTTATTTTATTTTTACTTTCCCAGCAGGACAGGGTAACAGCAGAAGAACCTCCCAAACAAGCACGTTTACAGCACCTAGTGCTGGCCAATCCAGAGTCAATGCCTGCTGTTCAAAGTCCTGCTCAGGTTGTGGCATTTCCGGGTCCGTACAGCACCATTCTGCCTCAGAATACCACAGTAATGCCAGTTAGTTTTCCCTCTCACTCTCAGGCATATCCACACATGATCGTCCTCTCCAGAGCTCTGCTTCCTCGGCCCACAGGCTAACCCATAGTTTCAGCCGGTACATTCTCTTCTAGGTCCTCAAAGATTTGGTCCGTACCCTTTTTATCCACAGATGTATCCTCCCAATCCCTATTTTAACTATAGCATGCCCAAGTCGCAATATCACCCCCCATCATATTCAGGGAGCGTGGGCAGACGGTTACTACGCAGGGGTAATTTTAAGTCTCACTGTAACCTATATGAGACACCGCCAAGCAGATGAGTGTCAGATGAAAAGAGTTAAAACTAAAGGATGGGACTTTTTTCTTATACATTCTGCTTTAGCTGTATAGTAGTTGCTATCTGTAAAACATTGGCATGTCTTATTTTACCTTTATTATA
This sequence comes from Tiaroga cobitis, assembly GCA_030578255.1. Lineage (NCBI taxonomy): Eukaryota > Metazoa > Chordata > Actinopteri > Cypriniformes > Leuciscidae > Tiaroga > Tiaroga cobitis. Next base: position 56,186,798 of record CM060595.1, on the reverse strand, counting down.
ATTCTTTTGAATTTTTACATGATTTCTTCTTTCTATATTATGCATATATAAATATTATGCATATAGATATATTCTATAAATGTAATAAATGTGCTAGGCCTATACAGTATACATATGTCAGCCTGGCCTGTTAGAACAACATTTGCCAATTTAAACTCCTTGATCATAATAAGAACAACCCACATCTTTTTTAATTATCCTAAAAGTCACCTGATTTAGATGCTTTAAAAAACAAACAAGCAAAGAAAGACTCATAAAATAAAGTAAAAATTTGTTAAACAACCTTGAATGAGTTTTACATTAGGACATTTAGCTTGAGTGTGTATATTGTTTGGGCTACTATATTGTCACTATACTATATTATACTATAGCCTACTATAGGCTTTTAAAAACGGTGTGTAGATCTAAAAAAGGTATTTTTAACTGCCCTTCATTCATTGAAGGCATTTCACATTTAGACCAGCAGGCAGCGACATTCAGCTGTCGACACAAAAACACAAGTCGCAGGTCAATGACGTCAGTGTACCAACTTTTCTGAAGAGAGCAGATGGAGACTCTTACATTTTATGAGCACAGAAGTTGTGGGAAATATTGTTTTAACGTCACCGAATACGATTTCTGACATTTTAAAGATAAGATTATATGTCTATGAAGTTGTTAAGTGAAAGACACGTAAAGTGAGTGTATGTTTACAAGTGACGTCAGCAGCATGCATAGATGTGAACATAGTTCGTTCACATGGACAGTGTTTATATCATTCCTAATGATAAAACAGCTGCAGTCTGTTATATCTTCATCTGTAGAGGTTCAAGTGAATGTTGACAAGCAGCTACGAAACTTGAAGCACTTTTGGAGAAGCACTGGATTCTGGTAGGATAAAACTGTTATGTTGAACACTAAACTTTACTAATATGGTACAGCGAGTATAAAACGATATTACGGCAAAAGAGTACCATGGTACTACTTTGGACATTGTTTTGCTATTTAAATACCATGAATTACCAATATTTTAAATACCATGCATGGTATATTAATTATCATGATATTACTGATATAACCACTTTACTTAATAATACTGCCAGTTTAAGGGAAACCATAGCACTGCATGATTACATATCCATACATCACAGTGTTTACATTATACTCAAAACAAAGTAGTAGTAAACTAGTAGTAGTAGTACTATGGTACATACATGCCTAAACTGTTACCTTATTTAATAAATAAATGAAAGAAATAATGAATGAATGAATAAATAAAGTGTGATAATACCATTATAATTTTTGTACTCTTTTGTTAGTGACATCTACCCCAGCATCTCCAGGATTATCCATGTAATTGTAATCCATGTAATTGTTTTAGTGGGTAAATAAATATGAATAAGCACAACATTCACCTTCGTGTCCTGTTTTTGCAGCCCTCCACTGCCACACACTGATGCACTCCTGTACGATCTCAGTCAAGACCAGCAGATGAATCTGGCGTTGATCGGCTCTGTGCCACACAGAGGAATCCAGCAGGTGCGGATACACTGGATGCTGGAGCTGGTGTCCGCACGGTCAGTTACTCCATATTCCCAGAGTCAGACTTCCTCGTCTTCTGTTTGGTGAATGTGAAATATTTTCATATATAACATACTTAGTTTGTGTATGTAAATATGCAAACATTAAGATTGATAATAATATGCATCTCTCTCTCTCTCATTAAAAATCTTTAACCTTTTTTTTTGTCTAAAAACATCTGGGTCAAAGTTAAATTAAAAGGTTTCAGAGAAAATTCAAATGATTTACAGTTAATGCTGAAGGTGCAATGTTTACGTTATCAAGCATTTATCGTGCAGATGTCTATTGCTTGTTAAAGATTTCGGTAACACTACAATATTTGTTAACGTTTGTTAATGCATTAGCTAACATGAACTTAAAATGAGCAATATATTCTTAAAGCATCTTTTTTTAACATTAGGTAGTAAAAATTTAACTGGCCATTGTTTCTTCATGTTTGTTCACAGTGCAAACACAAATTTAAACTTAAAAAATGTATTAGTAAATATTGAAATTCTCTTTGATTAAGATTAATAGATGCTGTAGAAGTATTGTTCATTGTTAGTTAATGTTAACTAATATAATCAATGTAAACAAATTATATCTTATTGTAAAGTGTTGCCAATATTTCATTAGTTTTCAGGGGATGAAGTACATTGTATCAAATGCATAAATGCTAAATGCTATAAAAACTACGGTTACACTTTATTTTAAGGTGTCATTGTTACATATTTAAGTACTGAGTAATATTAAGTAACTACATGTACATACTATAGGGTTAGGGTAGGATTAGGATTTGGTCGAGGGTTAGTAGCATGTAATTATGCATCATTTACTGTTATTACTACGGTAAGTACATGTAACATATGTACATTTACATTTACATTTTACATTTTAGTCATTTAGCTGACGCTTTTGACTTATATATGTCAGAGGTCGCACGCCTCTGGAGCAACTAGGGGTTAAGTGTCTTGCTCAGGGACACATTGGTGTCTCATAGTGGATTCGAACCCGGGTCTCTCACACCAAAGGCATGTGTCTTATCCACTGCGCCATCACCACCCCTGTAACAAGGACACTGTAAAATAAAGTGTTACCAAAACTACTTATGTCTCTCATAATCTCTTTTCTCTCTTGGAATCTGCTTTTGACATACTATCTATTATCGACAAATAATCTTTACTTAAATGCATTTTTTATATTCTCCATGCATCTCCAAATAAACTAGTTTACTGTAGTACTAATATTTGTTATCTCTGATGTTTGTGTAGAGTTAACAGTGGGGAATATCACTACAACTTCACTCACTTAGACCAGCTGATTGACCTTCTCTGGCAGAACGGACTGCAGCCGGGTATGTAATGCAACAGACACATACAGAGCACAAGATGGTGAAACGGGGCAAGCAGGCTCAGATCAGGAAATATTCATCTTCTACTGGCTTTACTGTCCTGGTCTAAGTTTTGCATTATTTCTTGACTAAGTAGGACTAAGATTTCAAACATTGTTTTTCAAATTCGGAATATTACAGTGAAATTTGTGCCTGCCTAATGTAGGATTAGGCTGCTGCCAATAGGGTTAATTTAAAAACTTTGCATTGTGTCAAAGAGGATTGCTTCTTTTTAAAGGGTTTGAACTGATGGGCAGTGTGTCCAACACCTTCAGCAACTTTGAAGACAAAAGACAAGTTACTGAATGGAGAAATTTGGTCTATTTGATCGCCAAAAGATACATAGGTGAGTATGAGAGTGAAGTTGTAATGTCTTGGATAGTGATGATGGATCATGAAGCACTTGTTGTGCAGTTTGAACCTTTTGTTTTCTAGCCCAGATCTCAAACCACAAAGCTGTGTTTGTTCCTGCTGTTTTATATGTGTGCAGGGAAATATGGCCTCAGCTTTGTCTCTCAGTGGAACTTTGAGACGTGGAATGAGCCGAACAACCACGACTTTGACAACATCACTGTGTCAATCCAAGGTACAGTCTAATATATATTTTTTGTTGTCTGAGCCAAAACACTGTCATTTCTGCTTATAAGTTTTAATCCAAATGGACTAGAAACAAAATATTCCTAGATTCTTAAAATCTAGATTCATAGATTTTTTCCCCTTGTATTTTTAGCAGCATTTATCTTGATTAGTCTTCTGACAGTCATGCACGTTGCATTGCATATCTTGCTCTGTTCTTTGAACATCCCGCAATGATTGCTGCAAGTTAATAATAGTCCCAAGTTGCCCAACTTTTAAAATTGTCTTGAGATCCATTGGGACCGTGTCTTGCGGGAATATAACCTCAGGCCCTGTAATTGCAGCTATATTTTTTGGAAGATCTGGAAGTCAACAATTTTATCGTACCATGTAGAGGGGAGATGTTGAAATAGACATGTAATTTGCACCAAACTAAACCAGGGTCTATTTTTTTATGTCTGTATTTTGGGGAAATTTGTGTATGAGCAGCCTTAGGGATAGTTCACCCAAAAATGAAAATTCTCAGTCATCATTTACTCACCCTCGTGTCGTTCCAAACCCGTAAGACTTTCGTTCATCTTCTGAGCACAAATAAAGACCTTTTTCATGAAATCCGAGAGATTTCTGTCTCTCCATTGACAGCTACGCAACTACCACTTTGGTACTTCAAAAAGTTCAAAAAGAGATCGTAAAATCAATCCAAATGAATTGAGCAGTTTAGTCCAAATTTTCTGAAGAGACTTGATCACTTTATATTATGAGCAGATTGAATTTAGGCTTTTATTCACATCTAAACATTCCTCAACTCACACATCAGTTGTGGTAAACGGAAGCTCAAGCATGTTCGATTGACTTGTGAGAACCAATGAGTCTCATTCTCGTGTTACGCATCACGTTTGAGCTTCAGTTTGTTCTCATGCGTCAAGCAGATTTGGTTGAGCTTCTGTTTATGTTCAATGATCAATGTTTATATGTGAATAAAAAGCCTAAATTCAATCTGTTCATCATATAAAGAGACAACAAATGCTGCAATGTAAATCGTCTCTGGATTTATATAGCACCGTCTGTTTATGTGTTGTATTTCTCCACATGTTGTTCTCGAGCACAGAAATTATGCGCCTTTGTGGTGTGGACAAAACAAGAAAGTGTCAGACAAGTTTTAATTTAATGCTACCATATAGAAGAATGAGTGGTTTTGCTGAGGGCAATCTACCAGCCTCATTGTGGTGACAGTGAATTTTTCCTGCTCCACTCCTCCAGGGTTTCTAAACTATTACGATGCCTGCTCTGAGGGCCTTCGTGCAGCGAGTCCAGTCTTGAAGTTCGGGGGTCCGGGAGACTCCTGTCGTTCTCCACCCCGCTCGCTGTACTGCTGGGAGATGCTGCAGCACTGTTACAACGGCACAAACTACTTTACTGGAGAGACCGGCGTACGGCTAGACTACATCGCACTACACAAGAAGGTACATGAGAGTTTTTGATAAGTAAGGGATAATGTACTTCCAGCCGCTAAATAAACTCTGACAGCATGATCAGAACCCAGATGCACGCATCACAGAGCCAATTCAGTGGATGGGGATTATTAGGAGGCCATGATTGGTAGAATGTCTTTTGTTTATTGTTTTGGCCGTTTCCCCTCCTGAAATCTTACTTCCTTCAATCCCACTGATTATTTAAATAAAATTTGTTATATCTTTCTACTTTAAAATCTGGTTTCGCTGTGCTTTGTACCTGTACCTGTCCCAGGACCTGGAGACAGAAGTTCTCTCCCTCTCTCTCTCTCGCTCTGTCCCCATAATTTTTGTTTCCCTCCTTTCTTGCGCCTAGACCTTAGAAACTGGGCTTGTAACAAGTTAATAACTGAGACACAAGATGGCACCAGCTGAAATGAAAGATGTGGATGTGCTAGCCTCAAATGCAAGAACTGATAAAAATGTGTACTTTGAATACAATGCAAGTCTCTTTTAATAAAAGCATTTGCAAAATGCATAGATGTGAAATTATACAGGATTGCTGGTGATAACTGTCATTATCAGGGAATTAACATCACGACTGCCCAATCTGAATCAAGCATTTCAGAGACCCGTGTAATAAGTGATAATAAAACACAAATATACCATGTGAAATCAAGTCTTGACCTAAATTTGTCCTTGTTGAATATCACATTAAATACCAGAACCAAAGTAAATTGTGTAGAGATAGTTTTACATGCTGACTTTGATCTTGTTCCTGTAATAAGTATACTGCAAGTTGCTTCAGATAAATTTGTAAAATAAATGGCAAATGAGTCATTCGATTTTTGATTATTGTAGTATGTATTTCTTTGTTTTTCAGGGAGGTGGGAGCTCGCTGCCCATCCTGCAGCAGGAAGTGGCCACTGTACGCGAGATCCAGCAGCGGTTTCCACAGTTTGGTTCTGTACCGATCTACAATGACGAGGCTGATCCGCTGGTTGGCTGGAACAAACCGCTCACCTGGAGAGCGGATGTCACCTATGCAGCCATGGTGGTTAAGGTACACGAGAGTGCTGTGTTTCTCTGATCTCGCTCTAATATCTCATTTCACCAACTGAGCTTTTCTGTGATCAGTTGGACATGATGATTTACATGAGGACATATTCCTTTCAGCATCCTGGTCCTGAAGCAGAATTCAGCCAATCATATTGTCCCGAGCCCATTCCTTTATAGCAAAAACTACTTAAAATGGTTGGACAAATAAAATTGTCTTTCCTCAGCTGATGTATTTCCTATTAAAACAGAAAGTTGGAGCAAGACAGATACAAATTTTAAGTGGCCAGTAGCTAATAGTAGGTATGCACAATTAATCAAATGATAATATATATACACTCACCTAAAGGATTATTAGGAACACCATACTAATACTGTGTTTGACCCCCTTTCGCCTTCAGAACTGCCTTAATTCTACGTGGCATTGATTCAACAAGGTGCTGAAAGCATTCTTTAGAAATGTTGGCCCATATTGATAGGATAGCATCTTGCAGTTGATGGAGATTTGTGGGATGCACATCCAGGGCACGAAGCTCCCGTTCCACCACATCCCAAAGATGCTCTATTGGGTTGAGATCTGGTGACTGTGGGGGCCATTTTAGTACAGTGAACTCATTGTCATGTTCAAGAAACCAATTTGAAATGATTCGAGCTTTGTGACATGGTGCATTTTCCTGCTGGAAGTAGCCATCAGAGGATGGGTACATGGTGGCCATAAAGGGATGGACATGGTCAGAAACAATGCTCAGGTAGGTCGTGGCATTTAAACGATGCCCAATTAGCACTAAGGGGCCTAAAGTGTGCCAAGAAAACATCCCCCACACCATTACACCACCACCACCAGCCTGCACAGTGGTAACAAGGCATGATGGATCCATGTTCTCATTATGTTTAGGCCAAATTCTGACTCTACCATCTGAATGTCTCAACAGAAATCGAGACTCATCAGACCAGGCAACATTTTTCCAGTCTTCAACTGTCCAATTTTGGTGAGCAAATTGTAGCCTCTTTTTCCTATTTGTAGTGGAGATGAGTGGTACCCGGTGGGGTCTTCTGCTGTTGTAGCCCATCCGCCTCAAGGTTGTGCATGTTGTGGCTTCACAAATGCTTTGCTGCATACCTCGGTTGTAACGAGTGGTTATTTCAGTCAGAGTTGCTCTTCTATCAGCTTGAATCAGTCGGCCCATTCTCCTCTGACCTCTAGCATCAACAAAGCATTTTCGCCCACAGGACTGCCGCATACTGGGTGTTTTTCCCTTTTCACACCATTCTTTGTAAACCCTAGAAATGGTTGTGCGTGAAAATCCCAGTAACTGAGCAGATTATGAAATACTCAGACCGGCCCGTCTCGCACCAACAACCATGCCACGCGCAAAATTGCTTAAATCACCTTTCTTTCCCATTCTGACATTCAGTTTGGAGTTCAGGAGATTGTCTTGACCAGGACCACACCCCTAAATGCATTAAAGCAACTGCTATGTGATTGGTTGATTAGATAATTGCATTAATGAGAAATTGAACAGGTGTTCCTAATAATCCTTTAGGTGAGTGTATATATATCATCACTATTTTCAGAAAAAAAATCACAATCAAACTTTTTCCACCAAATTGTGCAGCCCTACCTCAAACCTAAAGACACAAAATATTTTTATTTCTAATGGGGTCTTTTATTTTCTATTTTAATTCCTTAAATTATTTGCTTTCTTTTATATGTTTCGTTAAAACTTGTTAGTTCAGTGAGTCTAGGTATATTTGGTGCAGTATCACAGTCTCCTTTCATGCCTCCGGTGTTGTAGGTCATCTCACAGCATCAAAACCTGCTCATCGCTGACCAGAACAGTACCGTCAACTACACGCTGCTTAGCAACGACAATGCTTTCCTTAGTTACCACCCACACCCGTTTACCCAGCGCACGCTCACCGCTCGATTCCAGATCAACAACACAAACCCGCCACACGTGCAGTTTCTGCGGAAACCTGTCCTGACTGTGATGGGCCTGTTGGCATTGTTAGGTAATGAACATTTATAATGAATTATCAGTGTTAGTGGGTGATATAACAGTTAAGTATGTCAAACTGTATAATTAGCTAAAGAAGTTCTAAACATCAAATAAAATCCAGGCCTGGCCTCTCTCGTACTTCACCGTGGCCCTCGGCCTCATTCTGCTCGCCACTGTTGTGAACTTTTTTCTTCTAAAGTGTTTGAAAACTCAGAAGCGAAGACCAGGAGACTCGGGTGTATCTTTTTAAGCAGGGTTCTTTATTGCTGTTGCATTGCTGTAGTCTGCTTCGTCCAAAAATCTTAGCCAAGTCTGACTAAACTAAAATACAGACTGTTCATATAGCTTACAAGGGGGAGGGGTTACATAAAGGTGGAGACACTCTGAAACAAACCATGTAAATGAAGCACAGGATTCAGCTCGTTACCGGAAATTCCCCAGCCCTGATCTCATCAGCATAACAGTGTCATGTATAGATGGTAATCCAATCAGCCTGATTGTATCACCCATACCTTCACATTTTGAGGAGTTACATCGAGGGGGAGACACTCTGAAACAAAGTATGTAAATAAAGTATACAGGTTTAGGAACCTGCTCTTAGACTGAGAGTGATACCAATCCTAATCCAATCAGCATAACTATTCAAACTGAGCCAGGGGCTCCCAGAGCCATTAAAGACAAAGAGTCTCAGTAATCTGACCAGGACTGGCAGTATCTCTTGCTCATTTTTACCTCAAATGCTAAATTCAGTCTACTAGACTTTCGCAGTTTATATACTATTGTAGTGGAACCTATATTTAACATTTGATACATTTGTAGCACTACACCACAAAATGCTTATATCGCCCACTACTACTATATATCAAATAGTTATAATTGTATAAATGTATACAAAAATAGTTATAATTGTATACATAATAATTGTTCGGAATTGTTGGACTTTGCTGTTGCGTCTATGAAATGACAGTAACCTGCAGTGCAGATAAACACATTGGTTTTTATGTGAGTTTGTGATAATCTCATATTCATTTACTGTTCCTCAGGTGAGACTCAGGTGCAGGCTGAGGTGTTGACTGTGAATTCTTCAGTGGGTGTGTTGGCCACCGTTCACGTCCCTCAGGTGCGGTACACAGCCGATAGCTGGCAGACCACCGTCCTGCTGTATAACAGCAGAGATAACCAGACCTCCTCCACCGCTGACATCATCAGTCTGCGCCTCACTGGAATACCTCAACGTATGTGTCAGTAACCACAAAAGACCACCCTATGCAATAAAAATACAATTAATTTCTGTTATTTGCTCAAGAATGTAGAATTGAATAGAACTTAGGCTTGTCACTACAACAAACTGAACCAACCTCACAGGTTTCATAACTCAATATCACCATATAACGAATTAATCATTTGAATGAATTAACAATTTAATAATTAATACTAATTATTACAAACAACTATTATAAGTATATCCAACCTTACCTGGATACATACAGTACACTCACGTTAAACTGTATGCACTATATAGCGAATCATATCTGTTCGATTCTGTATATCTTTGGAAAATGTAAACTATATTATCATCCAGCTCTTTATATAAATTTGTATATATAAGTATGTTAAACTTTATTCGCATACATGCAGTATACTCATGTAGGGTGACATATACTATATAGCAAATCTCAACTTGATTGTTGAAAAATGTAAACTATATTATCGCACAGCTCCCATCTGCTAAATGCGACTTTAAGAAAATATAAACAATAAGATTTTTTTTAAAGCTGCTTTGAAACTATGTGTATTGTATATAACAAAAATACAGACTATGCTTGTATTTATAGTTATATCCTGCCTGTGTTTGTAGGTCTGATGTATGTGACACACTACATGGATAATAACGTGACAAACCCATTTAAACTGTGGGAGAGCATGGGCAGCCCTGACTATCCCACTGCACAGCAGTTCAAAACCCTGCGGAGCCAGGAGGTTCAACACACACACATGCACACTCCTTCATAACACACTTTTATTGATGACTTCCATGAAGTGTGCTTATAATGTTACTGGTTTCTTGGACAAAAACAGTTTTTGCTACTGTACCTTTAAGACTTCTGTATATTTTTCATATGCACTGAAAAAAATGGTGTAGAAACAATTTTCACTCTTTTTTTAAACTGCTAGTGAATTTCACAAATAATTAGGGCTGCAACTAACGATTATTTTGATAATCGATTAATCGGACGATTATTTTTTCGATTAATCGGATAAAAAAATTCGATCCGTTTTTTGTTTATTATAACTAAATAAAACCCTAAATCAGGGTTGTGGCGAGCAGGACGAGGCCGAGGGCCGTGAGAGATGCGAGACCAGTGCGTCTCACAGGCCTCGTCCTGCTCGCCACAAGGGTGTTTATGTGTAAAAGTCAAGTGTACTTTAAAAAGTGCAAAAGCCACACATTGAGTTTTACTAATATCAATATTTGTTTGTTTTTAATGATAATTGCTGATGGCAAGTTGACAACCATGATTAATGTAAAATTTACAAATTTACACAGACATGTTGTTCAGATGTGAAGATATAAACTAAAAACATCTCAAATATATAATTCATTTAATTTTTATTTAAGATTAATTGAATTATAAGAATAGTTGATAAAATAAATATAGAAAGACTGTAAACAAGCGTGTGAACGTAGAGCCGCAGTAGATCGCGTTTGAAAAACAATTAAAACTTAATAGTAGGGCTGCATGATTTGGGCAAAATGTCATATTGCGATTATTGAGGTCAATATTGCGATATGCGATATAATAAACAAATAGTTTCATGAGTCAACTTGCTTGGTTAAGCAAAATGCACACACAGACTAGTGATAATTCTGAAATGTCTATTTCTCAACTCAAACTAGCAACAACAACTAAATGATTGATAACACCTGATCAATAAGCCATTGATGTCTGGATAAAAATTCTTTTAATTTTAATTTAAGTGAACTTCAAACAATCCTCACATAAACCCATAATAAATGTCATATTTACCTGTGCTCTTCCTGTCTACAGGTAGGACATATACAGAAATTGAATTAAGTTATCAAACAGTCTGCGCTGCATAAATTATAAATTATATGGACTAAAATCCTATTTAAAGCTACACAAGTTCTTTGGTCAAGAACAGTGAGTGTTTTTCTCTGTTCCCTTTGTTCTTTGATTAACTTTACTGACAGAAAGCATTATTGGATGCTGGCCCTTTAAGAGTTGCTGAGACGCGGATCTCACACGCGCCTTATTCTCTCACAACTCTTTACGACCATCATAAAACTGCTCTTATGTTATGAAGACACTCGACAAATGATATTTTGGCATAATTGTGTGTGTTATTGTTCGTTCACTTCAAGGGGAAAGAGACTGTATTCTGGCGCGCGGTCTGTGCATGCTCATGATACTGGCGCGCGTCCGTCTTTCAGTCAGGACATTCACAGGCAGCGCGCTCTCTTTTGACTTGTCTCGTTGAATGGTTTAAAGCATTCGCATGAATAAGAGCGGGATCATGTAACACTAGCCAAAGGATGACAAAAAATAACAGATGCTGCGATATAACAGCCCTAATTTGTTTATTTCATATAAAATGGCAGTATTTTGCGTCATATAATCGCATAGGCTTGACATCGCGATTGCGATATGATTAATCGTGCAGCACTACTTAATGGTAATGCTATAAAATGCTATAAAAAGAGAACGGAATGGTACGCAGCAAGCTAACAGGCCTGATTAAAAGGACAGGAAAAAATTATGGATTAGTGCAAGCATTCGCTGAAAACCACTGAGTACAGTGACTAAAAAACAATCTTTTACTGCTGCTGTTATTAACTGCCTTTAATTTAGTGCTTCACTTTGTAAACACCGTTTTAATTTAACCTATTTCTGCGGTAGCGCTATTTTAATTCATCACTTATGTTGCGAGCGAACTGATTGCGCAACCTGATGCTCGAGACAAAATACAGACATCCCAAGTCTCGCGGAAGTTCCGGAAGTCATCCGCAGATTGATATCTCCCTGATGCCCGCAAATTAGTTCAAACTCCCGGAATCTAGAGCGCGCAAGCAAGAGCGCGCATGCGAGACAGAAGAGACTGTGCTCCAAACATAGACTGTAAAAAAGATCTCGGTCTCTGCGCGCACGGCAGATCGGCGAAGGGAGAGAGACCTTGCGTGTGTCTCATGAAGCGCAGCGCATGTAAGACAGAGAGCATCATGATTGGCCTGTTTCAACCAATTACCAGTAAACGCACCCCGTGACGTAAGCAGACCAACTAATCGATAATGACATTCGTTGTCAACTATTTTAATAATCGATTTTAATCGATTAAATCGATTAGTTGTTTCAGCCCTACAAATAATTACAAAAAAATCAGCATGTATCAAAAAAATCAGCATGCAAACTACAGTTACAGGTTTTATTAGCAAAAAAAACCAAAACAAACATAGCTCACAGGAAAAAGCATACATTGACTACAACACAATCAGTTATTAATATTTCGTTGGTTCTCTCTTGGTTTTACAAGTGTTCATAATTTCTTTGAATGACTGCGTGGCCAAAAATGATGTCAGTACAATTTGACTGGTTTCATTGACTTGTTTCAAGCACAATTACACTTACACAGTCTTTAACAAATTTTTTATAATATTTGAATAAAAAGTGAAGATGTAAATTTTCCTAGGCTGGACATCACTTTTGGCCACTACTGTACATCCTAGAAAAATACTTTTTCAGTGTTGCTGGCCATATGTTAATGAGCGAATGATTGCGACTTCATAACCTTTATGGTTATTATGGGTATCATAACCTTTATGGTTTTGCAGCTTATTTTATATTATAAATATCTACATAAAACATCAAAATCACAAGCCAAGAGTGAAAAAAGGGAGTCTTTAAATGAATGTGTATGCCGTAGGACCCACAAACTGATGGACCTCTGCCGGTCCCATCCGATGGCTCTCTGACGCTGAAGACAATCCTCCCTGTCCCCTCAGTGCTGCTTGTACACGTATGTGCCCAGTCTAAAGAAAAGCCCAACCAGGTTAGTGGACACTTGACATCACATTGACATCACAGCTCTCATTAAATGCATCTGACACCAAAAGGTTACACTACCAGTCACGCTTAACTGAATTTGTTTCTCATGATTTTAAAAACATTTTGAACTGAAGGCTGATGCTGAAATACTTAATTTATATTTGTCTACAAAACTAATTTCATGTTTATGTATGTGAACTCCATTAATATTGTTTAATAGCATCCCAGGATGCACCTCATGAAGCTTAGTAAGGCACCATTTTCCAGGTTTTGGACCTGCCCTTGAGTTTAATATCGTTTTGATGTCATGATGTGGAGTGAATTTATAGCATCTGCTGTTCACCTACGCCCCAAAATTGTGTCTGTCTGTGCATGAAATTAAGTTTGATTGCAAAACTTCTGCATTCCAGGTGCATGGTATTCTTTTCAGAGATTTAGACACTTTGAGGTTTGGTTTTGATATTGCAGTTATCGTTCTGCAGGTGAACGGGGTGCGTTTCATCACCGTCACCAAAGGACAAGTTCTGATCATTTGGAAGGATCACTGCATCGGGACGAAGTAAGAACTGTTTAAATACAGCAGTTCATAAAAAACTAGTTCATTCAAACTATAAATGTAATTTGCATGCCATTTGTAGGTGTATAAAGACATACGAAGTGGAATTTTCCAAAGATGAGACCACTTTCCAGAGGATTAATCACAGAGACACTATTTTCACATACTTCTCTTTTTCTCCAGGTATGAATTCAATTGAAATCAAAATGTATGAGTTCAAGCACTGATCCATATTGTATTGACCTGCTTGTGTTTTTCCCTGCACAGAGAGTCTGGAGGTCAGGGGTTACTACAGAGTGAGAGCCGTGGATTACTGGGGAAGAAATGGAGAATATTCTGTCACAGAGAAATATTCAGAGAACCGGTAGTCTTGATCAGTCAGACTTTTGACTGTCCACCAGGGTTATTATAGTTAAAGGGATAGTTCACCCAAAAATGAAAATTGTTATAATTTCTCATCCTCGTGTCATTCCAAACCCGTAAGTCTTTCGTTCATCTTCGGAAAGAAAATTACGATCTTTTTGATGAAATCTGAGAGTTTTCTGTCTCTCCATTGACGGCTATGCAACTACCACTTTCAAGCCCCAGAAAGTTAGTAAAGACATAATTTAAGTAATCCAAAGCAATCTTCATTTGTGTTCGAAAGATGAGCGAAACTCACATTTTTGGATGAACTACCCAAAATATGAACAAATACTAAGTGTCTCAATGACACTAAAATAACTGTCCACATACATTATAGTTTACTTGGTATCTTATTTTAACCAACAACCATTAATAAATACAAGATGAGATTGGGTTGACCAACAAAGTTTCTCAAATGAAACTCTTCAGTATCAAATATTTGATAGCACTAACCTATCTTTGGCAAATGCAATAACTAGTTTGTAAAAAGCACACAACTTGAAAACAACTATTTAACGAGCAGACTTATACAAGTCTGTGCACCCTACTAACTGAAGTAGCATAAAGCCAGCCTATCAGATTAGGGCTCGCCACAACAAGAATTGTTTTTTCAGTGTGCATTATGTTTATGGTTAATGTTTGAATGGACCTTGACTGTATGATGAATTTTTTAAATAATCTGAATGAGGATTTCCCAGAAGAATGACTGTTTAATTTAAAATGCTGCTCCGTCAGTTCATACTTTGAACCACCTGGACATATCAATTATTTTTATACATCAAAATTAAACCAAGAAATAAGGGTTAACATTTTATTAATAAATATTGGTGGGGATGTTTACCAAAGTGAAACTCTGATTTAGTGTATATTTAACTTTGCATGTACTACATCTGTATCATGTTGCATTCAAAGATTCTTCAATTAAAGAACAAACCAGTGTCATATCAGAGGAAATTTATACAAGGTCACACACACATATTTGCATGTACTCAGTGATTATTTCACAAAAACAGATAATAGTCTGGCATAACCTATTAGAGAAAACATTGAAAGGTGTGAAATGGGCACTGTAAAATCAAAATGGCAGAATACAAGCATCATTAGTTATCCAGTCAGATAACAAGATTTTTACAATGACACGATAAAATCCGACATTTTGGCCAGCTCACTTCAGGATTGTCTCCTCGCTAGCTGTTGAGTACAAAAAAAAAAGAAAAAGAAGTGAGGATGACCAAATGAGCAAGCAATTCCAACATTCATCTGATGAATTTCCAGAAGAATCACTATTAAAATGTTAACGTCAAACCTTACCTTCTGCTATTTGTTTAGCAATGCGTTCCTTCTCCTCTCGCACCTTCTTCTCCTCCTCTTCTATTCTCCTCTCCTCCTCTGCGATTGGTTTCAGATTATCTGGAGATAAAGAAAAGCTTTTGTAACTATCAAGTGTGTGAACATTTTTAAACTATCAGGACCATTTTGGCCACCAACTTTCATTCCTGTATATTTTTTTAATTAAACCAATATAGTTCAGAACTACAGAAACATGCACTCTAGAGTTGATAAGATTAAAAATGAAAGAATGAACCTCTGTCTACAACATAAATCAAAGTGACTTCCACAAGCAATCTGTTAAAAGGGAGTGTGTGTATATTATATATATATATATATATATATATATATATATATATATATATATATATATATATATATATATATATATATATAAACACGGTTAATGTTTTATGAATGGTTTAAAGGTCCTTCTGTCCACAGAATGTCATTTGAACACCTGTCTCAGTGTTTCACATCAACTTGCTTGTTCTTACCATATCTGCGCTTTCCATAGATAATGCCAACAAGCAATGCAGACCATCTAGCTGTCTGAAAGACAAAATAAATCTCATTAATATCAGTAATTTTGTTTTTATTAACAGAGAAGGAAGGTAATATCGTGACGGCCATTTTAACAGACGTCAAAACATCACAACCCGCTCTGACAGAATGAGGGAAAGATAGTCCTGTAGACGCCATTCTTCGTTTAAATCGAGTAATAAACATCTTGAATGATGGATTTGTAAAGACAAACCTTAATCAGCGGCGACACTTGCACTGGAGGAACCATTTCGCCAGACTTCAGGACCGCACTCAGTATGCAGAGGTCAGAGAAGCGCAAGAGCTCAGCGAGAAGAAGTGAGGCTTATGAGCTCGCTGACGTCATACCGCCACCTGCAGCCCTGGAGAGCAACCGCGGTGTCGTCGACGAGTTCGGAAGAGGTTTGCCCATTCTTTTTATTAATATATATTAATAATAATACTATAAATATATGTGTTGCTAAAATGTATATTGATAGAGGATGTTCCTCCCAACCAAGGTTTCTTCCTCATATCTTGGGGAGGTTTTTTTTTGTCATTAGCTAATTGCCACCTTGTAACTGCAGTGTAAACCATTATTTTTTTAAGTTGTAAACAATAATTGTGGAGTACTAATTCAGTTTTCTAACGTTACTTCAAAATTCCACGTTTAATTCAACGTGTTACTTGTCTTACCATTTTTTTGTAATCTTTAATTAAATTTACTAGCAATTAATGAGTGAAAATTGTTTCCTAGCCCTTTTCAAGTAAATCCTACTCCATTGATGGTCAGGTTTACCAATCTCATTAATTGGTCGCATTAATATATTAAAGATGAATACACTACCCAAAATAATTTATTATTTCCAAAATATCCCTTTGCCCCCCCACTACCTCATTTTTCACCATTCTACAAATAATTTTTATCCAGTTCATTTGGAATAATAAACACCCAAGAGTCCGGACATCTTTGCTTTACCTACCATAAGATAGGGGAGGATTGAAGCTCCCAAATATTCAATCCTACTATTGGGCATCCCAGTTAAGAGCGATAATGTTTCCTTTTTCTGCAAGTGCTCCTCCTAAATGGCTATAAATAGAAAATGTATTTGTGAAATCGAGGATTCCTTTTAACTTGTATCTTTATTCAGCCAATATAAAAATATTACAGACAAATTTTAGTGGAATATCATTTAACCCAATAGTACTGAACATGATTAATGTCTGGGGGAAAGTACGAATTCATCTAAAGGAAAAAGTGTCTTTATCTGTGTTTAGCGCAATATGGGGAAATTATCATTTTATACCTGGTCGAAAGGATTTAGGCTTTCCACTCTGGGCTCAGAATGGTGTGAGGAAAGTTAAGGATCTATACAAAGAGGGCGTTCTAATGTAATTTACTGATATTACTGACAAGTTCAAAATCCCTAAAAAACATTATTATAAATATTTGCAAATTAGGAATTTTATTCGTACTGCCCGGGGGCAAGGACTTGCTGACCCAGAGCTAACTAATCTGGAGAAATGTGTATCTAAACCAAGCCTTGGTGGAGGACACATATCATACAACATGTTATTGTTAGGTTCCCAGGAGTGACCTACATCCAGACTTGCCATGTGGGAACAAATGACGTTTATAATACCTTAACAGTTGAAGATGCTTGGACACAGTTTAAAGTCTTATTTTGTAAAGTGATGGATTGTATTGCCCCCCTTAGACAAGTAAGAGTTAAGCAAAGATCCAGTCCATGGATGAATCATGAAATAATGGAAGTATTAAGAAGTAGGAATAAAGCGCTTTCTATTTTTAGAAGAACAAAGAAACAAGAGGACTACGAAAATTTTAAAGCACATAGAAATTTTGGTCAGAAGACTATAAAGGCGGCAAAAAGTAATTTTTTAAAAGAACAAATTCAGATTAATAAGGAAGATCCTAAATCTCTGTGGAAAGTGCTGAATAGGTTCAAATCAGTTGGTAAATCGAAGGTTATAGAATCAAAATTAGGATTAGATATAGATGGTAAGATTGAATTTGATAAAAGTAAAGTTTCTAATAAATTTAATCTTTTTTTTCCCTCAATTGCAAAGAGCTTAGTGGATAAGCTTCCTTTGTCTAAGGGATTATAATGGAATAGATTTTGTTAAGAGTTTTTATTTAAAAAAGGGAATAGTACCTAACTCTTATGTTTTTATTAAAGTTACAGTAGATGAAATTACTAAGATGTTAGAAGAACTTCAGGGGCCTTATTTATAAAACTTTGCGTAGGATTTGCGTCAGAAGTGGCGTACGCATGAAACATAGGATGTGCGTACGCACAGAAATATTCAGATTTATAAAACCGTGAGCATGCACATCCTAGGCAGTTCTCTTACGAGAGGTTCTCTCGTATTGCGTAAGCTAGCTTACGCTACGGGAAAGATTCATCTTTGCTGAGATATTGAAGCCAAAAATTATTTCATAATTTGTATCCATACACAACGCAGTTCCTCTGCGGCAGACCTAGAGCGGGCTAGCTAGCAGCTCATTGGTTCGCTCAGAGAGAACTGCTTAAGCCAATGGGAGAGCGGAACTGAACCCGCTTCCAATGAGAGGCGCCCGCGCGCTCATTGCGTCATGGCCCGCCAGCGTGGGCGTGGCCGTGGGGTATATAACAGTCTCTCCCAGGCTTATATGTTGATTCATTTCATCTTCAGCAAGCTGCACGCTTCTGCTGTGTTCTGGGAAAAAGCCGTCGCCGTCGAGAAGGCACCACTAGCGAGCTCACGGACCCTGAAGAAGCCGGCCGTCTTCGCCACCTTCAGCCGCCCTGCAAGCTAAGCCATCCGACGACTGTATCCTTTTTCTCTTACTATATCTGAAAGAGCCGAGCGTCTTTCTAAAGATGCCTCGTTTTTCCTGCGGCTCCTGCCGCGCTCGTCTCGAGGACGGAGACCGCCATGTCATCTGCGCTCTCTGCCTGGGACTCGAGCATGCAGAACTCGCCCTCGCGGATGGAGGTTGCGACTTCTGCGAAAGCCTGCCGTTATCGTCCCTGCGGGCACGACTTCTGGCAGTGAAATCCGCTCCCGCGCCGCCTGTCTCTTCGCCGCGGAAGAAGAAACGCCGCTCACAGAGGCCGCCGGAGCCACCAGCGGAAACATGCGGGCCGCCGCCTCCCGCTTCCCGCTCTCCCTCCCCGCCCCTGCCGGACATACAGTTGCCGCCGAGTGGCCGCTCTGTTGCTTCCGATGACGCTGCGGAGGAGAAGGACTCCTGCTCACTGCTCGCTTCTGACAGTGAGGACTGGTCGTCTCGCGGTTCCACGAGAGAGTCGACGGGGACCCGCGCCGGGATAGAGGAAGAGCTGATGCGCCTCCTCTCACAGGCCGTCGAACGCCTCGGTCTCGAGTGGTCTCCCCCACCCGAGCAGGCCCCGAACCGGATGGACGGCAGCTTCTTTCATCGGCGTTCGACCCCCGCGTGCAACCGGGCCGCTCCATTTCTGCCTGAGCTTCACGCAGAATTAACGAAGTCCTGGAATGCCCCGCTCTCGGCCAGAAACCGCTCCGATATTTCCGCCTCGCTGCGCTCGGTGGACGGAGCCGCCGAGAAAGGCTACTCAGCCATGCCGCCCGTCGAGGACTTGGTCGCCGCGCACCTCTGCCCGCCCTCTGCTAGATGGCGTTCTTCACCCACGCTTCCTTCAAAAGCGTGCAGAGCGACCTCGAGTTTTCACGCTCGCGCATACGCCGCCGCCGGTCAGGCCGCCGCCGCGCTTCACTCGATGTCTGTCCTCCAAGTTCTTCAGAGCGATATTCTCCGTGAATGTGCCGAAGGCGGTAGGAACCCCGCCCCCGCTGTCACGGATCTGAGAAGTGCTACGGACCTCGCCCTTCGCGCCACTAAAGCCGCCGCACAAGCTCTGGGGAGATGCATGGCCAGCCTGTGTGTTGCCGAGAGACACCTATGGCTCACGCTCGCCGACATGGGAGACTCTGAGCGCGCCGCGTTTGTCAACGCGCCCCTCTCCCCGACGGGCCTGTTTGGATCCGCTGTCACGGGCATCGTCGATCGCTTCTCGGAGGTACAGAAAGCTACTCGGGCGATGAATTTGTTTCTGCCACGCCGCGCTAGCTCTTCCGCGGGCCGCTCTCGCGAGCCTCCCGCCAGAGCTCCGCCACAGCGCCCCCCTCCGCAGACTCAAACAGCCCAGCGCAGACAGGGCGCCCGCCCTCGCTCTCGCTCTGACAGCCGCCGCAGACCGCCGCCCCCACGAGGCCCGCGAACTAAGATCACGCTGAAGCCTGATCATCAGAAGTCTGCCTAGCAAAGTCAAGAAAACGGCGGTTCTCTCCCGCTGCGGCCGGACCGCCGTCAAAGCTTCGCCCTCTGCCAGTCCCCGTTATTTCGCCGACTGCTGTAGTGTTGACCGCCACAAACAAGCCGGTGTCCCAGCCCGCTTGCGAGCGTCAAAAGCCGTTTTTATGGCTACCCAGAGAAATCTCAAAAAGAGAAAATTTGCCAGTTGTGTACAAAAAGTGCCCACAATCATGTGCTCACCGATACACACAAGCATAACATATCCCGTGTCTCTATCAGAGCCCCATCACATGAAACGGGCAGAGCCCGCTCTAGATTCAGAGAACATAAACACGCCCACGAGCTCGTGCGCGTGTCCCCTCTCTGCTCGCTCTGTTGCACGGCCCATAGACTCCTCTCTGAGTGCAAGTCCCGTTGCCACACACATTCAAAGCGTGCCCACACACTGTGTCCAGCCCGCTATGTGCAGCAATCAGGGCAATATAGCCATTCGGCCACTAGCCGCATGCTCCAAAGCGTGGGAAGCCATTCCAGGCATTTCCCCGTGGGTGTTAAGCATTATAAAGAACGGCTATCTGCTGCAGTTTCGCCGCCGCCCGCCTCGTGCGCGCGCGCAGCTCGAATCTACTGTCAGCCCGCTGGCCGCCGGCACGCTCCGCTCAGAAATTGCGACGCTGTTGCAAAAGGGCGCTATAGAGAGAGTCCCGCCATCTATGACCGAGTCGGGGTTTTACGGCCGTTATTTTCTGGTTCCCAAGAAAGACGGCGGCCTCAGACCGATTTTAGATCTCAGGTCTTTGAACAAAGCGCTCATGAAGAGACCGTTCAAGATGCTCACTACCAGGAAACTCCTCGCGCAGGTGCGCCAGGGGGACTGGTTCATCTCTCTAGACCTGAAAGACGCCTATTTTCAGATCCAGATAAATCCCCGTCACAGGCCATTCTTACGTTTCGCCTTCGAGGGTCTTGTTTATCAATATGCCGTTCTCCCGTTCGGCTTATCTCTGGCGCCCCGTACATTCACGAAGTGCATGGACGCGGCGCTCGCCCCCCTGCGAAGCCAGGGGCTGCGCATTCTGAATTATCTGGACGACTGGCTGATTTTGGCCCAATCACAGACGGAGCTTCTGTCGCACCGCGCAGTTCTCCTCAACCATCTGGAAGCGCTGGGTCTCTCTGTCAACTGGTCAAAGAGCTCCCTTCTCCCCAGTCAATCGATTTCCTTCCTAGGAATAGATTTGAACTCGGTCACGATGACGGCTCGCCTGTCTACACAGCGCGCGCGCAGTGTTCAGCGTCTAGCCGCCTCGTTTCAGATGGACGCCCGCACTCCTCTGAAAGCTTTTCAGAGGATGCTGGGTTACATGGCCTCAGCCTCCGCTGTACTTCAGCTGGGCCTTCTGCACATGCGCCCACTTCAGCTCTGGTTAAACAGCCGTGTACCCCACCGCGCGTGGAATACGGGCCGCCAGCTGATCAAGGTTACGCAGACATGTCTCACGGCGCTGCAGCCATGGACAGTAGCAGAATGGT
The DNA here is from genome assembly GCA_030578255.1 of Tiaroga cobitis. NCBI lineage: Eukaryota > Metazoa > Chordata > Actinopteri > Cypriniformes > Leuciscidae > Tiaroga > Tiaroga cobitis. Next base: position 56,165,078 of record CM060595.1, on the reverse strand, counting down.
TTCGCCAGGGCGTCACGATGGGGACCTTTTCCTGCCGAAAAGTCATCTCGACAGATGCATCCAACACGGGTTGGGGTGCAGTCTGCGAGGGCTCACCGGCCTTCGGCCACTGGTCGACTCAGGAAAGCCCTTTACACATAAACTGTCTGGAAATGCTTGCGGTCGAGAACGCGCTCTCGCTCTTTCTCTCGCTCATTCGGGGACACCACGTCCTGATCCGTTCGGACAACAGGGCGGTGGTCTCCTATCTCAACCGTCAGGGCGGTGTCAGATCCAGAAATCTCTGTCTACTGGCACACCGCATTCTAGTTTGGTCTCAGAGCCGCCTGCTCTCGCTCAGAGCGACGCATGTGCCGGGCCATCTGAACGACGGTCCAGACATACTGTCCAGGAACCTCATCTCCACAGGAGAATGGTCCCTGAACGCACAAACGGTCCAACTACTGTGGCGGCTATTCGGCAGAGCAGAAGTAGACCTCTTCGCGTCAGAAGAGAACGCTCACTGCCCAATATATTTTTCGAGGAGCGAGGACGCGCTAGCCCAGGAATGGCCTCGCCGCCCGCTCTATGCATTCCCTCCGATCGCTCTGTTACCACAGGTAATTCAGAGGATCAGGGACGCACGCCACTCGGTGCTCCTCATAGCCCCGCGTTGGGAGAGTCAGAATTGGGTTCCGGAGCTCACGCAGCTGTCTCAGACAGCCCCGTGGCCCATCCCAGTCAGAGCAGATCTCCTCTCTCAAGCTCGCGGCACGATCTGGCACCCCCATCCACGGCGCTGGGCGCTACATGCATGGGTGATCAACGACTATTCGTCGATTTGCCAGAGGGAGTAAGAAACACTATCATACAGGCTAGAGCACCTTCCACGAGAAGGCTCTATGCGTCTAAATGGTCTGTGTTCTCAAAATGGTGCACCGAAAAACAGCTGGACCCACGGTCATGCGAGGTGCCGTCTTTGCTAATGTTCCTTCAAGAGATGCTGGACAAGGGCAGGTCCCCCTCCACTCTCAAGGTTTACGTGGCAGCCGTCGCAGCGTTCGCTGAACCCCGACGCGCTCAGTCCCTGGGCAAAGACGAGTTAGTCATCCGCTTCCTCAGGGGAGCTAAGAGGATGAACCCTCCGCGGCCCCCGTCGGTTCCTATTTGGGATCTTTCTATAGTCCTCGAAGCTATGAAAGCACCCCCGTTCGAACCGCTCGAGTCTGTGGACCTAAAATACCTCTCGCTCAAAACCGTTTTCCTGACGGCTCTGTCCTCAGTAAAACGCGTAGGGGATCTGCACGCGCTCTCATCCAGCGCCGCGTGTCTTGAGTTTGGGCCGAATGACTCGGTTGTCATTCTCAAACCTAGGCATGGCTATGTCCCGAAAGCGATTGGTACCCCGTTCAGGGCGCAGATTATCTCCCTATCGGCTCTGCCTGCATCCGATAGCGAGCGCGACGCCAATCTCCTCTGCCCGCTGCGGGCTCTGAGATTGTACACGACGCGCGCTGCCGCGTTCAGACGCGCTGAGCAGCTTTTCGTGTCGTTTGGGGGGCGCACCAAAGGTCTGGCCGCCTCTAAACAGACACTGTCTAGATGGATAGTGGACGCGATTGCCTCTGCTTACACATCTAAATGCCTGCCCTGCCCTCTGGGCATCAGGGCGCACTCCACTAGAGGCATGGCCTCATCGTGGGCATGGTCCTGTGGAATTTCCATTCATGACATCTGTGTGGCCGCGGGATGGGCCTCCCCGTCCACGTTTGTCAGATTTTACAACTTGGAAGTCCCCGCCTTGCAGGCAAAATTACTAGCTGTCTAACGACAGCTCTCTAAGAAGCTGCATTTCTGAGAGTCCCTCACAACCGGTTCGCCCCTTGTGCTCTCCTTAAATGCTTTTATTTTCATGTGCCCGCTCTGCTGGCCCCATACATGCTTATGTGTACTTTTCATGTGCCCGCTCTGCCGGCCTCATAGTACATTCACTCCATGTTAAAAATCCCCCGGTAGATCCCTGGGATTTCATGTGTGGTTTCATAGCGCACACGGCGTTGACCAGGTGTTCCCGTAGCGTAAGCTAGCTTACGCAATACGAGAGAACCTCTCGTAAGAGAACGAATCGGTTACCTAACGTAACCTCGGTTCTCTCTAGAAGAGGGAACGAGTATTGCGTTCCCGGCCGTGCTTGCGCTACTAGCGTTTCGCTTCACGCTGAAATAAATCAACATATAAGCCTGGGAGAGACTGTTATATACCCCACGGCCACGCCCACGCTGGCGGGCCATGACGCAATGAGCGCGCGGGCGCCTCTCATTGGAAGCGGGTTCAGTTCCGCTCTCCCATTGGCTTAAGCAGTTCTCTCTGAGCGAACCAATGAGCTGCTAGCTAGCCCGCTCTAGGTCTGCCGCAGAGGAACTGCGTTGTGTATGGATACAAATTATGAAATAATTTTTGGCTTCAATATCTCAGCAAAGATGAATCTTTCCCGTAGCGTAAGCTAGCTTACGCAATACTCGTTCCCTCTTCTAGAGAGAACCGAGGTTACGTTAGGTAACCGATTCGTTTTCCCTTAATAAATCACAATCAATTCTAAATGTAGCGCAGCTTTTGCGGCTTCATGTCACGCCCATATTTGCCCAAAAATAGTCCGTGAAACGCCCACAAGTTAATATTCATCGATTGCGAAATCATGGCAAACAGAGAGAAAAACCAAGAAACGTAACTTCACTCAATGTGAAGTAGAAATTATCATTGGCGAGGTGGAAAAGAGGAGTAAAATGTTGTTTGGAGGGCACAGTGTGGGCATTAATGCCAAAAAAGGCACTTGAGTGGCAAAAGGTTGCATTACGCATTACGTAATTACGCATTGTGATGGCATGGCATTTTATTACCATCCATTTGATTGCATCTGACAAGCTACAGATGTGTTATGAGGATGAATTGCATAGAACATATTTCACTTTTATTTTTGCAAATATGTGTTAATTTGCATTTCTGTTGTTATCTTCGTTTGATTTTGTTTGTTTTACACTGCAGATCGATCAAACGGGTGTTCATGTAGGCTGTTAATTGTAAGACTTGCTTTGTGAAGTCTTCATGTTATTTATGAGAGCCAGACAGTATTGCCATTTCTTTTACACAACAGTCACACACTTTCACATGTTTCTTCCTTCTGCCGACGGTGTCGCCATTTCTCATTTCACCCGTTTTTGTGCGTACGCCTGGGTCAGAGCTTGCGTGAAGGACCGCACATTTTCCCGTCAAGTTTGCTTTTTATAAATACCAATTATTGCGTAGAGAGCGGCGTACGCCTTCTTTTGTGCGTACGCAACGTTTATAAATGAGGCCCCAGGTGTCCAAGTCAACTGGGCTCGATGGTATTCCAGCGAGATTCCTAAGAGATGCTGGTGCTACTATAGCTCCAGTTATTACATTTATTGTGAATCTTTCTTTAGAAAAGGGTATAGTTCCATCGGACATGAAAATAGCCAAAATCATTCCACTGTATAAGAAAGGTAATAGATATGATCCTGGAAATTATCGGCCGATTTCCATTCTTAGTGTGGCATCAAAAATTTTAGAAAAGATAGTGCATAAACAGATGTATCAATATGTATGTAAGAATGGATTAAGTTATGAATTTCAATCAGGTTTTAGAAGATCTTATTCGACTGATACTTCTTTACTTTATTGAACAGATTTTATAAGAAAACAGATTGATGAAGGTAAAATGTGTGGAATGGTACTAATGGATCTTCAAAAAGCTTTCGACACAGTGAACCATACAATATTGCTGGATAAATTAAGTGTCATGGGTTTTTCTAATATGGTTATAGCCTGGTTGAACTCTTATTTAACTGGGAGAACTCAAAGGGTAGTAATTGATGGGGTACTCTCTGAGGAGACAAATATTGATAATGGAGTTCCTCAGGGAAGTGTCCTAGGTCCCCTTTTATTTCTCATATACAAAAATGACATGCAAGCTGTTTGTGATTGTAATATGTTTTTATATGCGGATGACTCTGCTCTACTGGTTTCTGATAAGGATGTTTCTAAAAATCAAGCAAGATTAGGTGAGGAGCTTTGCAGGGTAAGAGATTGGCTCTCTGATAACAAACTTTTATTGCACCTAGGAAAAACTGAATCCATATTATTTGGGACAAGAAGTAAACTGAACAAAGCTCCCAACTTGATTATCAAGGTAGGGGATTATATAATATCAAATAGAACTACTGTTAATTATCTTGGATGTGTTTTGGACAATGATTTAAGGGGTACAGGCATGGCTATGAAAATTTATGCTATGACAAAATTTCTTGCTAGATGTGTGGGTTTTTTGGATAAGCAAAATTTAAAAATACTTGCATCATGTTTAGTGTTTTGTCATCTAGAGTACGCATGTATTTCTTGGATGTCTGATTTGTCTCGTTTTTGGCTGGTTAAGTTACAGAAATCTCAAAATAAATCGATACGGTTGGTTTTAGGTTTTAATAGTTTTACACATGTTGATGCCTCCCAAGACATCTTAAGTGGTTACCTATAGAAAGTAGAGTTGTACACTTTAAATAAAGATGGTACACAAGATAAGGAATTAAAGAGCTCCTTCGTATCTTAATATGTGTATCTCTAGGGTAAATGAGACACACTGTTATAATACTAGGCAGAGTTCAATGGACATTACATTATATGTCACTTTAGAACAATGTATGGTCGAAGGTCTTTTGAATACTCAGGGGCTCAGGAATGGAATAAGCTGCCTCTAGATATAAAGAGTATGTCAAATACGGTTGGTTTTAGCACGAAAGTCAGAAGTTGGTTATTGGATAAGTTGTATTAGTGACTTATTTGTATTAATGTTTGGTGGATGTCTAATTATGATGTATGATGTCTAAGTATGATGTATAGTTTGGTAATGTGTATTTTTATTGTAGTGTTGTAAATATACCAGTATGCAGTGCCATGATAATCTGTCTCTAGGAGTGAAGTTGTGCTTTACATCAAGGACCACAATGGAAATAAGTTTTTTTTTACTTTATTGTGTTATCCTTGACAAATGGGTGTATTTTTCACTACTAATTTGTCTAATAAATCAAATCAAATCAAACAAGACCTTGGATTAAAGATAGCTAAGTAAAAATGGGAGCAAACATGTGCAAAAGCCCAAATACAGACAATTAACAGCAGACTAAAACTGTTACAGTACAATTGGCTTATGCGTACCTATATAACTCCGGTGAAACTAAACAAAATGTTTAGCAACATACCAGATACCTGTTTTAAATATAACAGTGCAAAAGTGCACATTAATTCATTGTTTGTGGGAATGTGAAAAAATAAAAGCGTTTTGGAAAGAAATTAATAATATGATATGGCATATAGTCTCAGTAAGATTGCCACTGGATCCTGGGCTTTTCATTATTGGTATTCATCCTGATAACTGGAAAATTAATAAGGACACTCAAGTATTGATTGACATGTGTATTCTACATGCCAAAAGGCTTATTACCATTTATTGGAAAAAGATAGAAAGGCCTACTATAGTTCGATGGTTAAGAGAAATATCTTCATGCATTGCAGTGGAAAAGATAACATTCTTAAGGGTAAAGAAGACCAATTTAAGAGGATTTGGTGTCCCTTTTTATTATTTATTGAGCATGGGGATATGAACAATATAATAGAGGAGGAACAAAATGCTTGATTGTATTATATCCATTTGAAAATATATTTTAATTTGCACTAACCCTATTTTATTTTATTTTATTTCTCTTATCTGTGGCTATTATTGATTGCAATGTATTGTTTACTCTGACTTCCAAAGTACACTTTATTATCCAATGTTGGTTTGTGCTATTGCTCTTTTTATGTAATATGAGCCTCGGTGTTTTGTTTGTTTTTTGTTTTGTTTTTGTACATTATATGTGATGTTACAGACATGTGATGTACATTGTTGTGTAAGTGTTCAAGAAAATGCAATAAAAACAGTATTACAAAAATAAAAAATCCTACTCCATTATTTTTATTATTATAGAAAACAAAAAATACAGAATGGCAATATATTATATGCCAGGGGGAACAAGAAAATAAAGATTAACCGTTTTCACAGCTTTCTTATTAGAAGAATCAGAAATCAGATATAGAGTTCAAGAAAAATGTTGAAGAAAGGCTTACTCTTTCTAAATGTACACTTTATAAAATATTTAGCCAAAAACAAATTAAGATTGAACAAATAAAAAACATCCAAATCTTCTCTCTCATAATGCGTATACCCAGGAATAACATTTTCATATTTCAAAGAGATATCAGGAATTATACCACAAAAAAAATACTCAAAATGTTTTTCCAGAGATTCTTAGTAAACTCAATACCAAAACAGATGAGACCATTTTTTTTCAGTGTGGGAGTATTAAGTCACTATATGTCACTCTTAAGTTTTGTGACAATTTGACCTAACTGAACCCAAAGGCTTGTATGGTCTGTGAGAAATTGCTGAACACAAATAAGGAATTGCTAGGTCTGTGGAGGCTAAATACGGTGTTCATTTAATTGTACACGTCAGGGAAACTTTGTAAATTAGATTAACTCTATTTGTAAATTAGATTAATCTACTATTGTGGTTGTTAGACAGGTTGAGTTATAAAGGGCAGGTAAGGTTAGAAGCAGAACCTGATTTCACCAAGTTTAACATGGTTCTGGATCAGCATCTTTATTGATCCTGGAACAACATTACAATCAACCAATGAGATTTGAAGGACAAGTTTACAGTTTATGTCAAGTTTAGGCTCACAGGGTTAGGTGCTTCTACATCAGTGTTATTCACTATCATTTCCCTCTGATTTTAGGGATAACTTATGGGGTTAGGTTTGTGGAAAATCAGGACGTGCAAGGTAGAACGTCAGCTGTGAGGATAATACAGGTCACCGTCAGTGTTATGTGTCAAAATGTGCTTCTGTAACCAGGCGAAAAGCATAACATAATTTTAAAAAAGCAGAACTACAGTGGTACAAGAGTTACAAAAACAAAACATGATGTCCAAACATTAAAATGTACTTTATTGCTTTAGTACAACTTCATTACCAAAGATATGTTCATCATGCCATGAACACTAAACAACCGATAATGCTCAAGGATCAGGTAATGAGAAATAACAGACTGCAAGTATTTAATCGTTTACTGTTGGCACATTTACATGAGAGGCTTTTTAGAAAATGATCCCTTTTACATTTTTGGGAACTCAATTTTACTAGTGTCTACGAAACAGTGTCATTAGTTTCGATGCAGCTAAATTCTTTTAGTTTCTTCTTGGCTCTCAGGATGAGGTTAACCTTCCCTCTGTTCTTCATGTTGGAAGTGTATTCATGAGACTTCAGTTTGGCGTAGTAATCTGAGAATTTATTGAAGAGGAGGGAGATTGGAAGGCCATTCAAAATGATCCCAAAGGAAATGCAGCCAAAGGCAAATATCCGCCCCAATAGGGTCTCGGGATACATGTCACCATAGCCTACAGTAGAGATGCTCACCTTGAATGAGAAGTTATTGGTAAACTGATCAAAATAAATCATTTACCCAACCTTGTGTTGTTGCAAACCCCTATGACTTTCTTTCTTCCATAGAAAACTGAAGGAGAAGTTTAGCAGAACGTTACGTCACACAGTGAAAGTGGATGGGGACCATAAGTGGTAAAGCTCCAAAAACACCATGCAAACTTCATAAAAGTTGTTCAAATGACTTGTGCACCATTTTCCAAACCTGAAGACGTATAATAGATTTCACTGAAAATTTGACAAGTTTGATCATCATTCACTTTTATTGTACGGAAAAGAGCAGATGATTTTGTGCTATAGAGAGCAATAGTGCCAGCCCACTTTTTCAGCGGCTTTTTCAAGTATTTTTCCCATAGGAATTTTTAAAAAAAACCTTTGTTTAAGATTTATAAGTTATAAGAGTTATAAGCCATGCACCAAACCAACCATCTACAAGAGGAATCACAACATTTGAAAATTGGACGAAAAGACAAAGGCTGTGGGAATACAAATGTTTAAGTAGTTTGAGAGTGTGAGGAGACTGACTCTATCACAAAGCTAAAGAGTTATTTTGGCACTATTTGCTTGTTGCGATTCTCTGATTAGTAGAGATTTCTCTGCTGTATCATGGTTAATGCCACTTTTCACCAGGAAATCCACTGTTAAAAATGATTATTTAAAAATTTAACAGAAACATACCATGGATTAACAACCTCATAGCTCATTCTAGGTCTGTCTTTAAAGGTTTATCATTCAAAGTCAATTCCCCTGTAAAATGAATGGGATTTTACCTCTAGAACTTGACTGTTGCACTTTATCAAGATCTCCTTTTGAGTTTTCCACAGAAAAAAGAAAGTGATACTGGTTTCGAAAGACATTAGGGTGAGTACTGACTGAGTAACATCTATATCATATATGCATGATTAATAGAAATAATGTTTACTTACAGATGCCCACCACCAAGAATGTGGAATACTGGTAAAGTTGGTATTAGGGGCGTCGAATTCAACGCTATAAACCATGGCAGAGAATGTGAAGATCCCCATGGCAATAAAGAGAAAGAGACACCCCACCTGGTGATAGCACTGCCTCAACGTGAAGCCGAACGCTCTTAGCCCCGTGGAGTGACGGGCCAGTTTCAGAACCCGAAAAATACGCATGAGTCGCATGATTCGCAGCACTTGTCCAACCTTGCTCACTTGACCTACAGTCTGCATGTCTGCATTTTGTTTCCCAGGAACGAAGTCCTCAAACATCTCGAGCACGAACTGCAGCAACTGCGGTAGGATGGCCATGAGGTCTACTGCGTTCAGTATGCTCTTAACAAAGCAACAGATATCTGGGGTTGAAACCAGACGCAACAGGTACTCAGTGGTGAAGAAGGTTATGCACAGAGTCTCTACAAACTCTCCGTATGTCTTGCCACTAAACTGGTTAGTAGATGCCATGTTCTCCATTTCTTCCACCGTAGACAGAGTCATCGTAACCAGCGACACCAGCACAAACATACTCGAGGCGACTGCCATGAGTTTCGCCTGGACCGAGGAGAACGGATTCTCCATGAAGTTCCAAAGTGACCGTCGCGTCTCGCCGAGAAACATGCTGTCGAACGCCTCCTCGTTTTCTTCGATTACCACCTCCGCCTCCAGTTCCTTCTGAACCTTGAGCTGTTCGCACAACTCGTCGTGCTTCTCCTCGAGCAGGATCCGACAGCACCGTTGAGAGTATTTGATCCGAACGCCCCAATAATTGATCTCCTCCAAGAAGTTCCTCGGACAGAGCTCTTCCTTGATCCACAGCACACCGGTCCTGTAGAAGTTGAAGATGCTGTTGAAGACGTCTGGATCTCGGTCGAAGAAATATTCGTTGTCCTTCACGACGTAGTCATCGCAGAGGTTCAGCTTCATGTTGAGGTCAGTGTAGGTGGCCAGACGGCCAATTCTGCTCTGTGGGTATCTCGCTGCCATCTTGTAGGTGATACGGTAGGACTTTCCTCCAACGTTGAGGTTAAGCGTGCAATTCCTGCTTGGTGATATGCTGGTAAACCATAACGAAGGCTCTGAATACCTCTCAACCTCCCCATCGTCGACATCCCCAAAGATGTCATAGATATCCGCCTGTAGTTCGCTTAAAGAGCTCCACTGTTTCACCAAACACTCTTTAGCAAATGGGATGGTGTCGTCTATTGACTCAGAAGTTGCTAGTTTGCAGTTGGGAAAGAGGCTCTGTCTCCTGTTTCTCTGATCACTGAACATCCTCTCAGTCTTCCGCTATCCTCCTAGAGGAGGATAGCAACTGTACAGCGCGCCTGTAAATCTCTGAGCTTTACTGACACTAAACCTACTCTGTTTAAGTATAAAGAGACAGGCAGGAGGAAGCACCAGTCCTCTAATGCCATCTAAGGAGCTAAGAGTTCAACTTAAATGCCATTATCCGTTAAGCCTTTGCTTGAGGGTGAAGTCTGCTTTGAATTCTTTGAAATGACACGCTTGCTAATGAATGTGTCAATGAATGAATATCAAGTTCCCCAAACAAGACCCCTTTCAACAGTCAAAGGCTTATTTATAAACTGCTTCTAAAATATGGGCATCTTTATCGTTGATAGAGCAGGTATTTACTAGACTAGAGGATAATGATAGTAACATTTAAACAAGCAGCCAAACAGAAGTAAGTGGACATGAAGGAATTCATGAATGAAGGAAACTGTCACATGATCCGTCTGAAATCATTCTAATATGCTTTTTGCTCAAGAAACATTTATTATTATTATCAATGTTGAATTTTTTTTTTTTGCTGCTGCTTTATATTTGTTGTGGAAAATGATACACCATTCAAGTGTTTGAGGTATTTGATTAAAAAAAGAAGAAGAAATTAATAGTTTTATTCAGCAAGGACACATTAAATAGATCAAAAGTGACAGTAAAGACATTTATAATGTTACAAAATGTTTTTTTTTTAAAAGATAATGTTATTTTGAGCTTTTTAATCATCAAAGATATATACAGGATAACTTTATATAAAACTGGTGAGGAGGAATGCAGGATTGAAAATGTGATTATGAAATAAATAATTTCTTTGAATAATGTATGCAGTGTTTATCTGCTTTCAAAAACCAAACAAATTCAAATGGACATGAATCTAGAGTTGTAAACACTGTAAAGAGCAGGACGGATAATGCAAAGTCACTTAAGGTAACCGGGTCATTAAGACCTTCGAGATTTAACGTTAGGTTTGAACACGATCTAATGAAAAAACATACCAATGTGATTCATATGGAAAAGTAATATTTTTTAGAAAGAACCCAACCCTAAACCTAACCATCATGAGATCTATGAGTGAGATTGTACAAATTCATACAAATTAGCCACCAATTCGCCAAAATGTAAAATTGTTACGAATAAGAGAGTATTAAGTTCAGTTATTGTAATTATTCCTATGAACTTTCTAGGGTTGTGAAGATATTCTTTGCATGAGTTTTGTATAATCCCATGATGTTTATGACTTTTTCCTAATTGCTATTTTGTTCTTAGAATAATAAAAGGAAATATATAAAAGAATGAATTTGTATTTATTCAGTAACTTGTGTTAAGGTATTTGCCATCATCCACATCTAAGATATTCTCTTCTGTAGAAATAATACACTATTGTATTCTATTGTATTTTGTTCGATTTGATTTTATTCTTATTATATCTCTTTATTTTATATCTTAAAACAGATTTTCCCATATGAAAGTCTAGCAGGATGTAACAAAGAATAAATCCTGTATAACAATAGTGCCATCAAACACATCCACATCCCTCCAGATCTCAAGGGCATCTAAGAGAGAGAAAAAAATCAAACTGAGCATGTTAGCAAGTTTTACAACATTTTACAAAGTCCAAAAGCAGAGCTTAATAAATCATACTTTCAGATATAACATGAATATACTTATATGTTCAATGGTTTATAGACTCTTAAGGGCTTAAACCCACAGTAGATCAGATTAAGCAATCATTTTAGGAAAGACATTGGGCAAGTTTTTAATCTTGGAGGGGCAGATGCTGCCACCGTCTGTCACTGTGAACTGTTTGTGACAAACCCACAAAAATGGTCTGATTTTTATTTGCAGCTTTAATAAAGGATTTGTCCCCCAAATGTTATTTGCATGGTGATTTTATATAAAAACAAAGGGACATTAATAATAATGCAAATCTAATATGATAAGAACAGGCTACAGGACAGAATGTTATTAAATTCAGTAGCGTATTACTTGTGCGTTTGTTTAAAAATGCTGTTACAAAAATAAGACAGTAAATTAGAACCAAACAGTTAAAAAAATTGTTTAGCTGGATGTTTGACACAAAACCCTGAGATATAAGCCTTGTGATAACTTTCCTGTGATAATAAACAGACTTATATCGATTATAAATTGGACATGAAATATGATGAAGTAATTCTACATAATTTAATTTCATTATAAGACTATTTCACTTTACATGTACTCCTGCATAATCTTCAAAAATGTCGACTGTTTCAAAGCGTGTCCCGTGTCATGTAAAACTCTTCAATAACACTGAATTTATCGGACAGAAAATAATTTTAAAATTAAAAATTAAAAGTTTGGATAAAAGGCAAAGCTAATCTTTTTTTTATTTTTTTTTATTTTTAACGAGGGAACATAAACACGTGATACATAACCGACGGTTAAATAAAGTTTTCTCGCATTTGAACGAAACATGGCCGCCACTGAAGTCGGATGTGAGCACTATGTTCGCAGCTGCTTGTTAAAAGTGAGCGACAATTCATTACATGTATACGTTGTATTTCATGTGTGCTTGCCAATGTCAATAAGTTAGCATGATTGTTTTGGTAAATACTTTCCTTAGTCGCACGGTAGCGTGAGGTTGAAACAAGTCTTATTAGCATATTGCTAACTGTATGGGATATACATCACTGAACACCCATTGACTATTTTTCAACATGCAATATAAAATTATTCTATGAAGTAAAATCTAATTATTGATGGTTTAAAGGCAACAAATAAGATATGTTAGTTTAGACTTGTTGCTTTGCTCGGTATGGTCTAAGAAGTATTAGTTTAGGGTTTTTGTTATGGTCCTGCATTTGCATTCTGCATATTCTGATGCTGTGAGTGTTTGATGTGTTTGCTATAAGATATGCGGACTGTTGTATGTGCATTGATGGTGATGGCTTATTATATATTTGTGGTGTGTCTCTGCAGGCGCCCTGCTGTGGGAAGTTTTATGTTTGCAGACTCTGTCATGATGGTGAAGAGAACCATCAAATGGACCGATTTAAGGTCCGAGAAGTCAAATGCTCATCGTGCAATACTATTCAAGAGGTAAAGTCATATTTAAACAAGGCTCTAAATACATCATAAAATTGGCTTGAGTGAATCTCACAAAATCTGCCAAGATGTCTGGGTATTATTTGTGGGTAACATTTAACCACAAACGCAAAAGAAAGAATATATATATATATATATATTAAATACACACACTGCCGTTCAAAAGCTGAACTACCGATCAGTAAGAGATTGTAATGTTTTTAAAAGAAGTCTCATGCTCACCAAGGCTGCATTTATTTGGTTAAAGGGTTAGTTCACCCAAAAATGAAAATTAAGTCATTAATTACTCACCCCCATGCTGTACCAACCCCGTAAGGCCATCGTTCGTCTTCGGAACACAAATGAAGATATTTATGATTAAATCTGAGAGGTTCATGACTGCTACATAGGCTCCCTAAGGGAATGAATCCTGACGGCCCAGAGAGTCATTAAAGAAAATGTTTAAATATTCCATGTCGCAACAGTGGCTCAACTATAAGTTTATCAAGCGACGAGAATACTTTTTGTGCGAAAAAACAAACAAAAATAACGACTTTATTCGACTAGCGCGAGAACTTAACTGAAGTAGTTGAAGGAGATCGCAATTCTCGCGCATGCGTCGTGGAAATCTCTTGAAGTCTCGTTTCAGGCCTACAAGGAAGAAAAGGAATAGTCGAATAAAGTCGTTATTTTTGTTATTTTTGTTTCTTTTCAGCTTTGATGTCATTAACTGTTGCTCATTCTGTGTTCATCAGGCTCAACAGACATGTAAAGAATGTGAAGTGAAGTTCGGGGAGTATTACTGTGACATCTGCCATCTGTTTGACAAAGACAAGAAGCAGTACCACTGCCAGCCCTGCGGGATATGCAGGTTTGCATGGCATTTACATGTATTAATTTAGCACACGCTTTCATGCAAAACGAATGAGAGGTGCCTTCATTAATCAACCGAAGCAATACATTTGTAATTCTTTTAATAAGATTCTCATTGACCTACTTCTTCTCCTCTGTTACTTTTAGAATTGGCCCAAGTGAGAAATACTTCCATTGTACGAAGTGCAATTTATGTTTAGCCACTGATCTAAAAGATAATCACAAGGTATGAAAAGTCTTCTCCTGATTCTTGTACGTTACTTGATCATTTTGTTGTTTTTGGTGAAATATTAAGCAGTGCTTGTGGTTTCAGTGTGTTGAGAACGTGTCTAGGCAGAACTGCCCTGTGTGTATGGAGGACATCCACACGTCCAGAATAGGGGCTCATGTGCTCTCGTGCGGCCATCTGCTACACAAGTGAGTGTTTGATCATCTGTTGTGTTAAGAGGCGGTCACACTACACTCTTTCCTTCCATTGACTTCCATTCATATGCATGCAAATGCAGGAGACTGGAAACGCAAGCTCAGTACGAAGAAGCTTCACATTTCAAAGCGTTCCAAAGTTCAAGTTTGGTGAACTCTGACCTGCGAATTTGTATCACGTGACCAAAAGAAGATTGTAACACCACAGCGTGAGCATTTAGCTAAATTAAAAGAAATGAAACTTTAAATCTGCAAGATGCAGTGTTTGCATATTCTCAAATTTTTCATCTACTTCAATTTAAAAAAAAGAAAAAAATAAATATATATATATATATATATATATATATATATATATATATATATAAAAGAGGATGCAGAGTGTGATGTCATATTGCAGTGTTTGTAGAAATTTCATATGCTCAAAGTTGTAGTAGATTTCCCCTACGCACTTGACTTAAAAGGTAGAGATGCACCGATTGATCGGCTGGTGACCGGAATCGGCCGGTTTTCACGTGATCGGCCATGATCGGCGACCGGCCGGTCAGTCTGACATAATCCAATTTTATGCCGGTCAAATGCACTCGGGCGCCGCATGATTAACATCGCGCAACATCAGCATTACACGTGCACACGGAACGCGCACATGTAGGAAACCTCGTGAATTACGGCCGTTTCACACCGCAAGGTGCAGCGCGTTTTTTGTTTTTGTTCGGCGTGCATGTTAATCAATGAGTGCATTCACACTAGGGGTGGAACGGTGCATGTATTCGTATTGAACCGAAACGGTACGGGCGTCACGGTTCGGTGCACGAACTTACACGGAGAATACACAGTATAAAAATAAATAACTCGTGTGCAAATTAATTAATGTAATGCGGAACTACTGTTAGATGCGCGGGTTATTTAGGGACACATAATCTGTAACCCCGGCTTTGCTCTGAACGAGCGTTCACTAAACGTTGGCTTTTATACCTATACGCGCGTCCTATTCGCTTTGGACTAGCGTCGAACTAGACGTGAATTTGACGCTCTATTCGCGTTTGGTGTGGCCGCATATTGAACAGGCTGCGATGTCAAAATTGCAATGCTGGAGTGTGTGCGCGCGATCGAACTGTGTGTGTGTGTGTGTGTGTGTGTGTGTGAGAGAGAGTGAGAGTGAGACAGAGAGAGAGAGAGAGAGAGAGAGAGGCGCGCGGGCGCGATCGAACAGTGGAAACAAAAAAAAAAACATACTCCGTCATTGTGTTCATACAGATCATTAAACCTGCAAAGTGTTTACTTATATTTGTGTACACTCGCAATAAAACACACCATTGTGCTTTTGTCACACTGTAAACTCTTGTCAAACTGTAACCTACAACTGTCACCCAAATAAAAAAATATCACACACACACTTTTTTAAAAGCAAAATATATTTATCCAACCCCATTTCAAAACAGTCTGTGTTCCATCTTTTGGACATTCACCACATTGCATTGGTTTTCATTTCTTGTCCTCGGAGTAGGAGCATTAATCTGTTTATTTTTAAGTTACACATTCTACATTGATTAAAAAATAAAATCGAATGTGTTTTTAATGGTAGTATTATTTTATACAGAAATCAATAATTTATCATTCAGATGAGAGTAATGTTACATTAATTAATAATGTAAATTAAAATGAATGAAAACAAAAATATTGATCTGAAATATAGCAAATTAATTTTAAATTCATTCAGGTACAATTAACAAACATATCGCAAGTTCTTTTAGTCTTTTTATTTTCCCTCCATTGTACCGAAATCGTACCGAACCGTGATGTCTGAACCGAGGTATGAACCGAACCGTGACTTATGTGTACCGTTCCACCCCTAATTCACACCGGGAGCCGGAGCAGCGCGTGAGCGTCGAGCAGGAGCGTCGCGTGAGCAACAGTGAAGCGTGGGTTTCGGCGCCGAATCTATTTTTGCTGCGCTCAATTTAATTGAAAGCACACTTTTGATGGACAAAATAAATATGATTTCATCCAAAAAGTGCCCAAAATGCAAAGAATTTGCATGTCTGCTGTGTTTTAACAAGAACTGAAGTAGGCTAGGCTATGTCAGAAAGAAAATGAAGACTCAAAAATATTTATAGAAAATTTACCCATTTAAACTTGTTTTTATTATTTCCCAATCGTTTCCCTGCACATGCTCCACTTGTCCTGTTTAGCTTGGCTGGACATGTGTCAGATGAGAGAAGAACTGTTTGAGAAATATAAGTTGCCATTGATACAACAAGTGATTGCAATAGGCCTGTGTGTGTGTCTGTGAGAGAGGGAAATATCTTTATACTGCAAGGCTATATTTATTTAATTTGTATTTGTTATTTATATATTATTTTATTGCCGTTACCTGTTTTCATACAGAAGTTTAGTTTGCTAAATATATCAAATTTTTTTAATTGGATATTGGATGTGAAAAGGAAATGGTTCCTCCATAACACTGCACTTTAGATGTGTGTGAATTTTCCACACTAGGAGTCATTTATATAGTTCTATTTTATAGCGATTATCTGTTAAAAAAATGTTCTATTAAAGAGAAGATAGAAAATAAATATTTGTGTGTGCTGTAAAGTGGTTTGAAAAAATAAAATCGGAATCGGCTAAAATCGGCAGGTCAAACTCAAGGAAAAATCGGAATCGGGATCGGCCTAGAAAATTGTAATCGGTGCATCTCTATTAAAAGGATACTCCACCCAAAAATGAAAATTCTGTCATCATTTACTCACCCTCAAGTTGTTGCAAACCTGTATGAGTTTCTTTCTTCTGCTGAACTCAAAGGAAGAGATTTTGAAGAACGATTGGAACTTTGGCACCATTGACTTCCATAGTAGAAAAAAAAATACTATGGAAGTCAATGGTGCCAAAGTTCCAATCGTTCTTTAAAATCTCAATCTACACATTTAAATTCTCCAGCGGCAGCCATTCTTTGTTGAAAACGAATTCAACCCAAGCGCTCTTTTGGCGATGTGGATTATTACGTTATGGTTGATCAGCTGTCCATCATAGTATAAAGCCCGCCCTGACAATTTGATTGGTCCGAACAGCTTTGGTTCAGGCATACTTGCTTTTTAACGGATCAAGTCTAGACAGAACTTCCCATCCCATTCCCAACTGTCCCTTAAATGGATAGTTCACTCAAAAATGTACTCATCCTCATGTCGTTCCAAACCCGTAAGACTTTCGTTCATCTTCGGGAACACAAATGAAGATCTATTTGAAGAAATCTGAGAGCTTTCTGTCCCTTCATTGACAGCTACACAACTGACACTTTGACGATTTAAAAAGTTCATAAAGAGATTGAGAAACTTATCCATATGAATCGAGCGGTTTAGTCCAAATTTTCTGAAGAGAATTGATTGCTTTATATGATTGAATTTAGACTTTTATCAGTTAAAGGTTTGAACACAAGTGATGGCCGCTATATATTCTATAAAATATTTAAAGTCACTGTGTGTGTATCATCTGGTGCCCTATAAAATGAATTTGATTTGATGTAAAAACACTTTCTTTTTTGCTTGCAGAACATGCTTTGATGACATGTGCAGAACTGGGTAAGGAATGTTGTTGTTTTCTGACTATTCTAATGTCTTATGGCTCATTGCTAATTCTGCATATATTCATAGTGACATTTGTCTAACTTAATAAGTGTAAAGGCTATGTGCAATATCAGCCTCTGAGCTGTTAACATGTTTTGATCCTCATTGCACTCCATGGAGAGATGTGCTTACATCTGGCGGTCTGTCCCGCAGGGCTTACCGCTGTCCCCTGTGTATGCACTCTGCCTTTAACATGAAGCAGTTCTGGGAACAGAGAGATAAGGAAATTGCCCAGTCTCCCATGCCCACTGAGTACCTGGACACTACAGTAAAGGTAACAGAGCCTTCATTTGCATGCATTCACTGAGCAGACACTTTATCCTACTGGACATGCAAATGAGGAGCAATGCAAACACACAAAGAAGTGAATATTGGTTAATGAGTCTGTAAAATGTACTTGTATCCTGCAGTTGTAAAATGATTCAGCTCAGATGTGGAGAAATTTCAATGTGAACCTCAATATAATTCTTTTATTAATTTAGTTTTTTAATTCAGTTAATAAAAAAATAAAAAAAGTTTTTATTAATATTATTTGCTATTGTTTTGTTTTGTTTTCATTTTAGTTTTAGTGCTTTTATTCGTTTTTTTATTCTATTTATTTTCAGTTTAGTTTTTAAGTAATTTTAGTACTCCAACTTAAACTTAATTTGTTTCCAAGGCAACATTTCTAATTTTCATTTGAGTTTTTCATCTTTTATGAAATGTTTTAAATATTTATTTATTATTATTTATATTTTCCCAGCTGTATTTCAATGAACGAAAATTATTTCCAAAAGTTCTAGTTTTAGTTACTGGAGGAAATCTTATGTGGTTTTACTTAAATTGGGTATATTTATAATTATATATATTTATATTGTATTGCATGATAAAATTGCACCTTGTAGAACCATTATGATTTTTACTGTTTTCATAACAATTTTCTCTTATTTCACATTTCTCATTTCTGAAAAAAAAAATTGCATTCTCATTGATGTAATGCAAAAAAAGAAAATAATTAAATTTTTTACCTCATCGTAGAATTTGCCTTTAATTTTTTTTTATTAAATCAGTATAATTATAGTACTTTTTACTAAGTAACTAAAATAACGATTTAGCGAAGGTACACCAAGTAACTTTTTTTTTCTTCAAAAATTAAAACTTATATAATGAGCGAGTACATCATCCGAACCGTGTTTTTGTCTTATCCTAATAAGTGTTTATATTCGGACTATTTTAGACCGGGCGGGACGACAACCGCTGCGGAGTGTCCCAGTTCCTGTGTGACTCGGCATCTACTTAAACGGAGAGAAGTAGCTCCGGCTACAATGCAAGACTCATGCAGTTTTGTTTATTAACCGCTAGAGCGCCACAAGTTATTTTTTCCTTGATTTTACTGTGAAATGTGACCTATGTTTGTGAGATTTTCCCCAATAAGTCAACTTGCCTTTGTGTTTGTTCACAGATCATATGCAATGACTGCCAGGCTCACTGCACTGTGTCCTTCCACGTGTTGGGCATGAAGTGCAGCACCTGTGGCTCCTACAACACGGCACAGGACGGGGGTCTGATCGCACCCCCCGCCGTTGACCCACGACCGCCTGCGCAGCAGCCGCTAGAAGAAGAGACCGACACGCAGAACCACGACTGATGTTCATCTCCCAGTTAAGCTTTTACAGAACTGACTGTATAATATAGAAATACAAACTCTTCTCTCTCAGTGCTTCCATGTCTGTACAACTGCTCTCTTTTTTCCTTTTCTTTTCTTTTTTTTTTTTGCTGGATTAAACTGGATGAGAACTTTTTTTGAGCCGCCTTTACTTTTCTGTGATGGAAACCAACTGATCTAGCACAGTAAGATTTGCGACATTCATATTTCTTGAATTTTCCACTTGCATTGTGTGTCATAACAAATGTTAAAGATAATCCAGTGCAATGAGGATAAACTTTTACTAAAATCTGATTTGATTACTAAATCCTCATTATCTATCAAGAATATATTTTTTAAGAATGTTTAAAAGTAACGTGGGGACAGTGGACATCATGGCCGAACTTTGTTAATTTTAAAATTATTTAATGCTTATTTATTGGTTAATGCTGGGCAAGAAACAAGCTTTGTGTTGCAAAAATAAAATTAAATGATCACATTGCGCAATATATCTTTTTTTCATTTAATAAAAAAAACTGAAGCAATCTTATTTTCCTAAAGTTTTCCTTCTAGAAAGAATCTTGTCCTTTGGTATTTTTTTTCCAGAAGTTTGTTTTATTTGTTTTGTTAAGTGTGACTCTGGATATTGTTGATATTTGTAGTACAGACTCAGGCATTTTTGAGAATGAAATTACTAGATTTATCCGAAGTGTACTTTTATTCCACCTCACTTGCTCTCAGAAACAATGGTGGGCAAACTTCATGAATTGCAGGGTTCAAACCAGCTTTCAGTCAGATTAGGTTGCACCATCCTGTTATGATGTGTCTGTATTAACTTCTGCAGTGTCTCCTGTTCCTGCGGCGGTGGGTTATTTGTGACCTTCACGTGTTGGTTTGCTGGCAGCAGTGAATGGTGAGCTCACCGACTTGTGAAACACAAGTTCATGTTGCTTTCAGTCGTAGGAGACAGTATGTGCTTTTCTCAACCTGAATGACTTTGAACGACTGATTTCAGAGTGCTGTTATTCACAGTTTGAAGCAATTTGGATGAGAATAAAACAATCTATCATGAATAATCAAAGTAAGAAAACAGTCAAATAGTGCTACCATACTAAATCTCAATGGAGTCATGATGACTCATGGGATACCTCAGGGTTTTACGTTGGGTTTTTAGAAAAGTAACATATTGTTCCCACAGTTTTACATGTGATTTATAGTGTTCAGTAAAAGGCTGCAGTGTAACCTGTTCAGAAATAAGTATAGAAACGGCTTCTATTTGGCATCTTGCACACAGACGACACCTTAAAGCCAGTCTTTTTGAAAAGTTGCTGATGATAAACAGTATTGAATCAATAAATGTCGGAAACATACATGTCATTCAATATATACATTTTTTTTGTGTTACTGAGTAATTGTTAGAGAAGTAATGATGGTAAAAAAATAATGTCCTACTGGGCAGGGGAAGAGGTAAGTGAAATAAAAACAAAAGTTTCTAAGAACACCAAAGTGTAATTTGCATTCAGAATAGGTCCTTGATTTCAGCCTGATAGTGATACTTCACTGAACGGCCAATTTCACGTGTATTTTGTGTATTTATTTTCCAAATACAAAATACTGTTTTTGTATTTCAATAAAAAAAAAAAGTTCCCTACACAGTATTTTACTTTTCAACTGAGGTTTTTTGCATTTTTATTTAAATACATTTTTATGTATTTATGCCCATTTCTGAATATAATAATGGATTTATACTTAAAACTGGCTCTTATACAGCGAATGAGCAGTTATTCTCAGTATGAGCTAGCAGAAGTTGTTATGAGCTGCATGAGAAACGTTAACAGCAGACACTTGTTTCGACTTGTTCTTGCGTCTAGTTTTTAGAACGTGTCAAGTTAAAAGTGTCCATTCACGCAGCATGTTTTTGAGTTTAAAAATGGAGACGGAAAAGCTCATTTCTGACACACAAGAAGAAGGAAAACCATTTAGCAAGTCATGAAAAGATTAGAATAGAAATTATGACAAGTCTACTACTGGGCCTCATAATTTTTTCCACCACCATGTCCCCTAAGGGGTGTTTACTTGGTCCAATTTTTGTGTTTTTTTTATCTCTATTAATAATTTAGAAGCCTAATGTTTAGACATTATAGGCCTACACGTGTTACCAGGTGACTAGCATTCACCAACTAACCTTTATAAACGTGCTTTAGGAAAAAACATTACTGTGTTCTTTACTACTTGAGACAAATCAATGGTACTGATTAGTCAACATTTAACGTGGACATTGGATAAAAAAAGTTGATCAAAGTTGTCCTAAGACAGAGACTAGCTTAAGCCTTGTCTATATGGGAGACTAAAGTGCTTTATCAAAAATATGATCTGTATTTATGCTTTTAAATCTTCCAGATGAAAAATTAGGAAGTAAGATTTATTTTTGTGCAATTATCTTAATTTGCATTGAACCTATTATGAGTCATTGCCAAATTGTTGCGTGTGGAAAAAAAGCTTACAAATGTCATCATTCTATAACCCAATGCTTTATTAGTTCAAATGAAGTGATTTTACTATATTATTTTGCGCGTTTTTATTACTTTTTGAATTTGTAAAGTTTCTGAATAACCTCTTGTCCCTTATAAATGTCAGGATGCCTCTTTGTCTTTTGCTTTATATAACCATTTCATATTTCTTAAATACGGTTTCAACTAATAATAATATTTAAAAATGTAAATGAAAAACATCATTTTAACAAATGCAACACGAAAGTTGTAGTGTGATTCAGAAGATAGCCTAGTTCAACTGCTACAGAAGAGCAGAGAAAAAGGATAAAAGGTTGGTCAACCTCTTACTAATAACTAAGGTAAGCCTGCTACAAACACCATCACATTTCTTAAGAATAGACAAGTCAAGTAAAATATAAGCATGCTGGCTAATTAAACGTTATCTCCTCTGGCAGGTTTGGGCTCAGGACTGGTGAGCGCTACCGTGTAACATCGTAGTTCTGGGGTGGTGAGGTCTGGAGACACGAGATCTGGCACAGCCGACTGAAGAGGACCGAGGCTTGTATCCAGGCCCAATTCCACAACCTTCTGCCCCGTGTCGGCAGGGTTAGGTGTAGTCAGCGCAAGGCCCGGATGTGCAGTATGGTTACTGGTTTGGTGCTGGTTGTCCTCCAGGATGTCCGGTCTCATGGAGTTCAGCGCAATGGGTTCTATTGTGGTTCTCCGTACCATGATCTCCTCCGAAGAGCTCGACTCATTTGATTCAGAGGATTCAGAACTGGATAATGTCAGCTGGTGATACAGACTAACCTGTCAGAGGATTGTACATAGATAATCATCAGATCAATGCCCGGTTTCACAGACAGGGCTTAGATTAAGCAAGGATTAGGCCTTAGTTCAATTAGGGCATTTAAGTAGCTTTTATAAACGTGCCTTAGAAAAAAACATTACTGGTGTGCATCTTGAGACAAAATGACACTGACATTTTAAGATACGTCAATGGAAGTTGCTTTCAGTTAAAACAGCTCAAACATGTATTTTAGTCTGGGACTATATGCTTAAGCCTCGTCTATGAAACCAAGGGCAAGTGTTCTTTAAATAAAATCAGTTTATTTGTAAAGCACTATACAGAGTGTTTTAGTTACACAAAGATAAAATATCATAGGAAAAGGAAATAAAAGAAAATCGAATTTAAAAAAAAAAAACCTAAATGGATTGGTTCTAACTTAATTAAAAAGTAGTGAAAGCTTCTTTAAGACAAGCTTTAAACATGTTTGCAGAGGTAAAGGATTGGCGATCCATTTCACAAATGTGTAACATAGGGAATAAGAAAGTTTTTAAAAAATTTAATTAAAAAAAAGTAAGGACACAAATACTGCAATGACCTAGTTCCACGAAGTAAACATGCTTATTATGAGACTGCATTTAAGTCAATCTGGGTGTGAAATTAAAATATGAAGTGTCCTTACCGGTTTAGAAACTGTGAAAGACACTAAAAATAATCCAAACAGTGCTGGTCCTAAACCATCCATCTCTTATTAAACGTCTCTCTGTTAGAGAAAGAAAATTGATTAAACAATGTGTATGGACAATATACGATTACTGTAACATTACAAAAGGAACACATGATTAAAAAAATCATCCAATATGTATGAATTCAACGTACTTTTGTACAAAAGTACAAATTTTACCTTGTTCAAGCTCCTCGGAAAAACGCAAGAATATTTCAAGTGACAGTCTTTCTTGCACTGAACGTTGAACAGAACTGAGCACATTTATATGAGATTTAGTTTTTCACACATGGACAAATTTATGTTTGGTGTCAAAACTTTGATGTGTTTATGCTCCTTTTTTCTGTAATTTCACATTTGGTTTGCAAGGTTTTAGACGGAAGTCAGACATCCACTGAAGAGATGTGGTTATCAAAGACGTTGATTTGATCATTTTAGTAAACATGTTTTGTTTGGTTGGCTGAACTTAATTGAAAACACTCAAAGGATAGTCATTGTGAACTCTTGTGGTAAAGATGAATTCATTCAAACCCTCAAATGCTTTTATAAGAACACATTAATCGTGTCTGTGGTGAACACATGTTCAGAGCAGCCGCGGTGTGACGGAAACAGCCATATGGAAGTAAAATAATGTCAAATGTTTTTGAAACAAAAAGCATGTTGAATTGCACCAATTGAAAAAAAATATGCATTGCGTTAACCATGCTTGCATTTTAATCCATTGTATTTTTAAGGCTTGCATTTTTATGGGCTGAAATTCAACATGGTTGAATATTTAAGCTGTGAATATTTCAATTAAAAAACATTTCAAACACATTTTCAATA
Source organism: Tiaroga cobitis (assembly GCA_030578255.1). Taxonomy (NCBI): domain Eukaryota; kingdom Metazoa; phylum Chordata; class Actinopteri; order Cypriniformes; family Leuciscidae; genus Tiaroga; species Tiaroga cobitis. The sequence goes on along the minus strand of CM060595.1, from coordinate 56,140,881 downwards.
TTAAAAATTCAATAATCCATATTCACCTTTCATATTTCACTTCCAAAATTTTCAAACTGTTTAAAAATACAACCTATAATATTCAACAGGCAATTTTCGGTCCATTTTATTTCGCCTTGAAAATTCGCTTCCACAAATTCAGTGGTTCAAATTCGACAGTAAATTCAACGTCGACATCCAGGAACTGCAGGAAAAGCAGTAGATTACCGATCATAATCTCCATCTGCTGTAGTCAGCTTTACCAGCAGGGGGTGCACACGCGTGTTGACAAGCACCAAAGCAACAGGAGAGGCCTTCACAAAACAGAGCGATGAGTACGAGTTATAATTTATGTGTGTGCAAAAGGTTGATTAAGACACAAAACACACGAGCGTTTACTCAAGTGTCTTATGAGACTTATTTTTACCCCCGTGCAAAGTAAGGTGATTTGTCCACTGCAAAACTAAATTCTCTCGCCGTTGGCATTGATATTAAGTTTTAGTAAAACAACTGTAATACACAGTGACTAAAACAAACAATTCACTCTGTCTCAATGACGGAATACTAAATTGATGGCTGGGTTTTACATGATGGCAAAGGCAATTTTATTTAAATATAGCATCATTAAATACAACCAAATTACAATTATAAATTAAATTCAGCAATTATAAATAAAAAATTACATCTCTACCATGATATCTGGTAATCTCTGTGTTATAACGTGAATTGTCTCTGCTATTATCCAGGGCTGCGTACAGTAGGGGTATTTGTCATAATTTTTATGGACAAAAAGAGCGAATAAAATAAGATGACAAATAGATAGGCTACATAAGAGCAGGTCAGGATTGCACTGTCTGTTTGCACATGTGAATCAATCGGAGTGTCTGGTAGATTAAAACAGATCGTGTGGCTGGCCCGACGCTTAGTAAGAGCCACGAGACGCGCTCCAATACAGGCAAAGGAGCGAATAAAATATACGATAAGATGAAAAAATGGTAAATAAGAGATGGATTGCACTTTATGTGCTCTCATCGGAGTGTCTGGTTCATGTAAACAGTGAGAGATCTTGTGGCAGGCGCGTCGCTAATAGGTGACGTGACGCGCGCTCCAAATGGACAAAAAGATATAAAAAATGATGACAAATACCCCTACTGTACGCAGCCCTGGATAATAGCGGAGACAATTCACGTTATAACACAGAGATTACCAGATATCATGGTAGAGATGTAATTTTTTATTTATAATTGCTGAATTTAATTTATAATTGGGTTGTATTTAATGATGCTATATTTAAATAAAATTGCCTTTGCCATCATGTAAAACCCAGCCATCAATTTAGTATTCCGTCATAGTGACTAAAACAAACAATTCACTCTGTCTCAGTGTATTACAGTTGTTTTACTAAAACTTAATATCAATGCCAACGGCGAGAGAATTTAGTTTTGCAGTGGACAAATCACCTTACTTTGCACGGGGGTAAAAATAAGTCTCATAAGACACTTGAGTAAACGCTCGTGTGTTTTGTGTCTTAATCAACCTTTTGCACACACATAAATTATAACTCGTACTCATCGCTCTGTTTTGTGAAGGCCTCTCCTGTTGCTTTGGTGCTTGTCAACATGCGCGTGCACCCCCTGCTGGTAAAGCTGACTACAGCAGATTGTTTTTAATTGAAACATTCACAGCTTAAATATTCAACCATGTTGAATTTCAGCCCATAAAAATGCAAGCCATAAAAATACAATGGATTAAAATGCAAGCATGGTTAACGCAACGCATATTTTTTTTCAATTGGTGCAATTCAACATGCTTTGTTTCAAAAACTTTTGACATTATTTTACTTCCATACAGCCTACAGCAGCGATTGCAGTCAGAGACGAAAAACACTGCAGGAAAAGTCAAAACTCTATTTTTAATCAACACAAAGCACAAACTGTGGAATAAAATCACAAACACAGGCCTGTACATTTTTAATGAATATTCGGTCATTATTTAATCAGCCTCATGTCATTCCAAACCTATATGATTTTCTTTTTTTTTGTTTATTTATATAGCACTGCTAAATAGCCACAACAAAGGTTTCCCAAAGTGCTTTCCATGAAAATAAAAAGAAAACATACATTAACTAATCTCACACTACATTGAGATTACCTAGCTGTTATAAGCGGTCAATAAAAAAGCATTGGGTTTCAGTGACTCTCAGGGGGTCTGGTGCTATTGGCCCGTTGGTATTTTGCATGGGAATTTGTGTTACTTGGCTGTCCTCGGATGCAGAGAGGAAGATGCCAGTGACAATGACTGAACCAGACTGACCAGGGGAAAGAGGTCTGTCCGCACCATCGAGCTCCACTCCTTGGGGTCAACAGATGAAAACTGCCAAGAGGTGAGGATTTAAACAACGACCAACTATCAGAGGTCAACAAACGTCAGTGGCTGCACCATTGATGTTGTTGGGCGTTGCGGTGACCTGGGGGTCACTGGCCTGGGAATGGAAGGTCTGGCGTGATCACGGATGTAAATTTCAGGAGTGAAGTCATTATAATGGTCTGGCTGAATGAAAGGATCATTGAACGGATAAACCGGTCCATATTCATAACCAAAACCCAGCTAATGTCTGCGGCTTTCTCTCTGGATCATTAAAAAAAAAAAAAAAAAAAATTCTATTTGAATTGATCAACAGTTTACTGAAACACTTCATTACATGTCTTGATCATGTGACAGGTCATTCAATTTAATTATTGAATATAAATATTACAATAATTAAATTACAATTTAAATGTAATTTAATTGTAAACTATTTACTTTAATATTAAGTATAGGTTTACAATTTTAAAAGTATAAACAGCGTAATTTAATCTTAATTAATTTGAAATTAAAAATGATATTACATTGTAAAGGTGAACCCACTAGGAAGCCAAGGGTGATGCATAAAATGGCGACAAATTAGATTTTTCATTCTATTTTAGAAAATAAATTTTATTCTTTGAATTTAATTCCTTTTAAATTTAAGTGTAAAAACTGACTAACTATAAATTGTTACCTTAAGATGTCAAGGACCTCCTCTAGTTTTGTACCTTCCTACAGTTTTTAAATGCATTAAACCTTTGTTGAATTTATGAGGTCATTTTGTAGGTGGGGCCAAAGGTTTGCATGCAGCCAGTTTTTCAGCATCTTCCTTCCCAAAATGTTGTGGTAAAGGTGATCATTTCACAATAGGTTTCTTAATTTATGTTAATCTTTCATGGTATGTCAGGTACACAATGTGGTGCTGTAGCAAAACATTTCTGCTGTACATGTGGTAAACCAAGATATCGTCAGTAAGTTACCCATTAAATAAATACAGAATGAGTTATGAAAACAGATGGCAAAGTTAATAAACTGTAACAAGACTTTATTTCAAAGAAACCAAGATGCTACAGCTGACATGGTGAAGCTAGTCCACAGACGTTACATCGTTTTCCTTAAGACAGAACAAAGTGAGTTTATTTGCATGTACAAGAAATGACATTATTCCTTTAACGTGAGAGAAGAGAGAAATCGTTCACCCAAAATGACATTAGTCAATCAGTCACCCAAATATAATTGATAATTAAATAATTTCTTTCTGTGGAGCACAAAAGATGTTTTGTAGAATGCGTACATGCGTTCATATGGAAACCGTGTGAACAAAGACAAAACTGAGATTTACAAACTCGAGTCATTCCAGAACCTTCTGAAGCATTTTCACATCAAATATTACACCATCTTTGCCAATTGTTTTCGTCAGCAATGACAGGGAAAAATAAAAGTCAAGTGGTTTTGGAATTAAAAGAGGGTGAGTAAATGACATTTCATTTTTGGGTAAATTATTTTTTTTAATATCATTACCATTCTATTAGGGGTGTAACGCTACACAGAAGTCACGGTTCAATACGTACCTCGATTTTGGGGTCACGGTTCGATACGAGTCCGGTACATTTACAGATGCAAAAAGTTAATTACGCCTTTTCAAGAAATCACGGAAAGATAAACGATGAGGAGAAAAAAATGAGGAGACTGAGTAAATACTGCACGCCCCCTTGTGGATTGGAGTGTGGATCACCTGTGACTGACTGTATTTGTCATCTGACTGTATGCACCGATCGGTGACTGTTCAGGATGAATACATGTACCGTTACACCCCTACATTTTATTATTTCCTACCTCTGACGATTCTGTGTCTTTTCCATTAGGTTTTTCTGAAGACGGCTTAGGTCTTCTCTCTATATCCTTCATGCCCGTTTCCTGCACATCCACAGGCTGTGCTGCTTGCCTGAACACACAAACATACTTTAATCCTCATTACTAATATGGTTTCAACCTTCTTGAGCAAATGAAAGCAAGCAGATTACAGTGTACCTCCGATTTGTGGCTTTTTTCTTCTGAATGATGCCGACGGTAACGCCCAGGACGACCACAGCGGCACACAGTCCAACCACTCCGTACAGAACCGGCCCCTGTGAGAGCCCACCCGAAACATCCTGGCAGAGCTCTCCACCATAACCCGCCTCACAGACGCACACAGTCGCTCCGTTCTGGGTCACACATTTACCGTTGCCGTTACACAGCGTAAAGCCACAGTCCTCAGACTCCACGTTCTCTGGTATGACGTTCTCACTCAAACCTGGACGGAACGATTTAGGATTGATCCGAACGTTTTTATGAGTATCTTGGAGACCTGAGAAGTCAAAACAATCAAAGGGTTATTATAGTGAACTAGAACTTTAAAAATATTGTTACTTAAAAATAAAAATAAATAATTTCAGTTAGGTTTTTATTTTGAGAATAAACTTTCAGAATCTCATTTTAATGTAGTTTAACGTAAAACACAAAATAACCATTACAAATGACAGAACTTCAACTAAAATTAAACTGAAATCAGAAAAATGATTAGAAAAATAAGTGTGCATCATGCAGTAAAGTCAACTTTTTCTCCCTAAAATACTTAAAAAATTTAAGCCAAAGGGTTGGTTTTGGGGATTCCTCACAGTTCTCATCAGAATGATCTGGGCAGTCCGCGACACCATTGCAGAACTTCTCCAGAGGCAGGCACAGGTCTTCACTCAGGCAAGGTTTGGTGGCTTCAGGGCAGCGGGGGTCGGAGCTGCAGTCTTTGCCGTTGACCAGGCTGTGATCATGGGCACAATGGCACGTCATTCCTCCGGGGAACGCAAGACAGAGGTGACTGCAGCCTCCGTTACCATTAGAGCAGAGATTAGTGCCTGAAATATAAAACAGAATAATGAATGCTCCATAATTTCCATGTTTTTGTTATGCCTTTAATGGACAGGACAGAGGAGAGACAGATAAGGAGGGGAGAATGAGATCAGGAAATGACGGCCTGGACTCAAACCTGTGTCTCCACTAGAGCGACAAGACTCTCTGCTACCGTGTGTAATGATTTCCTGCTCACCTTTTTGTCTCGACTTTGCAAATGCTTTCAGACTGACGATCTCTGTGTCCACTTCAAACCACAGCTTCCCCGTATGCTCATCATCACTGAACCAACACTTAGTGGAGTCTAAACAACAATGGAGACAATTATCAGGAAATAAACACCTTAAGCTGGTATGATCTGGCTTTTCCCACAGGAAGAGCACAAAACTTCCCCATACAAATGTACCTTTTTTAGTAATCCAAACAAGCACTTTGTTAATCAAAGCAAATGCCATCAAGCCGCCTTCTGTCTTTATTTCCTTGTATCCAGAGCCATCTATGCCAACTGAACCAATTACTGCAAGACCTAGAGAAAAGTCCAGTATATTTCATTATATCAGCTCAAGATTTTTTTTTTTAAACGTTAATACTTTTATTCAGCAACAGTGGGTAAAACGTTACAGTAAAGACTTTTACATTAAAAATGATTTTTAGCTCAAATAAATGCTGTTCCTTTGAACACAAGTATCCTAAAAATGTATCATGGTTTTCACAAAAATATTATACAGCAATACGGTTTACAACACTGATAATAAATGTTTCTTGAGCAGCAAATCAGCATATTAGAATGATTTCTGAAGGATCATGTGACACTGAAGACTGGAGTAATGATGCTGAAAATTCAGCTTTACCATCACAGGAATAAATTACATTCTAAAATAGATTATTTTAAATATAATATTTCACAATATTATTGTTCTTATTTTTGATTAAAATTTAAAAAAAAAAAAAGCATACCAGTGTCAGCCCAGTACAGTTTATTCCCTTCATCCGTCAAGAGCAGTGAAGCTGGCCGGACTGAACTATTCCACACCACTGTCCTGTTCTGTCCATTCATATAGGCACACTCCACCCTGGTCACCTGACCTCCCTGGACTTTGTTTGAAAAGCAGAGGCGCCCACTGGGTGGGTCCAAAGCGATGGATTCAATGTCTCCGACAGCATCCTGTATCAACACACTGGTGTGTGTGCCGTCCGGTGAGGTGACCTGCAGGCCGGGCAGCTTCTTGCTGCTCCAGTACACATTCAGGGTGATCCAGTCCACGGTAAACACACGCAGCGAGTCTTTATGTAGCTGGAGAAGTTTCCCACGAGGCACCAGCGTGTTGTCCTTCATCTTGAAGAGTCTCACGACGGGCTGACCACCATCAGACACGTACAGGGTCAGGTCACGCAGCACTAAATCTAACATGGTTGGCTTGTTCATGTTGGGAAGGTCTAAACGGCGATGTTCAGGCCAGTTCTGTAGGTTCACGCCACTGTGTCTGTTCTGTAAATAGATCTGAGAAAGACAAACTGCGTTAATCAGTTTAAACCACTTAATACGGCATAGAAGACTTTTAAAAGATCAATGAAGTGCTCAATTGTAATGATTTTTTACATTTTATTTGTCATATTTAATGTCATTTTATATTTGTTAGAAATATAAAAATATAAATAAAGCTAGATTTAAAAATATATTTTCTATTCCTTCAGTTTTTTGCTTACAAAATCTGGAATTTATAAACTATAAATGTAACTCAAATCCATAAACTGTTTTTGCTGGAAAACAGTAGCACAGCCTATAATGTAAAACATTGCTGATTGGTTTGTGGTTTATCACATGCTTACTGATGCTTTCAAGATATATATAAAAAATAATTTTTCACTTCGATTACACCTCACCCATGTTAACCAGCTAGATGACATTATCTTGGTGACAAATGATCTTCTCTTCCATATTGTGACATGCATCCGAGTGCAATGGATTATCGAACAGAAAAATGTAGGGCAGAGACTTGGTTCCATCCATTGGTTAAGATGTTTGTGTTCCATGCACATTGTTTTCAGAATTATTAATTTAGGGTTAAATAACCCTATATTATAATAAATTTCATGCCAACTTTAAGCTCGCAAGCCATAAAAATAATTATAAAAAAACAGCAATGTCCTGAAAGGACATTACATTCAAGAATTGCACAAATAATAATGTTTGCAAACATATGCAGGGGCACAGAGACAGTGTATGCATGTATATCTTTTTTTTAATCATTACTTTCGCAATTCCGTTTGGTGTGCTTCACCTTTTAACTGGATCATATGCTGTGCATTCAAACACACATACATCAGGGATGCTGACTGAAAATACATCATAAAACATTGCTGTCAAACACTACCAAAGAACCCTTTTCCTGACCATATGCTAGAACCAAAGAGACCACAGTTTCAATTGTCATTTTGACCATCATATTTTGGCAAAATCACAGTAAGATGACCTACTCAATGTATGAACATTTATGACTTAACATCTAATTTGAACCATCAGGTATTAAGGGCAACACCTGTGTGACTGCAGCAGGAGAAAGAAACAGCAGGAAAGAGGAGTCTTTGGGTTTGGAGCAGGTGAGTCTATCTTCATCCAGCATCAACTGAGATGGACACTTGCAAACGGCCTTCAGCTCTGGTGCTAACACACACAGGTGAGAGCAGTGCTGGGAAGCACAAGGGTTAGAGACGCCCACTTGGAAAAGAGCATGAATGACCTGCAGAGGGACACAAGCACCAGTTACCGGATTTAAACTTCATTACATCCTACACACGCATGTTTCAAAGCAAGCAAGTATAAACTTTACTGATCACAGTGCTCAGAAATACTTGCCTTCAAACCGAATGGCTGTCCAGGACGTTTGAGCAGGACTTGGTGCTGTTTGCCCGTGGTTTTCTGAGCTCTCTGAATGGTTCCTCTTTTGGTATCAGACCAGTAGACCTTATCATTGAATACAGACACAGAGAATGGACTGGGAGTCTCCATCAGCTGCAAGATCTGCAAAATAATGGAAGATGGAGGGGGGAAATTGTGTTTTTAGAAGACGCTGGAATCTAATTGATCATATCTTCAACTCCTAATGCCTAATTTTTCTTTCATTGAGGACCCATATCTATCCAGTGCTGGACAGTACGTACACTTCAAGTATCCGTTTATCAGACCATTTTTATTTGGGGAAATTGTTACTTTTTGTTTCACTACATTCCAAAGCATATTATACTTTAATACATTTCATAAAAACCTATCATTCCTCGTTTTGAACTGAATAAAATCACCACTCCCTGAGACCAATGAACCTGTTGAATTGGTTCACAAAACATTGATTATTGTAAACGAAAATCATATTTAGGTTATGACTTGAAATGCATGAATGTGGACATGTCTGCATTTGTCTCACCATCTGTAGTGGTTTTAATTTAAATAACTTGAATGTTTGCAATGCATAACATTCCTCAATGTTACAATGTTAACGCATTTTGCCCCATGTGACGCATGTACATTGTGTATAGTTGTCACCACATATTTACACAAATAATTTCCCTCAATTATAAAACACTACTGTATATGGTATATTTAACTTAATTGCACACTTAAATTATCAGCAACTTCAACTACTTTTACTGAAGTGAGATTGAAAAGGAGTATGTATACCTGAGTAACAGTATAGATGCCCTAATGAAATATTACTTGAGTGGTGTACTTCATCCACCACTGTCTCTAACAGACTAACACATGGATTGATGGACATGAATGTTGGTCCAGAAACAAGGTATGCAACTGTAAACACATTCAAGTACTAGCAAAGCATGTTAGAAGCTACTGTAGTATTTGCCTTATACATTTTGTGAAATGCTACTTCTCAAATGGCCTGGTAGACATCCACTACCTTCATATCTCCTCCATCAATATTGGCTGATCCTATACACTTGAGTTTCTCATCTGTCCAGTAGATTCTGTGATGAATGGAGTCCACAGTCAGACTGACCGGCCACCGGAGAGAGTGACTGACCAGCACACGTCTGTCTGAGCCGTCCATTCCCGCTCTTTCGATCTGAGCCTCGTCCCCCGTTTCTGACCAGAACATTATTCTGAAAGGATGACAAATATCAGGGTCAGCTTACATAAAAATCAGTGGTTCTCAAATTAAATAAATGTAATTTCTAAAAAAATATTCTTGAAGGGCAGTGTATTTTAACACATTTATTTTACAATTTGCAGAGCTGCTAGTGGGCACTACAATGTTTGAGAATCACCTTTTTATATAATATTGTGTGTGGCGCATTATATATATATATATATATATATATATTTTTTTTTTTTTTTTTTGAAGAATCGTTTTAAAGAAACTGACCAGCAGAATGTCTTGTTTGATGTTAATTTTCTGATTTAATCAAATGTTTGGTGAAAAAAACAAACACATTTGCTAATCAACAATGTGACATAAAAATGGTTATTCTAACCCTTTCTGTGGCAGCAGAGCGATGGAGCGAAGCTCCCCAAGATCTTCACCCAGGATCATCACACGATCTGTGGTTTTGGCGGCATCACTTTCCAGTCCCACTGCATTGATCTGACCGTTGACACTGTCAGCCCAGTAGAGGTTCCTCGCCACCCAGTCCACTGCCAGACTGTCTGCATTTATACCTGACATATAAAGATACCGGTAGACACTTACATTCCCCATATTCTGCAATGTCAAAAACAAATACTTTAACACATTTACAGCTAGTTTGTTTCTGCAACATGACCTGTCGAGTCAGGTTAGGCATTACCATAAATGTCTGAATTTAATGCCTCGATCATTTCAGTTCAAATTATGTACTAATTAAGTTCTAAATGATGATATTTTTGTGCAAATAACCTTGACTAACAAAAGGGACAAAATGGTATGAATGTAGATGGCTCCTTTATTTTATTGCATCTCACATTTAACAGTGTTATTTTATTGCATCTCACATTTAACAGTGTTATTTTATTGCATCTCACATTTAACAGTGTTATTTTATTGCATCTCACATTTAACAGTGTTATTTTATTATTATGTACTATTATAGTATTTATTTCTATTTAGCTTTAATTTATTTTAAGTTTAGTTTAGTATTTCAACTTCAACATGTTTCAGTCTAATTTAAAATTTTATACCGTGCGAGTTTTTCCATCGAATACTTATATTTTATTTCGGTTACCAAATAAGAACAACTGACCTTTAATGATGGTTCCTTTGCTCTTCTGATCCAGTGACAGCCATTTTATGTTGTCAGTGTTGAGGTTGATCCAATACACTTTCTGCTGCTGCCAATCATAGTCGAGCGACAGGACAAAGCGCTTCTCTGACGAGAGGAGAACGTCCAGACTGGAACTCCTCAGACCCAGCAGAAAGACCTCGGACTGCACAGACGCCAGCAGGTACGGCTCACCTGAGACAAGGGCAACATTTTACTTGTGTAAAGAAAGGTGAATAAACATACTTTGACGCACTCAAGCATCCCAAAGTTTGAAATGTCTTTAAAAAGTAAATATTCTGAAAGCTTTGAAGATCAAATAATAAATGTAATATGTTTAACATGCATGCAATTAGGTCATAAAAATGTAGTACTGTTAAACAGTACCGTTTAAAATGTTAGTTGCATAATGCTCACGGTCTTACACATTAAAAACAAAATATTGTGTATGCTGCTCAGTATGCATGCCGTTCCAAACATAGCCTATGCTGCTTTACAACCCAAGAAAAAACAAACAAAAAAAAGCACTCTAGATTTTTGCTCATAATATATATACACCTGTGATTTTGCAGCTGCGACCGTCAGGTTCCAGAACATAACCTTGACTGCAGAAGCACACAAATGAGCCCTGAGTGTTGTTACAGTAGTGTGAACAGAAGTCTGGACGGTCCACGCACTCATCCACATCAACACACACCAGACCACCATCTACAGGCTTGTAGCCGATCCTGCACCAACATCGCTATAGGAAGAAAATAAGAACAGTGGAAGCAAAAAGCAGTAATCAATAAGAGGCCAAGCACCAAGAGCTTACACCCTGATATTTACATGTTTGAGGACAGTGCCACCAACTGGTCAACATTGATAATATGCTTTTAATTTAAGCCTTTTAGATTCATTAGATAATATGCTTTTTAATTTAAGCCTTTTAGATTCATTGGGTCATGTGCAGTACAATGAGATCTATTTTTGTAAGATCAGCCATATTATCTTTCTACTTTTTAAATTTCATTGAAACTTTCCTAATATATAAATATATATATATATACACCCCATTTGTGTAATGTATTAGCAAATCTGACAGTCGTCAATGGTTGTAAAAATTATTTACCGGTAATCTACTTTAGAACCTAAAGTTTCCGAAACCTGTCAACACTGATTTAAAAAAAAAAAAAACTGTTGAAAAGTACCTTATTTTTATGTAATTTTTATTTTATTCAGCAAGGATGCATTAAATAGATCAAAAGTGACAGTAAATACATTAATAATGTTCTAAATTAATTTTCAAATAATTGGTTCTTAACTTTTTATTAAAAAAAATCCTGAAAAAAATGTATCACGGATTCCACAAAAACATTGAGAAATTTCAGCTTTGCCATAACATTTTAAAATATATTAAAATAAGACTTTTTTTAATATCAGTTGTAACAATTTCATAATATTAGTGTTTTTTTTTTTTACTGTATTTGATCAAATAAAATGGAGCCTTGGTTAGCATAAGAGACTTCAAAAATATTAAAAACCTTACCGACCCCAAAATTTTGAACTGTAGTGCATGCCAATATTATAAGTAAAACTTTATGAGGCTGGTAGATTTTAATATTAAAAAGTGTCATTGTATAACATTAGAACAGAAAGAGGAAGTCATACCGTTCCTGTAGGTGTGCTGTGACAGTCCTGAGCACACTTTGACTGTTCAGAGCATTTATCTTTCTGGCAGCTCCCGCCCTCATCAGAACCATCCAGACAGTTAGTAACACTGTTACAGAGCTGAGACGGGTCCACACACTCCAAACTACCACACTGGAACAGATGAGGAGGACAGGACACACTCGGACCTGTTAAAACACAGACAAGACGCTCATTAATGCAGATCAAGTCAAGAACTGATTTGACGTCAAACTTGGTGAAACATTACAGTTTTTTTATCAATAGATAGAATCCCATTGACATGGTTTTAACTTTGTGTGTATATTTATTTATATATATATATATATATATATATATATATATATATATATATATATATATATATATATATATATATATATATATATATATATTTTTATATATACACACATTATTCAATCAGGGTTTTCAAAAGTGATTGAATTATATTACGCTATCATTCAAAAGTTTGGGTTGTCAAATGTTTTCATATAATTAAAAAAAGTGTTACAAAAGATTTCCATTTCAAATGAATGTTGTTCCTTTGAACTATTGAAAGAATCCTGACATTTTTTTACTGCCGTTTCCGCAAAAAATATTAATAAGCATAACAATCAACATTGATAATCAGCAGCAAAAGCAAATCAGCATATTACGATGATTTCTGAAGAATCATGTGACTGAAGACTGGAGTAATGAATCATGCCAAAAACGGAGTAAATCACATTTGATAAAAATGGAACAATATTGTGAAATAAAAATAACTGTTTTTACTGTATTCGATCAAATAAAATGCAGCCAGATACTTTTCAAAAACATGATAAAAATCTTTATACCAATCACAAACTTTTGAACGGTAGAGTATTTCCTTAATTTTACTCTATACAATCATCTCATAACTTATTCCTGAGAAGTGACTCACAAAATCTATTTTCTAAATGACCCTTGCAACCCATTTTACTTTTCAGAGTCAATAATTTTGTCAATTGGGGATTATTAAAAGTATCTCTATAACAGGTGGTTGGAGAACTGTTGTTCACAATTAGAACAGGAACATGTATTAAATAGGGTCAATTGTGATTTCATGTTGACTAATTTCTAATGTTTAAAGTATTTGGGAATTCTCTTGCATTGGGATCAAAGCTGGGTTCAGCCTGTTCCAGTTAGATAAAACTGTAGAAACTCACAACCAGATTCATCGCTTCCATCCCTACAGTCTTCAGAGCGGTCACAGCGCCAGGCTTGTGGAACACACTGCGTGTTAGAGGAGCACGGCCACTGGAACTCACCGCACTGCACTGGAGACTCCTTACAGTCCTGCGTTAAATGGGTTTAGAACAACTAAATGAATCAGGTTCCTTTAATAATGTGTTTTTGGTCATTTAATGCACACCTTCTCATCTGTGCCATCCTTGCAGTCTATCTCTCCGTCACACATCCACTCGTCCAGCAGACACTCCTGGCTCTTCGGACAGCGGCGTTTCGTGCTGCACGGCGGGGGTTTTGAGCAGTCCTCCTCGTCAGAATGATCTCTGCAGTCCGGGTGTCCATCGCAGCGCATACCGACCGACAAGCACTGACCGCTGCTGCACTGCCACTCCGCACTGCTGCAACTCTCCTCACCTACAGGAGCGGGGGTGTAAAACCTGCTTTTAATCTTGGTTAAAGTCAACTTTTTCAGACTGTCTGTCTGTCATGGTGTGTTATTGTCCAGATCTGGTCCACAAAGGAGGACGATGAGAAAGGCAACTCTTCAAATAGTAGAGTAACCTTTACGGAGTAGCCAAGCGAAGTAACCGTGTGTAATTGAACACAAACACCAGACCAAGAGTGGAGAGAACTCAAGGTCTTAAATACACAGGCAAAAGACTCAACACAGAACAGGTGTGCTATTAGAAACGCAATGAGTAACCATGACAACTAATAAATGGCGCGAACATGGGAACAAAGACAAGCAAACCTAACGTCCATAATGAAATAATGGAAATATTTTAATAATGAAAATTAAATGGGATTTTTACTTCCATAACCATGCTTTATTGTAAAGCTGATCTCAGACTTGCAGAAACCATGCATAATAGAGCAGTGTTATTTTAGGATCTTATTTGTATATTATTAATTTACTATTATAGTATTTATTAAAACAAATTCAAAATATTCATTTTTATATTTTGTCTTAATTAACTTTAATAATAATTAAATTAAAGTAATTTTATGTACTTGTCAATTTTATTAGATTTTTTAAAATGCATTTTATTTTCAATTTCACCTTTTTATTTTAATTATATTTTAAGTTTGTTTAGTTTAAACATTTTATTTCAGTTAGTTGCTAAGGCACATTTCGAGCTTAGAAATGTTCATCTAAAATTTATTTTACTTCATTTAGCTTTATTGTATTTATTAAAATTTAATTATATTTATATTATATTTTCAGTTTTAACTTTTCAACTTTTAGTAATTTGCTTTTGTCCGTTTTATTTTCATTTATTATTATTATTATTTATTATTATTATTATTATATATTCAGTTTTAGTTTAAAGGTGTTATATGTATTTTTTAGCGGCCTCTATCGGTGAGGTTTCAGATTGCAAATAATTTTTACAAGAGCGCTCGTGCTCTCGCGCGTGCTTGAACACAAGAGCGAGCACTCATGGTACCGGCCACACTGAGACTTTCAACATACCAGAGAAAGCATCACACAACATGCTGGAAACTCATGTAAACTCCCACTGCAACGTTATAATATGCTACTTTTATCAGCTTGACGTTGAACTAATGCTCCATGCTCGTACAGATAAATTTGTTTTTATATGTATGTGGAGTTTGTGTTGGAGTGTGTGTTGTGCTGGAGGCAGGTCATGTTTGGGTGTTATCAGACTCCGTGTCGTCAGCTGCAGTGCCGTCGCATAGACTGTATATAAAAAGGAGAGTGGCTCGGGAGCGCGCATGCACCTCACATCCGATGGATTTCGCAGAAAATCCGACCCGGAAACTTCACATAGAAATAGGAATACTGGCCTTCAGAGGTAATGGCAAAACCCGACAAGTGGATCATTGTAATGTGTGATTACAACCCCTTCACACACAGACAATAAAAAAAGGATTCATTTTAGAAGAAAAGTTACATATAGCACCTTTAAACATTTTCAGTTGGTTGCTAAGGCAACATTTCTAATTTCTATTTTTTAATTTAGCTTTATTTCAATGAGCGAAAATTGTTAATTGTTTTAGTTAACACTGCAATGGACACAAAAAAGTAACCTAATGTTTCCATTTACAGCTAACCAAAGTTGCTTCCCTCAAGAAAGTGAATTTAAACTCCTACCACAGCTGGCCTCGTCGCTGCCGTCCGCACAGTCTGCGTCTCCGTCACAGATGAAGGATTCTGGGATGCATCGGGTTTCGTCACAACGATGAGCGCAGCCCTCCTTAAAGCAGTCGACTTCATCCGAGCGATCCTGACACTGAGCCACACCGTCACACTTCTGCCGTTGCTCAATGCACTTCTTACCATGTGCACATTGAAACTGACCTGAGAACAGATGGACGGAATATTAACAAGTTAACGCTGAAGCAGGAATTGAGGACTAACTTTTACATTGTCAACATGTAAAAGAGCATAAATGTGAGTATTGGTGTTGTTTCCTCACCAGATTCACACTGCACAGGGCACTCGTCTTCATCAGACCCGTCCTTGCAGTCAAACTCGCCGTCACACACATGATTAAACAGCACACAGTCCGTCCCGTCTCTACATGGCTTCGAGCCGATAGCACAGCGCAGAGGTCCTTTAGTTGCAGGAGCTTTTTCTGAGACTTCATCCTCCGCTGTCTTTTCGTCCTTCTCCATGTTGTCTTCATCATATTCATTAGGGTTAACATCTAAGACAAAAGGAAACACAATTCTGACTTTCTTGCATTTGGGAAAAATCTGAATCACAAGTAATAAAATCCGAATTGTGAGATGGACTCGCAACTGCAAGAAAAAAAAAGTCAATTGTTCAACAAAAAAAAACTAAATCGCAATTACCTTTTTTTTTTTTATGCACAGCATTATTCAATGTGTTGACGTTATTTCCACTGAAACAGGAAGACAGGTTGGGACATATCGAACAGCTCCTCCCCTTTCTTATAACAGCCAATGGCGTTTCGTTTATAACCGTTCGGCCAGAGCCGCTGAGCTCGGCAAAGCCGCAGTTTCCTCCTAATCTCCTCCATATCGCTTTAAAATACAGCATACTGTGCAGATTCAAATGGGTCCGATATGTTTTGTGGTCTAATCCGACTCATGCATATGATCCGCTCTATTGTATCGTGCTTCAGAGATCACGGTGTGCTCTGAAGACCTGAGTTGACAGAACATTTACACCAAGCGTTGTGAGCCCGCTGAACCTCATCTAAATCAGGTTGGATTCCTATCAGGTACAATTATAAACAAATACTTAACATGCGCTCTAGTATGAGTCAACACAAAAGTGTACTTTAAAGCATGAAAAATATTAAAACAAGTAGTTCAACTTTTAATGTGACGACAAAGTGCACTGTCAAGTCATGAAAGTGTACAGTGGTCTTTTCATTAATATATTCTCTGCAAGTAGTTTTTTTATTTATTTCAGAAATATACTAGTATTAGTATGCACTTGTAGTGTAGGCTACTTCAATTAAGCACTTCAATTAAGTTCTTTTGCCACAAGTGTTACATTAAAATATCCAGTTATATCCATTGAGATTAATTGCCACTCTCCGAATTAAGTATGCAATGTAATGACATCATGTGACACAAATATGCTACTTTTGAACATGTTTGTTGCGTACGGTTTCACTACCATTTTATAATGATAGCAGGCCATAATCAGTATGCTATCAATGGTCCAAGCAGAGGATTTTACACTTCCTCTAGCATAGCTAATCCAGTAATACAGAAGTCTAAACAAAACTCCTACCACAGCTGGCCTCGTCGCTGCCGTCCGCACAGTCTGCGTCTCCGTCACAGATGAAGGATTCTGGGATGCATCGGGTTTCGTCACAACGATGAGCGCAGCCCTCCTTAAAGCAGTCGACTTCATCCGAGCGATCCTGACACTGAGCCACACCGTCACACTTCTGCCGTTGCTCAATGCACTTCTTACCATGTGCACATTGAAACTGACCTGAGGACAGATGGAATTATTACAGCATTCTTAGAAGCCTGCAATAAATAGCGTAATGAATTAATCAGGTGGCCAGTGTTGGATGTAATGCATTACCAAGTAATTAATTGCTATAATTACTTTTCCCTTGAAAAAGTATAAGGGATCTCTTAATTTTCCTGTAATTTAATTAGTTACATCTGATGTAATTGCATTGAATACTTAGAATATAGAACAATTATATCTATATTTATCTAAAAAGTGGTTATCAGAATTAATATGAGCACCAAGGCCAGAAATTATAATAAATTCTGCATTTCAGTTTTTTTATTATTATTATTATTATTATTATTGAGATACTATAGTTATTTATGTATTCCGTTTAAATTTTTACTTAGTTTTAGTAATTTTGTGGTGCAGTTCTAATTTTTATTAGTTTTTGATATTTATATTTATTTAGCTTCTATTTTAGTTTTTTTTTAGTATATCAAGTTAAACTAAATGAAAATGAGACAACTAGTCAACTAGCCTAGGCAACTAGTTGACATGTTTAAGATTTATGTTAAATAACACCAGCTCCATATTGAATTCCTCTTTTGTAAAAACACGTATAGTGGATTAGAGATGCACCAGTACTACACTTCTCCTGCGAAACACCAGATTATTCGGAATGATATCTGCTGATACGGATAGTTTGATTTTCTTAAAGAAAAAAAACCCTCCAAACTAAGGCTGTAAACCCTGTCATTTGGTAGCCTACATTATAATATTAGAGGTTAAAATGTACAAGAGCCCAAACTATTATATTCAAATGCTATTTATTTTCAGATATAATAATTACACAAAAACTGAAATGTTTGAATAGCTACAACTCAGATGCGCAGTTTTCATGACAAATTTCTTCACACACAGTATGACTTGCAGTCTGATACGTTTCCCCACCCGCTTTTGATTGACCGGATATAATCGGCCCTGATCATCAACTGTTTTTAAACAATCAGCCAATGCCCGATAGAGAAAATAATTGCTTTTATTAGCCGATACCGACTACTGGCCAATACATCGGTGCATGCAGCCCTAATATTGATGCATGTTCTAATTTATTAACCCTGTATTCTGGAAATCAATTTGGGAGTCAAGTATCAATAAAAATGCTCGTTACAAATGTATAAAAGCGTACCCATGCTGCAGACAGATGCACATTCATCTTCATCGGAGCCATCAGCACAGTCATTTTCACCATCACACACATGGCTGTAGAGAACACACTCTGATCCGTCCTTACAGGGTTTGAAGCCCAATCTGCAGTGCAGGGGAACATGTTCAGAAGCCTCTGCAGCCACAACACATTCAGCTAGAGCAGAATAACAACATTAGATCCTCGTTACTGGAATGCACTCATTTTAGATTCTTTTTTATTTAAATCAACACAAAAGCATTACAACAAATACTACCAAGATGTAAGCCCAATTTATAGGCCTACGTCATGGTAGTGTTTTGTTGGGAAGAAATGTGCAGTAGTTATATGCATTTATTCACTTTGAGCATAGACCTGAAAGTGACATTTCCGACTTAACTGTCGTAAATATCGGATGCTCTGGAGCACAGACTTCAGGTGGTCTCTTTTTAAAGGCGACACTTGGCAGATTATTGCTAGAGTGAAAAAAGTTTTTAAAAAAAGCGAACTTGAAAGTATTGAATTTTACGTTTGTTATGAAAGATGTCAAAAGTAGGCTACTATTTACAAATTTTATATGAAATAAGTATATTCCAAAAAAAAGTTTTATTCTAAAACGGCAAGGAAAATCAAAGCCATAACTCTAAACGCTTTGTGTTCCAAATTTGAGCTTGATCTCAAAAACTGATGTTGTTTTCTGTTTACATAGCAAAACCTTTACCAAGTTCCATACCATTCCGAAGAAGAAAAAGAAATTGGTCAAAAATAACCGAAGAGCACCAGCTCATGAAAGTAAAGGCTGATTTATTCTTCTGCGTCTGACCTACGCCGGAGCCTCTACTCTGTAGACTACGCGTTGGTTTTAATTTATACTTCTGCGTCGTTGTCCGCGTCGATGCACGCAGAGGGAACATGTGAAACCCGAGGGAGCGGTTCTAGCAGACCAATCACAGCGCTTGCGTCCGCGTAGAATTGACGCGTTGTTACATTTTTGGAGAGGTGCACGTCAGGGTACGCGCGCTACACACAGCCTACGACGTAGCTACGGCGGGAGGTCGACGCAGAAGTATAAATTGGGCTTAATGCCACAATGCAACAAAAAAGAAAACAAAAAGATAAAGAGAAGACATGTGACCCGGATATATTCTTGAAAGGCTTTCTGAGATTCACACTGGCAGCTTCAAATTTCAGCTAAATAATTTAAATTTGGAAATTAAGGCAAAAACTCTAAGAATGTAAGTTCCAAAGATAATAGCCTAGGTAGGCCTATTATTCTGAAATAAGTAAAGCACGTTGCCCTACCTATGAAACTGAAACGACTTAAAGTTAAAAGTGTTTGAAAATAAAGTGCTTTATTCTGACAGGATAAGTCTGGTATTCGTTCGTTTGTAATTTAGTATGCAGTGACTTAATCGACACCTATTTGCTGCCTGCACCAGTTTCTCAATAGCTGAACGAGATAAATTAGCGGAGGAAATACAGTAAAGTTAAATGTGAGACTTTCATCTGACCTCTCAGAAGCAGAAAGATCCCTGCAGCGACATTTAGCAGCACAAACACACACATGACTGCAGGGAAACGCGAGTCAAACCGCCTCAGCTCGCGACCTGGCGCTTTATCGCGCGCACAGCTGAGATCAATGCGGCTTTAATTGATCAGATGATTGACACATGAGTGATGATGTCGGATTTTATAGGCTACTGAAAAAAATACCTTTAATAAACTGTGTAATTGAATTTATTTCTATAACAATTTTTTTATTAGAGTTTAGAATACTGAAACGTCATAACTAATATATATATATATATATATATATATATATATATATATATATATATATATATATATATATATATATATATTCCCCCCACTTTATTTATTTATAAAGGGACCATGCACAATTTTTAACATAAAATTTCCATTTCATGTAGACCGGATTTAGCCAAAGGCTATTTTTCTTCCGTAGTCCCAGGCAGGTCAAAGCTAATATAGCCTAACATTACACAGACCTATGTTCACATACAATAAATACATAGGCCTACATACACACACACACATATTGTCAAGGCCATAAAAATAAATAAATAAATCAGTCAATCAATTTAACTACAACAATCTCAATGGTTACATAATTGGTTCAATTTAAAAAAAAAGATTTTAACTTCAATTTAAAAAGACATGAGCTTTACACCCTTTTATGTCCTCTGATATAGGGCATTCACTGATTAGTGGCTTTCACTGCGAATGATGAGTCCAGGACGACGAAAGGGAACCAGACAATTACTCATAAGTGATAGTCTGGTAGATCTCACAGAGGTTTCACAGCTAAGATGAATAAAGTCACGTAATACAGAAGGAGCCAGAACGTTTAGGATTTTATGAACCATACACAAACTTGAATAAAGTCTAAAATTGTCAAAGTTTAAAAAATGATGCTTCTCTATGATCCTACAAGAATGAAAATGGTTAGGTTTTTTTATCTAAAATGTTTAATGTCTGTTTATATAGAGATGTCAAGGGTTTACAGTAATAACGTTTCACAAGCTTGACCCCAACATGTCAAACAGTAAGACATGTGAGAAAAGATTGTAGCATGCATAAAAACCTTAGCTATCAAAAGAAAGACATTGTCTAATTTGTCTAAAGTTTGCCATATTATGTTTAATATTCCTCACCTCATGTTTTTTAAAACTAAGGTTTGAGTCCAGTATTATACCAAGATAATTGACTATTTCTATCTTTTCACCATTAATAAATATATCAACATCAGGAGATTTAACGTTTGTTTTTGAGAAAAAAATCCTTTTGTTTTACTGATGTTTAAGCTAAGACATGACTGTTCCAGCCACTGTGTAATCTTTTCTGTAGCAGCTTTTAACTTCTCAGCTGCTAATTCTGCTGTTTTCACATGTATAAAAATAACAGAATCATCAGCATACATTTGTGCTTGTATCCCTTCACACTGTTGCGGAAGATCATTAATATACAAACTAAATAGTAAGGGACGGATCCTTGGGGTACACCCATTGTGAAATGCAAATCACAGGACTTAACCCCTTTAATTTTTACACATTGTTCTCTATTTAATAAGTATGAGGATACCCATGCCAAAGCTTCAGGTGAAAATTGAAATGTAGACAATTTAGAAAGGAGAACTGTATGATTCACGGTATCAAAGGCCTGACGTAGATCTAAAAATATAGCTCCAACAAATCCTCCTTTGTCAACTTTAGATTTTATTTGCTCTATTAAATGTAAATCTGTTTCGGTAGAATGATTTACTCTGAAACCAAACTGCATACAATGCAGGCCAGACTCAATGGTGTTAAGATGGATGTCAACTGTTCAAAAACGATCTTCTCTGCAACCTTTGAGAGTACTGGCGGGTCTGTAATTACTAACTTCATAATGGTCTCCAGATATAAAAATAGGAGTAACAGTTGCTTTTTTCCACGCAGTAGGAAAGACACTTCAAATGACAAATTAATTAAATGAGTGATCTTTGTGAGTTTTAACAAACACAGTATTCAAATGATGAGCATCTTTACATTTTGAATTTTTCAATGAGCTAATAACTTTATTAACTTGCGTTTCATTTGTCTTGATTAGATTAAAACTTTTACATACATCCTCAATTGGAATAATATTTATTTCCCTTCTTGAAAATGTATCCCCTAATTCTTTAACAGAGTCAATAAACAAATTATTAAAAGCAATGGCACAATCATCTTCAATTTGCTTTCCCTTTACTTTAAGTTTAACATCTCCTGTAAAATTTGATTCCTTTCGTAAAAGAGTATCTATGTTTTGCCAAATTAGCTTTTATTACCTTTAGCCTCATTCATTATGCACAATTTATTATTATTTTTGAACAATTTATAATATATTATTAACAATTTATTATCATTAGCAATTATTATTGAAATATTTATACAGTAATAACTAATACATGGCTAAAATGTCATAATTTATTAAATTCGATAATTTATGCTATTATTAATGTTACAGGCTACTTCATAAATTCATTCATTAGCAGCCTATCATTTCACTAGTATTCATCCATTCGTGTTATTCAAATAACTCAATTATTTTAATTATGTATAATTATATAATTTCATTTAGTAAAAGTAATAAAAAAAGTGATTTTGCGGTTGACATTCCCAGACACTAGAGAGCGATAAAGCGCTGCGCTCTCTTTTATATTCACGATGAAAAATGTCAACAGAAAGAAGAAACGCGCAACAATGTAGTAGCATGAAATTACTTTGAACTTTGAACATATCATAAACAGTTTCTCTTTACATGTTTTTGTAAAAGAATGTCAATGATGGACCGGAATATGGATCATTTTAGCACATTTATGGCTGTGGTGTCAGGTGTAACTTTGTTGTACATCTTTCATTCAGTCTTCTACACTTCTCACATCTCCTTTAAAACTCACACAGTCTTTGACTCCCGGAGACATTTGCCAGGTTCTGTTTACCTTATGACCAGATACCTTCATGAATCTCTCCGCAAAAAACGAGGGCAAATGTGGAAAAACAAAGACACAAAAGACGAGCTTGTCTTCACTTTGATCAACTGCAAGTAAGATGACTTAAAGACACTTAATTGAATGTATTGATTTAAGCTTATGATTACTAAGTAATAATGTATTTTTTTAAGTTATCAAACTATTATTTTATATACATTTTCAGACTAAATTATTGTATTTTAATAAATATCTGTCAAGCATTTTATATGTCATAGTGTTAAAAAGCTTAATGAAACTCATTATATTTTCCAGTTCTTAATAAGTAAACAAACCTGTAATTGTTTGGTCATCTGTAGGTATGATGCTGTGTCTTTGAGGAGGTTCTGCAGTGTTTCGGGTTACGGTTGGGACTATCCTGATAGTGTCTTCAGAGATGTTCCCATGTGCTATCCCGAGTTTCTCTTCACCAGACTGCTCACCATGATTGTGTGCTCAGAGAGATTTAATCTAAGCCCTTTGGGTAACATTGTATTTTTCAGCATATGGGTTGAGCACAACCCAAAATCTTCTTGTCCAGTCTTTTATTTTATTAATATAGGATTTTTTATTTGACCTCTTTAAGATTTACAATACCAATTCTAATCATAATTTCATTAGAAATATATATATATTTTTTTTACGACAAATCATTCAGTGTAAGTCAGAGATAATGTACAGTCAGCAAAATAAACTCAGAAAGTCTTATTTTGACCAATCTGAATCATATCTGATAATAAATGTCAATAATCCAGATCAATTAATACAAATACGTTTTTTAATGCTCAAGGTCCTTAACCTGAGAGATGAGGATAAGCATGAATATCAGTGTGTTCATATGCATGACAGTTAAATGTGTTTTTTTTGTCATTTTTATTTAGTTTTGTTTTAATATAGTCTTTATCCATTTTTATTTCAATTGTAGTTTTTTTTTTTACAAAATGAGAAATGTAAAAAAAAAAAAAAACTTAAACTTATTGTTTTTGCATTTCTTTTATTTCAAGTAATAAAAATGTTTTTGGTAACACTTTACAATAAGGTTCATGAGTTAACATTAGTTAATGTATTAACTAACATGAACTAACAATGAGTAATACATTTGTTACAGTATTTATTAATCTTTGTTAATGTTAGTTAATATAAATCCAGCTGTTCATGTTAGTTCACGGTGCATTAACTAATGTTAACAAATACAACCTTTGATTTTAATAATGTATTAGTAAATGTTGAAATTAATATTACCTAAGATTAATAAATGCTGTAGATTAGAAGTATTGTTCATTCTTAGTTCATGTTAATAAAGGTAGTTAACTAATGAACTTTATTGTAAAGTGTTACCATCTTTTTTATGGTTTTCATGCGAGTTAACTCAGATAAGAATGACTACTCTTTCCTGCAGGTCTGTTGAGTGTCCGTGAGGTCTTGAGTGTGACTGAGCCCGTGGATGAGCTGAAGAGAGGGACGTTTTCTCTGCAGGCCAGAGTGCTGGAGTACAGGACCGTTAGTGCGGGAGTGGAGGTGGATCTCACTTTAACCGCATCCAGACATCAGCAGACCGTATGGACCACCACACTGACTCTACTTTCTCCTAACAATAAATTCAGGCCTGAAGCTCAGCCTGACTTCGAGATCACCCATGGTAAGGCACCCAATGACACACAACGGACTCATATCAGTGGCTGAGAAATCGTTTTACTCTACATGAGGGTGTTCGTCCTAATGCATCAAACACTTTCAGCTGGTGATTTTTTTTTTTTTTTTCCCAGATCCTGTCTCAGAGAGATGTATCAGCCTGGCTGTTCCTTGGTCCAGCGGTGTGAGATGTGCCTGGGTGTTTGGTGACCTCTGCCCTCTGCATGTGTTTTCTTGGCTGGGGTTTACCCGTCCCTCCGCACACATGCTGTGGATGTTCTCCAGATGCATGGCAGAGATGGAGAAGCACAATGGTAAGTAATGTTTGGAGGGCTATTCACACCAGCAGTGGAATGGTGTAAATGTCTTTGTAGGTCCATAGGAATACACTGCTTAAATTTATAATGACTTTCACTGCAAAATTTTGCATTGTGTAAATAGCCTATCTCAGAGAAATCTTTTTATCTCCTATGTATCACTTTATTAAATTCATTTTATATACAATTTAAAAAAAAATTGTTATTGTTAAACTCAGCTAGAGGGCCACAGACAATATTATATAATTTATTAAGTATATATTATAATTAAATACTTAAATATGATATTTATTATTACATTAAATTATTTATAATATTTTATATTATTAATATATACATAATATATAAACAATATATATATTTATAGTATATAATTATTAATTTATATTTAAAAATTAATTATTATTATTATTTTAAATAACATTATATATAAAAAAAATATATAAAAAATTAACATACTATAATATATATATATATACATATATATATATTAAAAATATATTTTAATATATTAGTAAAATATATATTTCTATTTATAACATATTAATAAATGATATATATATACATATCATATTTATTAATCTATTAAATTATATAGTATTAATATATTTATAATGTACATTTATAACCTTTTGCCCTACATTTATAATGTAGTTATTATAAAATGTATGATTATTTATTTTATCTACTTTAATATTATATATAACAACTTTCCCCAATGTGGTTTCATCCTCGTTTTCTACACCTGTAGGAGCAGAAGTGGTGAGAGCTCCTCTGACTGTGTCAGTCCGTTACAAACAGCCTGTGTCTTTTCCGAGGAAATTCACCATCAGAGTCAGTGAAAACACTACTGAAACCTCAAGCACAGCATCATTTTCAATGGAGGACCACAGGACCAGGACACTGTACCTCTCAGGACAGATTAAACAACAGTCAAAGGAGAAGGCGGAGTGATGGTGATGTAACTCTTACAGAGTTAGAAGGGATACTAAACACTTAAAGTCACCGTTAAATGGAAGTTGTGATGTATATTTTTCCATGGGGAATTGATTGGATGGTTGGATTGTTGTGGTTTGCTATTATTGGATCTCATGTGAGTGGCAGGTTGTCCCGTGGGGCCGTGTCGAACTGGTGGGATGCTGATTATTTCTAAAGATTGGGGAAAAATGGTGGTTAGGTCGGATGGATCTCCATGTCAGAAATATGAGATATATTAGATCCGACCCCGATCCCGATGCTCTGACTCCGTCTGACCAGTACAAATCCGTGTTATTATACCACAGCAAGAACAATAAAAAATGTCTGCTTCACAACATCGTCCTGTGACGGTAAAACCTTGAAATCTCTTTCTCATAAGATTGTATGGTTTGAAGATTTAAATAATTATTTAAAGGGATACTCCACTTTTTTGGGAAATAGGCTCATTTTACAACTCCCCCAGAGTTAAACTGTTGAGTTTTACCGTTTTTGAATCCATTCAGCCTATCTCCGGTTCTGGCGGTACCACTTTTAGCTTAGCTTAGCATACATCATTGAAGTGGACAAGACCATTAGCATTTCTCAAAAAAAAATGATCAAAGAGTTTCGATATTTTTCCTATTTAAAACTTGACTCTTCTGTAGTTACATCGTGCACTAAGACCGACGGAAAATGTAAAGTTGCGATTTTCTTGGCTGATATGGCTAGGAACTATACTCTCATTCCTGCGTAATAATCAAGAAACTTTACTGCCGTACCATGAGTGCAGCAGGCGTAATGATATGACGCAGCGCCTGAAAATAGTCCCCATCTCGGTAACTTCCAACGTGACCGGGACTAAGTGCCTGCGCCTGCTGCACTCATGGTACGGCAGTAAAGTTTCTTGATTATTACGCAGGAATGAGAGTATTTGTATTTGTTTGTGCAAAGAAACATGATAAATAGTACTAAAAATGTATAAAAGTGGGATACAATAACTTAAAATAACTTACTTAAAGGGAATAAAATAAATTGCTACAGAATTGTTAAATATGGCCTTTTAAATGTGATTTTATTCTATATTTTTTGTTTGAATTCAGTTAAATATGAATTCATACTGTAACAGTTTTAATCAGCGTATGTACCAGTGGGAGTTGAGGAGTTGAGTGGAGGGCCGTTTCTCATGAATATTTCACTCTCTCGCCTCCTTTCTTCTCTTTGCCGTTCCCTATGCTTACACACACACGTGTGTAAGTGCTCCGTGTGTATTATTCATTAGTGTGTTTCCAGCGTATATGAGGAGGGGGTTTCTCACAGAAGCTCTTTTCTGAACAAGAGACATATATTATAACTTTTATATCTACGTAATAATTCCTTTTCTCCAATTTCACTTTTTGATGATTTGTAGCGATTCTTAGTTTGTAACATCTTAACTTGTTTTCAGACCAATTTAACCTGTTTAGCAGCTCATCCACCCATTTTTAGAAAATGATCTGATGTTGCTGTTGGTTACTTCGAACTTGTTTACTCAGTAGGGTTTTAATAATCCTAGTTAGCATTGAAACACAATTAAGCTATTGATGGTGATTAACTCATTATTGTAAATGTAATCTTAATTTCATTGGAATTTGGTGGATAGATGTATTTTTATACATGCAGCTGTATTTGTAAATCCCTGCATGTTTGTGAAAATGATCATTTGTTGTTTATTTAGTGCTACACATTTAACATAATCGTAATTAGTTAGGAAATATCACAAATCAGTTTTTGATGGTAGTTGGTGTTGTCTCTTTTTATTGTGAATTTTATATATTTACTTTTGTGGGATAGATGCTTTAAAATATACATTTTACATTACACAAATATTTTTTTATTTGCACATTTGCAAAAGGAATGTTTGGAAATCTAAATTATTTCCCACTAGCACACTAAATCAAAGCATGCAAATAACCATCATTAAGCAATTTAATGTATTATATAACTTAGGTGTATGTGTAATATATATATATATATATATATAAAAATATATATAAAAAAAAAATATATATATATATATATACACTCAAAAAATAACTCTTTGAATGAACATAAAAAAAATCATGGAAAGGATTTCCATATGATTAACTTGCTTTATTTCAGCATTATGCAATTCTGTTATTCCAATTTAATGTACTTACGTTGGGTCAACTTAATGTATTAAGGTTGATTCAACTTATTTATGGTTGGGCACAGCTTAATTTAATATTGTCAGCGAATTTAAAAAGGCTCCCTGACATGATTCAGGTATTCAAATTCATATATTCATTCATCCAATGCAATATCATTTATTTTAGTGACCATTAGTACTTTTCTAGACAACTGCCAACTATTGGCTATCAATGGCACTTTTTAGCATCTTAAATGATAAGATTTCCATGCTTAATCAATCTAAGCATTTGCTCTGAGTATTGCTGAATCAGTTTTCAACCTAACCAAATGCTCCACTCTTCTCCACAATGGTAACCCACTGTAATTGAAATGGTAATTGCTAATAATTGCAATGTAATTGAACATTAAACACAATTACGCACTATCAAGTCTTCCCCCTTTCTCATTTTCTCAAAAAAACCAACATAAAATAACACTTCATTTTAACATTCACTCTCTCTTAATTCAACCATATGCAAAGCATGCTGGGAACAACCAAGCACCACCCAGTTTCAGTTAATGCAACACAAATCAATCATGTAATCCAGCACAACCGGATTAAGTAAACTTAAATGTTACATATTTAAGCAGATTGAACACAATCAAATTAAGTTCGGGCAAAATGGCAGTTGACTCGCACTATACTGCCACCCTCTGGATGTAGGAATTTTTTACTTAACATAAATAGTTTGTGTTTAGGCAACGCGTTAGGATTTTGTACTGTTAAGTTGAGACATAATTACGTGGACCTTAATAGAAAAAAACATTTCAAGTCAAAAAACACAATTATTATAAGTAAACTAAATATAAATATATTATGTAAAGTGCACAACCTTCCTCGTTCATTTTTTTGAGTGTATACACACGCACAGTATATAGCTAGTCTTAGACAAGGTATAAGACTGAATTCTTGTCTACTCATATGGCCTAATAGACATCATTAATTCATAAAGGCCTGATTCTGTCGTGTGTAATGTGCAGTCATGTGTAATCGGTGTTTGGAGCAGTGAGTGGAAAAGCTGCTGTGATAAAAGAAGAAAATAATGAAAGTGTAAGTTCAATATTGTCTTATAAGCTTTGGTAAGACTTTACTTTGTTATTTCTAAGAGAAGTGGGATATTTTCTGTAGTGCTGTGTTGTTTGTGACTCCTGATATGCAGATGTGTCTGTCTTTGTGTTCCTCGCGAGTGACGGCCGTGCCAGTTTAGAGTGTGTTTCTTCCTCTGAAAATGCCTTGAAGTCTCTTGGGAACTTTGAGTTATTTTTGCTGCTTTTAAAGGCTTCATGTCTGTATTCATCCTGTGGAGAGCGCCGGGGAAAAAACTGCCCACCTCCCATTTTCATTCCCTCGTCTACTCCTGTTTCTTCATCTTTCTGTTCTCTCAATATCGTAATGTGTATTAGTGCATTTGTGGTTGGATGTTTTGCATTTCTTCTTTGTTTGCAATATCTGGAGCATTGTCAGTGCTGTATCTGTGGATACTAAAAGTAAAGGCATGGATGTTGAGGTATTAGTGTGGTATTGGAAGGGCAAAAGGTTAATTCCTTTGTGGTAATCCTGAATCCGTAGAGGGTTTATAGGAGATCTTATTTCTTTTTGTTTTCTTGCCTGTCCAGATGTGACCTGTCTCTTGGACCAGCGCTCTCTGAGGTGTGTTAGGAAGAGCTTGCCATGGTCACCAAAGACAACGCTAACTCTGGTGAGTAGAGAAAGATCTCAGGACACTTTAAATGAACAAAAACGTAATGTTTATGTGATAGAAATATTTTCTCATTCAGATTTGTAAGATATAAGAAATGGCTTAGGTATACATACTCCACCTTTCAAAAGTTTGAGGTCAGTACAATTTTATTCAGCAAGGATGTATTAAAGTGATCAAATGTGACAGTGAAGACATTTATAATGTTACAAAAGATCAAATATTTTTTTTATATTCATCAAAGTATCCAGAAAAAGAATCTTTCATGCTTTCCACAAAAATATAAAGCAGCACTACATTTTTCAACATTGATAATGATAAGAAATGTTTATTGAGCATCAAATCAGCATATTAGAATGATTCCTGAAGGATCATGTGACACTGAAGACTGGAGTAAGGATGCTGAAAATTCGTTCTTTGATCACAGGAATAAATTACATTTGAAAATATATTCGAATTGAAATAAGTTATTTGAAATTGTAATAATATTTCACAATTTTCTATGTATGCACCCTTGGTGAGCATAAGAGACTTCTTTCAAATACATTACAAAATCTTACCGACCTCAAATTATTGAAAGGTGGGATAGACAGACAGACAGACAGACAGATTGTAAATTTTTATTTGTTTTGCGTAATTTTTACTATTGCTGAGTTATTTGAGGTAACCACTAAGACTAAGTATATAACTCAACATACTGTATTCTGTATAACTCATCCCAGATATGAATGTTACCTCAAATTATGTGGCTTGTTAAGGAGAAGTGCTTCAACATATGATTTGTGGGTGAAAAACATATTTTAGACCTTTTAAATGCGGGAATAGCCATATAGATACCAGTATTATAGTTGCCATTATAAATGATATGATTAATAAGCTATGATAATACATTTTTTACATATTTCTACATACCTATTGGCATATAATCAATGAGGAAGTTGTATTGTATTGTGTTTTTATTGTTTTTAATTATATTGTATTGCTTTGTTCTGTTTTCGTTGTGCAGCACATTGGACAACCTAGGTTGTGATTAATAGTGCTATATAAATAAAACGGACATTGACATTTTTTACATTGCGTTAACTCATCAAAATAAGTTAAGCAATTTTCAACTTTTTAAAGTTATACAAGATTCAACTGATTTTTCTTGAATGTAATTTAAGTTTAAACGACTTAAACATTTAAGTTGATTGAACTTAAAAATTTAAGGCACCAACTTTTTTTTCTTTTTTACAATACATCAGAATATCATGGAGACTCTTTTGGTCTTTTTTGACTAAGTAACCACATAGCAACACATTAAAAATGACATCTTAGCAACCGCATATAACAATGCCCTGATATCGTAGCAGTGACTTTAGCATGTCCTAATGTATCTATAGCCATATGCATCCTCTTTTTCACTGTCCTAGGCTCTGTTGGAAAGACAACCTGTGTGAAGAAGCAAAAGTGTATGATGAACAATTCTCAAAAGGATGGGACGCTTTTCAGGGACCCGCAGAAGACCATATTTGAACCCGAACTGACCTTAGAGGTCACGGCTGATGGTGGAAGGAGAACAAATCCGACAGAGGTCGCATCGAACGGTGTTATAGAAACAAATAATCAGACATGTAATTTATGGAGCGTTTCCAATCTCCAAAATCTGAAAGAGATGCAATATCTGCACCACGAGGCAGAGGACAGTCTAATCGACGAGTCGTCTCTCATGGGTTTCATCGACTCCAGTAACCTGGAGAGCTCGGAGGATGTTCAGACCGTTCCGTGCATCCAGGTGGACGTGAAAACGGATGTGGTGCTGATTGATGAGGATGATGATGATATGTCCCTTAGGGAGAGGACAGTGACAGACATTTCCACTACGGACGGGAACGCGGCCGAGCTCGTGTGTGGGCGTCTCCAGTCAATCTCCTCTGACTCCTCCCACTCTTTGTGTGATGGGCGGAGTCAAGAGCAAGGCTCGACCATGGAGACTCCTAATGAGGAGCAGGAGCTGCCCAAAAAACACACACGCTCCTGCTGCCTCTGTGTTATCATATGATAAAAAGGGCCTAAAAAGGGCCAATATTATACACTTTTAGAGCAAATTTTTTTTCTTAAATGTAATTTTATAATGTTAAGGCCTGTTCATATCAAGGACGATAAAGATTACTATAACGTCAACTTTATTAGACAATATCATTCTGTTTATTAAAAGCACGCACCGCAGTTTTGTCGTCTTGCCACTTTAAATACTTGAGCGCTTTAAAGAAGGATGGATTCTGATTGGCTGTCAAAATTTTTTTTGTTAATTAGCTGGGAAAAAAAATCATTCTGAAAGTGATTCCAACTATATCATTCCTCTGTTGTTATTGTTATAGTTGTGGTGTGGACTCAGCTGTTATTTTAAATTTAGATTTTTAATGAACGATTTTTAAAACTATATCTTTATTGTTATAGTTATTGTCCTTGTGTGAACGGGCCTTTAGTCAAGGTTTCTTGCACCTAAAACATTCATAATTATGTTTTTCATGACCATTTTTTACTCTCTCTCGCTCTCTCTCTGACACAAGTTTATTTGTTGTTTTAAAGTCTTTAAATGACATTTGTAACCTATTTTACTCCCATAATGTGACATGTTTCCTAGTGAAAGAAGAAAATAAGGTAGGGAAGGACTCAAACTTTGAAGCATGAAAAGTGGAAATCTTTTACTTCAGAAGATAATGGAAAAATCCTGTTTTTTCATGATATGCCTTCTGGAGGTGTAAGTGTGTTTCTGCATGAGCACAATTGCTGTGATGATCTAGTTTAAAAGGTTTTGAAAGCTGGTGCTGCCAAACAGAGCTAATTTAAACCTTAATTTAAGCAGTTAGCTTTTTGGCTGCTTTTCCCGTGCATGGTACAATAGTGTTTGTGTGAATTATACATTTTGTATGTGTTTGTCTTTTATCGTAGTTTCACCGTAACCCTGGGCTTGTGAAATATTCAGTGCTGATCTGAGTTTGAGGTCAGAGAGCACCGCTGGAAATGTGCAGGTAACTATCAACTGCACAGAGAAAAAATCAAACGCAGATATTTCTAGCTCAGCGAGCTCGATTTTGTTCGATCAGTGACCAAAATGTGTCAGAAGACTGTAAAAAAAACGCAATGTGAGGCGCTATAGCGGGCATTAATGTAAATTATAAACATGATTATTGCTACGCCATTAAAAAAAATTGGGGTTGGTGAGATTTTTTATATTGTTTTTGAAGGAAGACTCTTATGCTCTTTTATTTAATCAAAAATATAGTAAAACAGTAATATTGTGAAATATTATTACAATTTGAAATAACTGTTTTCTATGTGAATACATTTAAAACAATTTATTCATGAGATGCCAGATACCATTACTCCAGTCTTCAGTGTCACATGATCCTTCAAAAATCGTTCTAATATGCTGATTTGCTGCTCAAGAAACAGTTATTATTATTATTATTATTAATGTTGAACAAAGTTAAGTTAATATTTTTGTGGAAACTGTGACTTTTTCCGGATTCGATCATGAATAGGAAGTTGAAAATAACAGCATTTATATGAACTACAAATCTTTTGTCACATTAAATGTCTTTACTGAAACTTCTCATTAATTCTAATAAATGCATCCTTGCTGAATAAAAGCATGAATGTATTTCAAAGACAAAAAAGAAAACACGTTACTGACTTCAACTTTTTAACGGTATGTTGGTATATAAAAAAATATACAATGTTAACATGGCAGAGATAATTCTACAATGTTAAAAGGTAGTTTTTTTTAAAACTAGTAGGCCTATATAAGAGAAAATACTGCGTTTGAAATAATGTGTCCTTCTACTGCCAATGTGACACATGAGCCCGACGTTATATCAGCTGCGATTTTTAAAATGTTTTCGTAAACAATTTTTTATTAGACTGCCAAAAATGTTTACATACAACATTTCTATGCATATAGGCTAAAAACCTTTTCATTTCTTAGAGGTTCTATTCATAGCATAACGTCCAGTTCCCTTACGGGAGGTCTCTCATATTGCGTAAGTAGCTTACTCTACGGGAAAACTAATTTTCTCGAGAATATTGAATCCAAATTTTGAAAACGCAGTGCAGCAGCATCATAAATGAGAGCCTAGCGCGCTCATTGGCTGTGCTGCGGCAACTGCACGAACCTATGGCGAGGCGACTCAGGCGGACTAACCAATCAGGCAGCTTCGCGCCCAGGTGTGTCAGAGCCTGCCAGAATGGGCGTGGCTTATAGCTATATAAGCCCCCTAATCTCGCCATATAATGCAGATTACATCGCCTTCAGCAAGTCACCACTCCGACAAACCTTTTTCGACCCCGTCGCCGAAACCCTTCAGCGGAACAAGCCACCTGTGCGTAGTGATGGGCAGATCGAGGCTTCGTGAAGCAATGAAACAGTCGAAGCAAATGTGCCATTTTGTTTCGAGGCTTCGAATCAATCCGAAACCCGTCTCCACGGTGACACCTAGTGGTCACTTGCAGGTGTTGATCTGAAACAACCTTTACAAAGAGCTAATAAAAAAATGTGTTTTTTTTTTTTTATTATTATTGTATTTTTGTAATATATGAAGCTTGTAACCTGTAGTCTCTGCACCCTGCAGAATGGCAGGATGAATGCTCCTTAAATGGCGCATCATGGATGATGTATTGTTGCAGTAGGCTAGCTGCCGATCACAATACACACATCTCACTTTATTTGGGGTTTCCAAATGGAAATGCTCCCACGCCACAGATGTACGGCATCTCTTCTGTGGAGCCTCCATTTCGATCGATCTATCTATCTATCTATCTATCTATCTATCTATCTATCTATCTATCTATCTATCTATCTATCTATCTATTTTATATGTAGCCTATCTATCTAATAATCTATATGTATCTGTAATATATGTATCTATCTATTAATCTATATATATATATATTTCTATCAATGCATCTATTAATGTGTCACTATATGTACTCTGTGTGTCTCTAAATGTAAATTAAATCCTAAATATAACTAAACAAATCGCACTATAAATGTCACTATATCACCAAAAATCCGCTATCTCAAAACCAAACTCCTCTCACAAAAACCCACGATATGAAAATGCGTTGACAAAACCTTTATACTGTGTGTGATTGTGTGATTTGTTCCCGAACCGACCAATCAATGAAACCCTGATTCGGCGGAGCACCCCTCCTGATGAAACACTTAGGCCCTGTCCCAATTGGAACCCTAAGCACTCGCGGTCTTCCTCTGAGTCCGCACTTTCGCGACGTAACGCCGCTTTGAATGTCGGGAAGAAGTCTGCTGTGGAGTCCGCATCAGCGCGGGCTCGGCAAAAGTGTGCATCAAGGGCGCAAATCGACCGCAGAGGGGGCGCTCGCGAGCACCCTTCTGAGATCTAAAAATGACAAATGGGACACACTGCGGTCTCACGGACTTAACGGACACGCGCACGCGGCAGCCATTGTAAGTCCACAAGACCGAAAGTGCACATGAAGTGTGCCATTTGGGATTGGGCCGTTGACGCTTCATTTAGCCGTTGTCACGTGACGTGGGTGTTTTGAATCACGCTTCGGATCAGTGTTTCGAATCATCTTTGCTTCGGGATCTCGCAAAGCTTCGGAACGTCTGTTTCGCGCCAGCCATCCTTACCTGTGCGAAGCAGCTCTGAGGACGCCGGCTCCAGCCCGCTGTTCTGCTGTGCCACCCGGCGCGCGCCGCTGCGATTCAATTTCTAAAAGAACAAATTCTAGGCGTTGTTTCAAATGCCTCGGTTCACTTGCGCCTCGTGCAGAGGCCCTTGTCGGTACACGATCCGTTCCACCTGCACGAACCGTTTCACGCATGCGCGTAATTACATAGTAGAAAACGTCACGGTATTCCTACACTATCGGTACCACGCATGCGATGAAACACTTGACGGCCAGGCGGCACAACTTGCGGCATATTTGTGTAACGTTAGTTGTATTGTGTTTAACATTTCACAGCAAGTCTGTTTTTATGCTTTTAAAAACAGATCGTAATGCACGCTTACGCTATGCATTACGATGTGTTTACGTGGTTGCCAATCCAAAATTATAAAGGAGTTGTGAGTTGTTACATGAACATACATGATCTGTTTCCTCCATACTCTCCTTTGCTGTATGGTTTTAGGCTTAACTTACTTAACTTGCCGTGTTTTGGTCTGAGGTAGGATTGTCAAAGACGGTTTGTGTCGTTTTTTGTAATTAAAAGCTGCTAATATTAGTTAACTTTTAAGTTAAAGTAATTTTGTATTAGTATGGGTCGTCTATATAAGCTAATATATATCTATACAATCTAAATGAGGAAAATAATCCATTCAAGTTTGTTTACAGAAGACAATAAGGGACATAAAATGCATTTCTGCCTAGACTATCTGCACTTACATGAAGAAAGAACTAAACAAGTTTGGGGAAACGTTATAGAGTATTTCAAACTGACAATGGAAATTACTTGAAAGAAGCATGTGTGCACACAGAAGTGACATGAGACCAGCGGTGGACAGTAGTGAAGTACACTGAGTATCTTTATTTAGGAGTAAAAACTCACACACACACACACACACTCTCGATCTCTCTCTCTCTCACACACACACACACTCTCACACACACACAAAATATGCGCATGCGTGGAACAGATCGTGCAGCGTCGTAAATCAAAATCAGCGTCGCAAAACAGAATTATCATTTGCGCATGTTCGTTTTCTCCTGCGTCTACTACGCATGCGTAGAACGGATCGTGCAGGTGGAACGGATCGTGTACCGACAGCCCTCTCTTCGGCGGAGATCGTCACATCCTTTGCGCTTCCTGTTTGGGTCGTGACCACGCGGAAGCTGCACTCTCTAAGGGCGGCTGGCCGGAGTGTGATGAGATGGCGCTCTCCACCCTGCGGCCTCGACCGGTCAGTTTCGCAGACAACGACCCCGCACCCCCCCTTTTCCTTTGCTCGGGCCGCGCAAGAAGAAGTGCCGCGCACGGAGAATACCAGAGCGGGCGAATACGAGCGAGCTCACACCGGCCCAGTTCCCGCGTGCCTCGCCCTCACCCAGGGAACCCCCCTAACCGGTCCTGTTCACACAGGCGGACCAGCGCCCCTCTCAACGAGCGGCCGGTCTCGTCTCTTTTGAGGAAACAGACGAAGTGGACGAAAAGCCTTTCTCTCGCTGCATCCGATTGCGAGGAGTAGACGGGCTCCATGGCCGACCCCGCCCCCTCAACTCAAGCCAGCACAAGAGACGACGTCAGAACCAGCCTTGATGCAGAGCTTCTTCGCGTGCTGTCTAAGGCCGTCGAAGACCTCGGGCTCGAGTGGTCTTCGCCCAAAGAGCCCAAGCGTAGCAGACTAGACGATTGGTTCCTGCAGGGGCGCCGGCAGGCCCCTCGGCAGAGACCTGCTCCCTTCTTGCCAGAAGTACACGACGAGCTAACAAAGTCGTGGAAAGCGCCACATTCAGCTCGTCTAAAACCGTCCATCTCTTCAATGCTCTCGACTGTCGACGGCGCTGTGGAGAAAGGATACGAAACGATTCCTCCCCTCGAGGAAGCGGTGGCCGCACACCTCTGCCCACCCGCCGCCATGGGATGGAAAGTTAAAGCGACTCACCCGTCCAAACCTTGCCGCGTCACCTCAGCTCTCGCTGGCCGGGCCTACGCCTCCGCTGGCCAAGCTGCTTCGGCGCTTCATACCATGGCTGTCCTCCAGGTTTTTCAGGCCAATCTTCTCCGCTCGATGGACGTGTCTGGACCTGAACCGGAAGCTTTAAGGGACCTGCGCAGCGCCACTGACCTGGCTTTGCGAGCAATCAAGTCAACCGCTCAGGCGATTGGTAGGAGCATGGCGAACTTGACGGTGCTTGAACGTCATCTTTGGTTAAACCTAACAGAGATGAAGGACGCGGACAGGGCAGCTTTTCTGGACTCCCCTGTCTCCACCACCGGTCTGTTCGGCCCAGCAGCCAAGGGTTTGCGGGACGTTAAACCGAGGCGCTGAAAGCGTCGCAGGATATGCGTCACTTGTGTTGGACCCCGAGCTTTTCTCTAGCCATTGGGGACAGGAAGGAAAAGTGTTTGAGTCCCGCTGCGGCCGGACCCACCTCCAAAAAGCTTTTCACATCTCCCAGTCCCCTCTTTTCAGGCGGCTGGAAATGTCGATATTGCAGTAAACAAGTCTGTTTTAAAACATGCACACCTGCAAACAAACGCCGTTTTTACGGCGACTCAAATAAAGCACGAAAAGAGCACTTTTCTGTCTGTTCTATCTCCGGCTCGCGCTGGAGATGTAATAAATGTAACTGGGTTTGTGTGACCAATAGGGCTGGGTATTGACACAAATTTCACAATTCGATTTCGATTCGCAAGCTTGCGATTCGATTCGATGCAATATTGATTATTTTGGATATCGGGTACAATACGGCAAATTTTCTCAAAGAAAACAAATCTCTTAACTAATGGTGTAAACTATGGGAGTCAGTTAGCCTACTAGGCTTCATTAGCCTACTATAATATTGGTAATTATGTACTGATTTGTATACAAACACTTAAATTACACTTTTATTTATTTTTATAATAATAAAGTTATATGAAATATAAACATTTAATTGGTGGCTGTCATAAAAACTTGCCAGATTTATTCAAACATACATTAGATATTGAAGAACATTAAAAATTATAATGAATATGTAATACGGTGCATATATTTAGCAAAATTCTAGCTGACTAACGAGTTTATGGTCACTGGATATGTTTTTTCTGAGGTAAATGTGACGTTACATGACATTGTTTACTAGTTGTTTTACTGATGTCTTTCCACAGTTGAAACACTGATTGGGCGATTCCATGGATTTCGATAAGTTGTACTCGTTTAACACACTTTCAGATGCTCATTCATGTTTATTTCGCGCTGTAACTGGTATTATTAAGGCGGAGGAGAAGATCATGTGAGCTCCGCGCTGCTGCTTCTCTTGAGCTGAGCGGCGCCCGAGCGATCTCACGCCACAGCGCCAAAACGGTATGTTTCTGAGTTTCGTAAGAAAATGGACGTAGGCTACTTAGAAATCTGAGACTTTGTTTCATATCAATAGTAACAAAGCACAAAGATATTGCGATTTATTGGATGGGATGAGCGCTACAATGTTCCATTCATTCGTCAACTGAAAACAGCCTAATCGATTCTTGGGATTTAAGAATCGATATCGGTTCGTAAAAATGAGAATCGATTTAAATCGATATTTTTTACCCAGCCCTATAGTGCCCACTATGAAGTACGCACCCCTGCACATAGTTTTCCCGATCCGGCCTGCGCTGGACATGTAATAAATGTAGGTTGTGCTGAGCACACTGAAGTAACTTACGGGTCGCCAACTTATGGAAAGGAAAATAAGGTGCAATCGTGGTTCTTTTATAGGAAAATAAGGGACAAAATAAGACACTCAAAATATTTGTACTGTACCGATATAACAGATACAGATATAATTTCAGCATCTGCAGTTAAATGAGTACAAAAGATGTAGGCTATAAAAGGTTCTCAGACAAACGCCTTTGGTTCATTTCGTGGAAAAATCAACCAAATTTCAGAAACTTTCCTGGCTCAAATTTTTGATTTTGTTAAAAAAAAAAATTCTGAAGAAAGACAAACATAAATGAAGAAGAAAGCCAAAATATGTTAGGTCTATTAGCTTAATCGGTTGACTTTAGCCATCTTTGTTTCATAGCTATGCCAGCGGTGACATTTTAAAAATGGGAAAAAGCACTAGACCTACTTTTGTTTTTTGCCCAAAGTTTGCATCTTACCCTCAGGTAGATTGCATGTTTTCTTACGTTGCTGAATGTTGGACTGATGAACAATAATCAAGTTTTTGTAGTCGCCCAAACTGATTAGCCGGAATCAAAACGTGGACAGTGAAAGAATGGATTTGCCATTAGCGTGAGTGAAGCGGGAGTGACAGCCGGTAGAGCTGTATGTTTGCAAATCAAACAAATATTTGTCTCAAAGAAATGGTTAATTCTCAATTTAGAGCATTTGCCTGAAAATTACGGGACAAACTGCATGCCGTATGGCTTCCATACGGTACGCTTCATTGATGCTTTTTGCTGGCAGACCACCATGCTTTCTAGCCGTGGTCGAGACAACAGTGAGAAGCGACATGGCTCATGTCCTTCGCACCAAAGTGTCAAAACTGTTAGCAAAAGGGTCTGCAGGGCCAGTCCCGTTATCACTAAGCGAGTCGGGCTTTTACAGTCGCTACTTCCTCGTTCCAAAGATGGCGGCGTCAGGCCCATCCTAGATCTCAGACACCTGATTAAAGCGCTTATGACGCGCCCGTTCAGAATGCTAACAACCAATCAAATCCTTGCGCAGATTCGCCCAGGGGATTGTTTTTTCACAGTGGATCATCACTTAAGCAAGAGCACCCTCGACCAGGCGTCTTTACGCTCTAAAATGGTCAGTGTTCTCCGGCTGGTGTGCAGCACGGAGCCTGGACCCCTACTCATGCGGAGTGCCAAAGGTGCTCTTCTTTTAACGGGAGCTTTTGGACGCGGGTCGCACCCCCTCCACACTCAAAGTATATGTAGCGGCCATAACAGCATCTCACGCTCATGTGGCCGCGCAATCACTGGGAAGAAACGACCTGGTCGTGCACTTCCTCAAGGGGGTCAGAAAGCTATACCCACCTCGACCCCTCTATGTACCTGTCTGGGATCTCTCCACGGTCCTGGAGGCCATTAAAGGAGCCCCATTTGAGCCGCTTCAGTCTGCTGACCTGAAGCATCTTTTGCTCAAAACTGCTCTTTTGCTAGCACTGGCATCAGTCAAGCTAGTGGGCGATTTGCAAGCTCTTTCAGTGAGTGCTTCCTGCCTTGAATTTGGGCCCAACGACTCCAGAGTCGTTCTTATGGCAAGGCATGGGTACGTTCCTAAAGTACTCTCCACTCCGTTCAGAGTGCAGGTCATTTTGCTATGAGTTCTTCCCTCGCCAGAGGACGAAAGAGACGCGAGTCTATTTGGAGCGTTCTGCCCCATTCAGGCAGTCAGAACAGCTCTTTGGCGCCCTCACCAAAGGGCTCGCGGTCACAAAGCAGAGATCATCACGCTGGATTGTGGATGCTATCTCGCTGGCTTATGAGTCCATTGTCCCATAGGCGTCAGAGCTCATTCCACGAGAGGTATGGCCTCGTCATGGGCATGGTCGAGTGGAATACCAATTGAAGATATCTGTGTGGCGGCCGGCTGGGCTTTGCCGTCCACATTTATGAGGTTTTATGACCTGGAAGTCCCTGCTTTACAAGCAAGGGTTCTTTCGATATAATAGTGTCTAAGCACAATTCACCATAACTATAAGGCCCTATGTATGTCCGGTCCTGGTTGAACTCGAACTACAGTTCTATGTACCATACAAATAAGGAGCTTGGCCCTTTTTTAAGGCCCAATTCGTGGTTCCCTATATGAGGCTAGTCACTGTCTAGCCTCTTTTAAGGACTCATTACTTTACTCTATGGGCCCTGGGCGTTTGGCCCTATGCAATAGTATGGAGCGAAGTTTTAAGCATGCACAGCGTTTTGAAAGGGGTTCCCATAGCGTTAGCTACTTACGCAATACGAGAGACCACTCGAAAGGGAACGTTTCGGTTACTAACGTAACCTTGGTTCCCTGAGAGTAGGGAACGAGTATTGCGTAACCCACCGTGCTACTGTGCTTTGATCAGGGGATCGCTTCAGTTGATTTAACCTAAATTATATGGTGAGAATGGGGGCTTATATAGCTATAAGCCAGGCTCTGACACGCCTGGGCGCGAGGCGGCCTGATTGGTTCGTGCGCCTGAGTCGCCTTGCAATAGGTTCGTGCAGTTGCCGCAGCACAGCCAATGAGCGCACTAGGCTCTCAGCTATGTGGCTGCACTGCGTTTTAAAAAATTTGGCTTCAATATTCTCGAGAAAAGGAGTTTTCCCATAGCGTAAGCTACTTACGCAATACTCATTCCCTACTCTCAGGGAACCGAGGTTACGTTATCTTTCATGTTATGATGTAAGAATGTTGCATACTACTTTTTAAAACCTTCAGCACACTCACATACTTAAAATATATTCAGTGTGTACTGTGCAGTATGTTTATGTTTTATATTCAGAACACATCCAAACATCTCAGATGGCAGAACTGGCACATTTTTTGTACAGTGCTCATGAGCTCCATCTCTTCATATGGCTACAATGGTGTCTGTTTTGTACATTTGAATAAAAGCAGTGCATATATTCACACCAGCATACAGTACTCTTGTTTCTCTCCTGTCTCACATGTGCCGCAGTCAGGTGGAGGAAATGGTTTCTCATCTCAGTGGAGGTTTCCGGGGTGTGTGTTTTGTTGGGAGGGGTTGGTGTGTGTGTGTGTGTGTGTTTGAGGGGTGTGTTAGGAGGCTGATAGTGCAGAGAACTCTTATCTTTAATGCCCAAACTGTGTTAACTCGCTATCCACTAGAGTTGGCGCTGTAGATGTGTCACGCACTTGTATGTTCATTTTTTTGTTTTGTACTCTTTTTGTCATGGTCATAGTAAGAACTTATTAAGAAAAATTCCAATGTGACATTTTTGGGAAAGAACTTAAATTTTGTTTTAGGTTATTCTTTTTTGCATCAGAAATATATAGACCAGATCTACACCTCCGAAAAGGTAAGACAATGAATTTACTGTTATTAGAAGCCAACTTTAATCATACATGATACATTTTTTTAAAAATAACATGACACTGATAACAAAGGAATTTTTTTTATAGATAGGCCATCAGGGGAAATTGAAGATGGGTGTATTCACAGCAGTTTGGCAGCTTTCATAAACAGCAGCCAAAAATAGTCATAATCAGTATGTGGCCAGTGATGGTGCAATTCCTGTGGCCAAGAATGAGCAGGTTCCCTCTCGGAGAGCGACATTTAACTGAATGTGTCAGCGCTGATGATAATAGATACTCATTACAAACCGCACAGACCGCTATGTCCTTCAGAAAGCTGAGAGGAGATGTGCTTGACCTCAACTAACCGTTCTGCCCCACACTCATTCACCACTATCAACAGAGTTCAGAATGGAGGAGGAGGGTCTTTAGGGGGAAATTAGGAGAAATGTGGAACAGAACAGTGATGTATTGAGTTCACAAGAAGAGAGGAGAGAAAAAGAGAGATGACAGTCAAAAGAGTGGCCTTATGCTTCCTGATGATTCAAAGCATCTTTAAAGGTCAGTATCAAACAATTGTAGGTGACTTTATACTAATCACAACTATCAAATATTTTTAAATAGTCACAAAAGATTGAAATGATTTAATCCTTGAATTAATAAAGCTATGCAACTATTGATTGTCAAAATTGTGTCTGTAAACTATATATATATATGTATATATGTGTGTTTATATATATATATGTATGTGTGTGTATATATATATATATATATATATATATATATATATATATATATATATATATATATATATATATATATATATTGCGTTAAGTATATTTACAGTAGATCCAATCAAATTTTAAGAGTGAAAATACCTTTTTTCATTGTAAATTATATTATCAGGATAACAATTAGTGGGAATTAAGTTTATTTACATAAATTGAAAAATGAACATGAATTTGATTAAGTATTTGGTTTACCTTTTGATTTAACCTGATGATCATCCATTGACCATCTCAATTAATGTCACAAATCTTCCAAGAAATTGAACAGAATTTTATATATTTTTATTCCCTTATTTGGGTAAACACTTTTTCCCAGAAATCCCCAAAAGTCCCAGATTTACATTTTATATACTAGGCTTTA
The DNA here is from genome assembly GCA_030578255.1 of Tiaroga cobitis. Taxonomy (NCBI): domain Eukaryota; kingdom Metazoa; phylum Chordata; class Actinopteri; order Cypriniformes; family Leuciscidae; genus Tiaroga; species Tiaroga cobitis. The sequence goes on along the minus strand of CM060595.1, from coordinate 56,097,318 downwards.
GTATCCTCATTTCAAAATGGAAATGTCAATCCAGGTTTTTCCTCTCCTCAGATATAAGAGTGAAGGCAAACAAAGTGAATGTTTGTGTCTCTTGCCATCAAAACGCTACCTGTGATGATAAAACTGACGGATCTGGGGGGAAAGTGTGCAACTGCATGTATGGATTTGTCGGCAACGGAAGGACTCATTGCCAAGGTTTGATTATCCTGAGTACTATGTTTTTGATTGATAAACAGATAGGCTATTTATGTTTCACTTTTGTTATGGGGCTTCTGTAACTACGCAAATCTGTACATCACATGATAACTGTATTTATTGCTCCGGTTTTACAGATAAAGATGAGTGTCAGCTGGGTAGAATCTGTGGCGATCACACTAAGTGTCACAACACGTACGGCAGCTATTACTGCACCTGTCTTGCAGGCTACAGCCCGTCCAATCACATGAACACATTCATACCCAATGATGGAACGTACTGCCATGGTGAGTCTTTAGTAAATGAATACATTTATGGAGCCATATCATTTGGGCCCCAGCATGTGTTCCCCATATCATTGTTGTTTTGCTGATTGTGTTTCTCAAACATGAGATGTTACAGGATGGGTGTGAACATGGTGTGGCAAGTGATATATCCTGAATGGGATAATTTGCTAAACAAGTTCTGAGAAATGTATTGCACATCAGTGGCTAAAAAAAGGTCAAACAGGAGTTGCTTCACGTGAAATGTGTCAAAATACATTAAAGGACACACTTATCCTGGCTGGCTAACAACAATAAAAATAACAAACAGAGAAATGAAAAGCACAGCACAAAGAAACAGTAATTTTTTTATTTTAACTAATAACTGCCATTTACATGTTGGGGGGAAATGCGCCATCTTGATAAACAGATTATTTTATAGTAATCATATTAAATAATTATTTGTATAACACATTTCAAACATTTAATGCAGCTTAAAAGGCTGTACATATCAGAAAACAAACCACATTAACCTGTTAACTGTCACCACCCTTTCTGATCATAGATCTGAACTTAAATGGCTGTAATTCATAATTGCTTTGGAAAACAGACCTATAGTCTCTTTTTAAAGAAGAAACTCAGCAGAGTATTGCAGAAGTGAAAGCTTTAAAAAAAAAAGAAAGGGTAAAAAGTTATAGAAGTTTAGGTTCACTGTAAAGCATACTAATATAAACTTTTTTTGTATGGGAGGTTATTAAAGACCTTCTAATGTGAAGCGATGTGTTCGTGTAAGAAAATATCCATATTTAAAACTTTATCACAAACACATCGCTTCACGTCAGAAGGCCTTTATTAACCTCCCAGAGCCGTGTGGAGCACTTTTATGATGGATGGATGCACTTTGATGGACTTCAAAACAGAAACGGTCATTCACTGCCATTATAAAGCTTGGAAGAGCAAGGACATTTTTTAATATAACTGCGATTGTATTCGTCTGAAAGAAGAATTTAATATACACCTAGAATGGCTTGCGGGTGAGTAAATTCATGGGCTGATTTTCATTTCTGGGTGAACTATCCCTTTAACAGGCTAAGAAAGCGATTCATCAAAAAAACAAAACAATTCTTTTTTATGTCTATGGGCATCTAATAGGTTTGCTTTATAAAGATTTTACTCTTTTAGAAGCCCTTGTTATAGATTTCAATGTAATCGTTTTAGTGTCAAGTAAAAAAAAAAAAAAAACACTTTCTTATATTCTTATATGTATTCCTTTACTTCTTTTTTCATGTGGGTGTCAGAGTTGATTGGCTCCAATAAGCGCACGAGGATAGAGAATTCAAAGAACAATCTTTAATCACAAATACTCAGGAAACTACAGGGCAAACGTAGGAGAAACAGCAAAACGGGGTAACGTAAACGTAAACGAGACAGAACCGAGAACTGGATGAATTGAAAGCTTAAATACAGACTTGTCGATTTTAACGCTCTGCCATGATCCTTAAATCTTGACGTTGACTAGTAGCTGATCATGGCCTATAGAGTGCGCAACAGGATAATAAATCATTGAAGTCGACTTCTACGCTCCGTTTCCAACAGTTAAAATGACAAATACTGTAAATGAATACTCAGAGAGTGCTCCGTAAGATATGTTTGATTATACCATCTGGTATAATACCATCATTCACACGCAATCACACTCTCTCTCACTAATGCATTCATATAAATGTAATCTTTACTGTGCTACTTTATCCGTGTCTGATTTTGAACGAAATATAACAACCCAAAGACAAAAGAACTGATAAAAATAAGCTGTTTTGTTGGAGCGCTGAGTCATATGCCATATCTGTGCACAAGGCAACCCGTTCAGGCTTATTTGTTCATTAATGACGTCATCAGCGACTAGTCGACCTCGACTCGACTTTAATCACACAATTGTCGACTTAAAAAAAATCTGTTCAACCCCTAAAATACACAAACTGAGTAATCAACGGAAAACAGAACAGGTGCGTAAATTAGGAACTATGGAAACTAATAAGGCAAACCAGAACAGGGAAACCAAAACAAAATAAAACTAAACAGACTTTACAGTGGCACTAAAATGCGGTCATAATAGACTCTGTTCTGGTGATTTCAGGCAGCACATTTCTCCTCTCACTCCATGATGTTGTTTTGTCTGTAGATCTGGACGAGTGCAGCGTGCAGGGGGTCTGCGGTGAAGGAGGTCTCTGCCAAAACACAGAGGGAGATTTCACCTGCTCCTGTCAGATCGGTTACACAGTCCAGGATGGACCAGAACCCTTTAATCCAAACCGAGACGCAGCTTACTGCAAGAGTAAGAATTTGGCCAATGCCGTTAACATTACCAAATCACTCATGTGGTCCTCTAGAAATATCACCTGAACCTGAAATCTCCTGAACTGTTTTATCATATTACAGCTGCAATGAATGAATGAATTAATTAATTAATGAAAAGATATGGAAACAAATTTAGTTTAGGGTCCGTCTCTTACTATTAATGCTTATTAGTTTAGCATGCATATCATTACTGAGGCCCTGTTTACACCTTGTTAAGGTGCGCTTTGGTCGATCGGATCACAAATACAGGTATAAACAGGGTCTTAAATATTTCGAGCTTGTCCACTTTCAACCACTTACAGAGGTAGTCGAACACGCATTCGACCGGATTGCTTTCGTAGTGTAAACGCTCATGTGGTCGAATGTGTTCAAACGGGCTCAAAAGACCGTCTACTCTCCGCCTACTGACAACAAAAAATGACCAAGCACAATGTTCTCTCACCCTGATTTCGAACACACAGTGTTCGTCTGATCTTGCGGCTGTCAGAGCAGAAACGAAAGGTGCTCTCCGTGTGTTTTTCTGTCGTCTCCAGGCGCATTCATACGTAAATTGCGCCTGCGTATTTCGTCCAAAACAGCCCATACATTTAGGCCTCCCTGCCCATAGACCCTCCCATCGAAGAAATCAGAACAGAAGTGGTTGAAAGTGGACAAAAGAGACAGATTAAAACACCAGATGTAAACGAGTGTGTGTCTCCCTCCTACTTGTGATCCGATCGACCAAAATACACCTTGATACCAGTTGTAAGCAGGGCCTAAGATATTGTCCGTTTATTAGTACTTATAAAGCACATATTAATGACTTATTCTGCATGAACATATTCTACATCCTTAATCCTATTCCTACCTAAACGGTACAACTACCTTACTAACTATTAATAAACAGTAATTAGGAGTTTATTGAGGCAAAATAAACTGTAGTTAATAGTGAGAATTGGGCCAAAATCTAATGTTTGACCAAATATATTAATAGTGGTACCTGCTTAGGACATTAATGATTCTTCAAAAATTGAGTGGCTTATTAAGGAGAGGTGTGCTTTTAGTTTTCTAAATGATTTAAGAGTTGTGATTTTCACCTGATTAAACCTGAGCCATATCTAGAGACCAGAATATCAGACTTTTTACTTGGCAACCACCTAGTAATGCCCTAGTAACCATCCGGAGGAAGCCCTTAGCAGCACATCATAGTAACTATATAGCACAAATACTTTAAAATCACCTCGAACCCTCTAAAAACCACCTAGCAATGGCCTAGCAATTGCTAAGTATCTCCAAACCAGTGTGTTTATGATTACGATAATTAATTTAAATTATATGATTAGAAATAACAGTTTGCAATATCAAGAAACATAATGATTTATGTTTTTGTAAAGCTAAAATAATAATAATAATAAGAAGAAACCAAAAATGTATGGACCTCTTGATGGAAATAAATGTTGTGATGTTATTTCCATCAAGAGGTGCATCAGTTTTTGCTCAAGATCTTGTATTGACAATGCAAGAGTCCAGCACTCTGCAAAGTCTCCTCCAGCACATCCCAAAGACTTTCAATGAATTTACGCTCTGGACTCAGAGGAGCCGATTCATGTGTGAAAATGATTCTTCATGCTCCCTCATAACCATTCTTTCACAGTTTGAGGCTGATGAATCTTGACACTGTCATCCTGGAATATGGCCATGATGTGTCTTCCTACATGGTTGTTTTAGTAATGAAAGCTACACACTCCATCAATTAGGATCAGAAGAACTGTTGCCAAACATATAACATGCTAGAAACACAATAATCACTGCAATAATGATCCAATCATAGACTTTTAAGCATTTCTAATCCCAAACAGCAAGTTTTTTGGGGGGCCAGGCAGTGTATATAATGTTATTAATGTTAAATTCTGTTGAAGTAATGGACCTGTTTCTGTGTGTATGGTTTGTATAGTGATAGATTGCGGGTCTCCTCCTTCAGTCCTCCACGCCGACCGGCTCTCCCCCACCATCACACACTACAGCAGTGAACTCCACTACGGCTGCCGGGAGGGATTTCAGTGGAAGAGAGGACAGAATTCATCCGTCTGTGGTCTGGATGGAAAGTGGCACGGACCAAGTTTGGTCTGTGAAGGTAATGTTTACATTTGAGCTAAAAATTACTGTATGCACGATTATCACATTAGGTGTGTGACAGCATTTGCAACCCATTTTGCTTCCATAATTTGATGTATTTCAGAGTGAAATGGGATATTCTATGAAGGACTAAAAATGACATAAGGAAAATAAATAAATAAATAAATAAAAGTAGAAATAAAAAAATAAACGCAGATGTATAGTAAAAAATAAATACATTTTGGTAATATAAATGGCTATTTCTGTATTTTTACATGTATTTATTTATTTATTTATTTATGGATTTCCATATGTATTTATTTATGTATTTATACATTTATTTATACATTTATGTTTTTATATATTTATTTATACATTTATTTATTTCTGTATTTCCACATTTCTACATTTATTTATTTCTGTATTTCCACATTTCTTCATTTATTTATTTCCACATTTCCACATTTATTTTTCCTTGCGCCTGTATGCTAATTGAGTGGGGGGTGCCAACATCAGTCTGAAGTAGGATAGGTTAGCTGGGGGCCGCATCGCTAACCAGACAGAAGCAAACGATCCATCTATCCATCACTGGACGCAGGCTACCTATGAATGCTGCGGCTAGTGTGTAATCCTATCTATGGTAATGAGTCGGGCGGTGCTTAACTGTGGATCGTCAGTTTTCAACAGTACACTGAAATATATTTCTGAGAAATAGACAATCCAGCAACAGAATTTTGATTCATATTTGATCAGCATTGCCTAGTTTTACAGTTTGTTGTGAGCCTGATGCTTTGCTTTGGACGGGTCCATCATGCACTGCGCAGTCGGATCTACTGATTGACATCTATCAGCGGATCCCGTGTGTCTCCAGCATTTTTGTGGGGTCTCCAGCCTGGAGAGACGAAATGGCGAACTGTTCTCTCGCACACTCCGAACAACTGCGCAATTTCTCCAGCAGTGTGCCCCAAAAGGAGGTGAGCTTCAATTATATCAGGTGGTAAAAGGTACGAAGGCCGTCCAGTTGTCGCTTCCTCTGTCTCAGAGAGAACGTGAAGTTGGCGGAGGATTTCTTGAAGACTCTCTAGCACTGCTACCTCAACTTCGACATCCATATCAGCACTGATCTGAACTAAATCCTCCATTACTCTGCACAAACGAAACTGGAGATAGTCATTGGACGCATTGTTCTCACAATCCTGCGCTAATGATCTCAAATCATTAACAATTGTTTGAATAAAAGTCTCCATCCAGGCTACATAACAGTAGGCAAGCAGCATTACCGAGTAGGCTTCCTTGTACCAGTGAAATCAAGGCAGTAGTAGTAGATTCGATCACATCGTTCTAACCAATCCTGCTTCAGACTGATGTTGGCACCCCCCACTCAATTAGCATACAGGCGCAGGGAAAAATAAATGTGGAAATACAGAAATAAATAAATGTAGAAATGTGGAAATACAGAAATAAATAAATGTGGAAATACAGAAATAAATAAATGTATAAATAAATATATAAATACATAAATGTATAAATACATAAATAAATACATATAGAAATGCATAAATAAATAAATACTTGTAATAGAAATAGCCATTTATATTACCAAAATGTATTTATTTTTTACTATATTTCTACTTTTATTTATTTATTTATTTTTCCTTATGTCATTTTTAGTCCTTCATAATATTCAACACACAAACACAAAAAAGTGTAGGGATCATCACACACAGGCTTATACAAATTCATTGCTGGTTTTACTGTCACCTGACAAAATATATTCAATTTCTACACAGAAGTGGACTGTGGAGAACCTCATGTTATGCCTCAGTCAAAAATGGTTTGGAATAACATCTCTCGAATGGGATCATTGGCGCTGTATGTGTGTGACCCACAGTTTTATAACAGTGGACGTGAGAATGTGTCAGTATGTACTGCTCATGGGACATGGAGCCGTCCTGACTTCCAGTGTGAAGGTATCTGCTTCTGTTTATGTCGACATAAATATGACAGCGTATCTCAAGCAAAGAACCTGTTGAGATTGTTTATGTGTGTTTAGAGATACAATGCGGTTCTCCTCCGGTCCTGCCTCACTCAGTGTTGTTCTGGAACGGTGTCAGTAAGATTGGTTCTGTGGCTCTGTATAACTGCGTAACTGGATATCACAGTTTGGATACAGGAAATGTGTCCGTGTGTAAAACCGACGGTCAGTGGAGTAACCCAGACTATTCTTGTGAAGGTACAGAGATTTTTTTTATTTCTAAAGAAAGTTTTAAAGGCATAGTTCACCAAAAAAAATTGTATTGTCACAATTTATTCACATTTATTTTATTCATGTCAACACGAGTTTCTTTCTTCCCTATAGAACTCCAAATAATAAATTTTCCAGAATATCCTGGCTGCTCTTGTCCATACATTGAAAGAGACGCACTGCAAAAATTATGTTCATCCTCAGTATTTTTGTCTTGAATTCCAGTACAAATAGCTAAACATTCTTAAATCAAGATACATTTACTTGAGAAGCAAAATTACATCAGATATTTACTCTTGTTTTCTGAAAAATGTATCAAAATGAAGTGAGTTTGTGCATAAAACAAGAAAAAAAAATATTTGGCAGTGGGGTCAGAAAAAGAAACTTAGTTTAATTAGATATGAATTAGATATTTTGTCTTTGTTTTAAGCATAAACTCACATATTTTTTACATGTCAAACAAGACTTAAATATCTGTAGTCATTTTGCTTCTCAAGTATGCATCTTGATTTAAGAACGTTTAGATATTTGTTACTGGAAAAGAGGACAAAAACACTGAGGAAGAACATCATTTTTTTTTGCAGTACAGTCAAATGGAAATTATAATGATAAAAAAGCACTAAACAAGTATCTCAGAAGTAGTCCTTAACACTCTATTCGCTATTGTTCAAATCTTCTGAGGACATATGAAGTGCTTTCTGTGTGATTCTGCATATTCAAACTTCAGATTTTTTCTTATACACTCTTAAAAATAAAGGATCCAAAAGTTTCCTTCAATAATTTCCACCACAAAGAACCTTCAATAAAAAACAGTTCTCGAAAGAATTTTTTTTTTCTAAGTATGAAAAGACATTTTTTTCATTCACTTTAAAAATGTGTGCAATGGAAAGATTTTATGGATGTTAACGGTACCTTATGTAACCATCAATGCCAATAAAGAGCCATTCATTTTTAAGAGTGTATAATCAATGTTATTCCTCTGCTCTATACAGTGATTCGGTCATAAATTGACATATCATTTCCTTCTCAACAGAGATTGTGTGTGGGGAGCCTCCTATATTGCCCCTCACTCTACAGATATGGAATGGCAGAGTCACATTTAACAGCACTGTAACATATCACTGCAAACACGGTTACTATCCTAAACAAGGACATAATATATCTGTGTGCGCTGAGAACGGTTATTGGACAAAACCTACTCTGTTGTGTGAAGGTAATTGTTTGCATGTTTTTTTTTTTTACTCAGTTAAGGTTGTTTGAAAAAGAAATGAACTGACTTTTTCTTTAACGTGTAAACTGAGGACATTTTCAAGGTTTTTGTTGTTCCTCAGAGGTGAACTGTGGCATACCGCCTTCTCCCCCCCTCTCTGTTATGATATGGAGAGGAGACACTAAAGTTGGATCTAGTGTGTCTTTTAAGTGCACTGAAGGATTTCATAATGTTAGGGAAGGAGATACGTCAGTTTGCGATTCAGAGGGAATCTGGAGTGAGCCTGATTTTCTGTGCCAAGGTATATTTTTGCACTTTTATTTCTTGTTGACGTTTTCTCCCTTTATTTTGTGAATGGGTCATTCTCAAGAAATGGTGCAATTTAGGTCTCTGTCAAGTCAAATCAAGTCAGATTTTTACAGATTGTTTCAAAGCAGCTTCACAATAATAAAAATAAAATAATAGTATTACCGTTCTTCAATTAAGAAACAAAAACAATTTCAGCTGTAAAGCAGCTCTAAAAAGACAACAGTGTCATTCAACTCAATTTAGTCCAATGTTGATTCAAATTAGTTCAATAACAGTGTGAATGTTAAACAGTTAATTTGTTATGAAGCAAAATCTGTTCAACTATAAAGCAGCTCTACAGAAGACAATAGTGACATTTTTCAGCTTAAGCCAGTGTTGATTCAGTTTAGTTCAATAAAAGTGCAGAGTTTGTCAAATTATGAAAACAAGCTTAAATCAGCAGCTCTACAGAAGGCAATAGTGTTGATTCAGTTCAGTTCAATAACCATGTTGATGTTTTTAGAGTTCATGAAACAAATCCGATTGAGCTATAAAGCATCTCTACAGAAGACAATTTTCATTGTTGATATTATTAATTATGATGTAATTACTGAATTAAAGCTCCAGTAGGTAACTTTTGAAAACATGTATTTGCTAAAACTGTCATTATGTCCTGACAGTAGAATATGAGACAGATAATCTGTGTAAAAATCAAGCTCCTCTGGCTCCTCCTAGTGGTCCTATTGCCATTTGCAAGAAATACACGCTCCCGGTCAGAAACAACCAATCAGAGCCAGGAGGAGTGTCTTAGCAGTGTCAATCACGCTCGTGTACGCGCTGATCACACCCCTCTCTTGCACAGCGCGAGCGCCGGAGCGCAAGCCGTCGTTCAAACTCAAGATTGCCGGCGAGCTGCAGCTGTGCTTATGACGGAGAAACAACCTAAACTGCCAATTCTCCAGTGACACCTGCTCATAAAACAAAGAGGCAAAAGGAAAAAGACTGATGACGATAAACAACCGAAAAAGAAAGAATTACACAGAGCCCATTGACTCGGTGTCAAAACTCTAGCCGCATAACATGTAGATAAAATGTCACGCACTCTGCTAAGCAACAATTGAAACCTGCTAATTCACTGGCTTGTCATGTTGCTGAAATAATGTACTAGCACACCTTATCTAGCATTATATATCGCTAAAATAATTACTTACATGCTGTAACGTTAGTTACCGTTATATTAACGTTATCTTACTAGCTATTTATAACTTATAGAAAGAGTGCATCGTTATAAAGTTACATGTAGGCGATTGGAAAATAAATAATGATTTGAGGACCAAGTTTGTAGTCAAAGTATGGGCAGGCCATAGTCAATGTAAAGCATATTATTGACGTTTAGTCCCTATTAGTGAATGTGCCATATAACTTTTTATCCGCCGTTATCGGTGGGCCTGTTTACTAGCCTGCGCGTTCACGACAGGCTCCGCTGTGGAGGACGAGCTGTGGAGGGAGGGCTGTAGCGCAGCAGAGAGCAAGGGGGTGGGACCTGGAAGTTGTGCTTGTTCAAATTTTCAGGCTAAGTCAACGTTTTCTCAAGACTCCCTACTGCAGCTTTAAGTCATTGATTATTTAATAGATGTAACTATTAAGTGAATTACAATTTGTTGAATAATAACTCTTGAATTGCGTGTTTGTGCATTTTGGGGGCGTGAGAATGAAGGGAAGGGTGTGTTTGTTTGGGTTGATTTCAAATATCAACAGTGTTTCTCAGAACTCTCTTACTGCGCCTTTAAGGTTGACCATTTCATGAGAATGACCTATGTGATATTTCAGTGCTGTCCTCTTTAATAGGCTGATAATATGTATGCACATGTACAGTGTGTCTGTATGTGTGTTTGTTTAGAAGTAGACTGTGGCGTCCCCGTCTCACTACCTCACTCAGTTGTGTTGTGGAATAGCAGCTCCAGTCTGGGCTCTGTGGCCTTCTATGTGTGTGAAGCTGGATATCGCACTGTGGGTGAAGGAAATGTGTCACTGTGTAACTCAAATGCAAAGTGGAGCAAAGTTAACATGCGATGTGAAGGTACTGACTACATTCTGTCATCATTTACTCACCTTCTTTGTGGAACACAAAAGGAAAAACATTAACGCTGCTTTACACTTTAGGTCATCATAGTTTCAATGGGAAATGATGAAATATGCAGCATTTTTGCAGTGGTCTTTATTTCTAACACTCTACACTGGTCTCAATAAACAGAGATAAACTGTGGACCTCCCCCAGAATTCCCACTAACAGATATAAAGTGGAAGAAAGTATCTGTACTGGGCAGTGTGGTTCAGTACAAATGTAAATATGGACTCAAACAGGAGAGTGACAAAAACACGTCAACATGTACATCAGATGGAACATGGGAAAAAGTGTCTGTAACGTGTATAGGTAAACAATTGAATTCCTATAATGACATACACTATGCTTAAAGGTTTGGGGTCACTGATTATTTTAACATTAAATTGATCAAAAGTGAGAGTAAAGACATTTAATGTCACACAAAAAAAATCACTGTTCCCACAAATGCAGCCCAAATGTTTTTAACATTTGATAATAATAAGAAATGTTTCTTAAGGAACAAATCAGCATAATGATTTCTGAAGGACCATGACACTGAAGACTGATGTAATGATGCTGAAAATTCAGCTTTCAACCAGATGGAACTGGATAATATTATGATTGTTCCGAACCAATCTGACTTCTGACCTATAATGCTGCCTGAATCATAATCATAAACTGTTCGTTCATTGGCCAGAGGAGAACTGGCCCCCCCGACTGAACTGTTTTTTTTTCTTCTCCATTCTGCCATTCCTTGCCACTGTCACCTTTTTCCACCTTTGTTGCCATTGACTTGGTTTGCTAAGTTGGGGACATTCAATTTAATATTCAACAATAATATTGATCTGCCTGCTTTGACACTATTATACAAGAACTGAACTGAGCTGGACGATGACATCACGGTTTACTCCAGAGCGGCTATATAATATATAATATATATATATATAAATGAACTAAATTAATAACCTTTTTAAAACAAAAATTAAACATCACTGAACTTACTTAAACTGGACTGTGACGCTTTTTTTCTTCTGGAAACAAACTTTTTTGCATTACTTTCCTGCTATCTCTGTCTGTATTGTAAAAAGCGCTATATAAATAAATGTGACTTGACTCGACTTGACTTTGCATCACAGGAATAAATTATATTTAAAAATTATTCAAATAGGAAACAATAATATTTCACAATTTTTCTGTATTATTTTTCATCAAATACATGCAGTCTTGGTGAGGATAAGATACTTATTTCAAAAAAGAAAATCTCACTGACCCCAAACTTTTGAACATTATTGTAAATACCATGAATATCATACATACTGCATTTTCACAGGGGTTTATTTGTCACATGGGAAGCAATGACAAGATCTATATTTTAGTAATTAGTTAAAAAAAAATTAAACAAACACAATATCACTCAGGGCTGTATTCAAGTAAGAGCTACCTATAATACATTTTACGTAGAGAATGTTGTGGAAAGTTACTTTTTTCTTGACTCTATTGTGATAACATCTTTTAAATTCATTTTTTTCCCCCTGTGTAATAATAGTGGAAATATTCAATATATATATATATATATATTTGTAGTTAAGCTGACTGTCAGAAATAATCCTATATGACGACTAATCCAAGAGGACAAATTACAATGAGAAAAAGACAACAAAATCACATCCTTCTATTCTGTCACAAATGTCCTATATTCAGATCAACATATTTCAGAACAATATCTGGAATGATATTCATAACCATTTCTGTGTGTTTTCTCTCTATAGCACATTGTGGCCCTGCTCCAGAGGTGCCGCACGCAGAGGTAGCATGGGACAACAACACTGCAGTGATCCACCGCTGTGTTAAAGGACACTACAGACACACAGGAAGTGACATTTCATTATGTGACATCACAGGAAAGTGGCAGATAGCCACTCTGCATTGCAAAGGTAAACGCACACTGTCATTGTTCAGCAAAAGAGTGGCTGTTGGCATCAAATCTGGTCTAATTTGCTTCTGATTCTCTGTGTTCAAGAGCTAAAACTGATCATTAATGATCTGGTGGTGATTAATGAAAGATGTCTGCACTGGAATGCAGAGAACGAGGGATATAGGGAGAAATACTCAGTGAGTATTCATCAGTTCGTTTCAGCTATATCTTTGCACTGTTGCATTCCCAAAGTTGTCTCTCGATCATGAAATGAGGTTGTATGTAACATCTCAACACAGGTCACGTTTGTTGGATTGCGAGACTTTGATCGGCTGTTCAATGACAGGAGAAAAAAGATGTTCAGCTCCATGGCCCTGTTGCCTGTTCTCTGTTTAAATCTGTTGCCTGCTACAAACTACACCATAACCATTACAGCCGAGTCCACGCGAGCCACGTCTACAGTGACAGCAAACACTAGCATACCAGGTACAAAACAAAACAAAAGTTACTTTCATGCAAACATCCATAATCCACAAACAACATTTCATTTTGTAAGTGATATGTTTTTAAATTACGTGTACTCTAAAAAAAAACTACACTGGCTCAACTTTAATGATTAAGGTAACAATTTGAATACATCTTTTTTTTAATACCGTGTAAATATTTACTGAGTAAATACCGTGAGACTTTTATAGACAGGCTAACCCAATTTGTTTAGTACAAACTCTGAAAGCTTAATTAAGTTAATTAATTTTAATTCCAATGTTACACTGTTGAATTGTTGACAATAAGACCAGGAACATGCATAAAAGGGATAGTTCGCCCAGGAATGAAACCTTCTTGAATGAAAATTTCTTTCTTCTGCAACATTCTTCAAAAAAGAAGATATTTTGAAGAATGTTGGTAACCAGACAGTTGACGGTAGCCATTAACTTCCATAATGTAAGTCAACGGTTACCGTCAACTGTCTGGTTACCAACATTCTTCAAAATAACTTCTTTAGTGTTCAACAGAAGAAAGAAACTCATACAGGTTTGGAACGACTTGAGGGTGAGTACAGCAATTTCATTTTCATTTTTGGGTGAACTATCCCTTTAAGAAAGTACCATTTTGATTTCATGTTGACTTTCAGACACAAACACTTGCATTAAAACAGTTGGATTTATGAGTGCCATTGTGTGGTGCTTACTGACATCCAAAACAATACAATTAATTCTCATTGTCCTTGTATATTGATTTGGACACTGTACTTGTGTGTTCTGTTACTAGTCCCCCCCACACCAGTAATCACATACAGTGAAGTAGAGGCTTCATCGCCCACTCTCAGATTACGGAGATCGACCAACACACTTGACTCAATATGGTAAGGACGCTTAACATTTCTTAAGAGTTCATTAGTTAACATTAGTTAACTACTTTAGTTAACATGAACCAATAATGAACAATACTTCTACATAATTTATTAATCTTAGTTAATGTTAATTTCTGCATAATACATGATTGAAATCAAAAGTTGTATTTGTTAACATTACTTAATGCACTGTGAACTAACATGAACAAACAATGAACAGCTGGATTTTTATTAACTAATATTATCAAAGATTAATAAATACAGTAACAAATGTATTGCTCATGGTTAGTTCAGGTTAGTTAATACATTTGATAATGTTAACGAATGAGACCTTTTTGTAAAGTGTTACTGTTAATGCCAAATAATGCCTAATAAAAAGTTAATGCCATATGGGCATATGCAGTGGATTCAAACATCTAAGACCAGACTTAAAAAGGCTTCTAATGTGCATTCTTTTCTCATTTAAACAAAAGTTTTAATTAAAAATGACATTATCAGCATAAGTAATTTTGAAAATGTGAACTGTTCAATGTTAGTACATGCTACTGAAGTTTAGTTCCATCAAATAATATTAACAGATACACATTTTGATTTTAATAATGTATTATTAAATGTTCAAATTAACATTAACTAAGATTAATAAATGCATTAGAAGTATTTTTTTGTTAGTTAATGTTTTTTTTATTTTTTTTTTATTAATGCAAGTTAACAAAAACGTAGTTTATACAAGATAAAAGATCATTGAATTATATACGCATACAAAAGAATGAGAGACGTACATGGAGCACACACAAAGTAAAAAAAACAAACAAACAAACAAACAAACAAACAAAAAAAACAGCTAAATATAAATATATCGATCTAGTGATGTATGCAGGTACATTGGTAAGTTTAAGCAATGGGATATTTTAGAGATTTAGATAGAAGCAATATTGAGATAATCATAGTAATTGTAATAGAATTAGAGACAGTAGAGAGAATGTAGAGGCAGCATTCATTCTAATAATAATAATTATAACAAAGATAAAAATAGTGGCGGTAGTACTTGGCAACAAACAGCATTCATGAAAATAAAAGTAGGAGTGGTAGTAGTGGTAGCACTGTATTTTTTAATAATAATAATAGTAATTATAATAATACTTATAGATCAGTAAATAAAATTATTGTGAATATACACTATTCTCTGGGCCTGGTAGCCATTCTACCATTGCCAGTGAGCACAACCAACAGACCTCCCCAACATAGACCCTTCACCGTCAGCGTCAGCGACACCTAACCCCAACAATTACGCCTCTATGTTTCGCTGAATCTTCCTCCGCAGAGTAAGATGGGGCAGCATAACAGGCACCTCCAGACCAAGCTCACCTAGTCTGGTTGTGACCTGACATGACATAAGTCAAGTTTGGTTGCCCTTTTTTTTTCTTTTTTTTTTTTTCTTCTCCTTTTTGGTAATCTGTGGCTTAGACCCTGGTGTACACTGGTTAGCTCCCTAGCCAGGGACACCACATCCAGCCCAAATATCCATCAGCCATATTTATTTTGCATGACGAAAGGGATTGGGGGCATGGGCGTGTTACTAATGACCATGTTGACAAGATGTGCCAGTCGCCCCCACCGACAGCACCCAGAACAGCTGCCTGACCCAGGTCATTTATATTTACCATGAAGATTTAATAATATCAAAACTACTATCCCTACTACCACCATCTCACAAAAAAAAAAAAAAAAAAAAATTAGTATTAATATGCGGTTTTTACATGAAAAATTACAAGTATAACTTATCATAATATATACATACACATATACACACACATGAATGATGTAGATTAATTACTTAACTTATTTATTATAGGGATAGTTTGTATTTATGCATATTGAATATATATTAAATATCCTTATTATTAATTCATTCTATATGCCAAAGACTGTAGATTTTAATTGAGGCATTAACTCCCTTGCTAGTTTTAATCAATATTTAAGGATGAGAGCAGTGGACTTAAAATATTATTAAATTTGTATAGTTGGTTTTTAATTGCTGACGTTTGTTTCTCTTTAATAATATGAACCCTTAGTAGATGTAGCCATTGTGTAATCGATATTTGGTGTTTATTTTTCCAATTGAGTAATATTGTTTTTTTGGCGATAGCTAGAGATAAGAGCAGAGGTTTTGAGTGTTCAAAGGAGGGGTTCATTTGAGATGTGTCACCTAAAAGACATAATAATGGGAGTGCATTAATTGCAATTTTGTTTTTGTTTGTTAGTTAATGTTAACCAATAAAGGTAACTAATATTAACAAATGTTTCCAAAAATGCATATGAAATCCTAAAACTGCTTATTTACAGGTTTAGAAAAAAAACCTTGCAATTTGATCCCACTGACTAAATAATTCAATATTCAGTTGCTGTGAATGTCTGTTTGTGTCTCATGTCTTCAGTATGTACCAGGTGTTCGTGTTCCCAGTCGAGGGCGTGATGCTGTTTGACTGCAGCTCGTCTGTAAGTCCGCGGTTCTTCTCGCAGCAGAGATGTGACCGAGGGTACGTCACGGCCCAGATCCAGCTCAGCGGTCTGAGTGCAGAACTGAACTTCACTGTCGGGGATCAGCAGCTCTATGGAGACTTCTTCAACGCACCTCTGGAAAACGGAAAAGACTATTATATTATCCTCCGTACTGTATGTCAGTGGGGAAAGGTGGGAAGACATCTTAAGACAACCTGTAAAATGAATGCATTCAAAATTCTTTTAATTTTCTTTAACTTCTCTCTGTGTGTTTTCTTTATTAGTCTAGAACACAGTCTTGTGTAATCTGGGCTAAGGCCAGAGGTAAGGATCATAAATCTCCCTAACACTGCTTTGTGCCACCTGCAAACTCTATGTAAAAAAATAACCAGACGTGGTTCAGTGTAAACCGTTTCTTTTCTCACATTAGGAACATCCTACATCATGAAGATGTCTGCTCTTGTAACTGTTGGATCCATAAGTGCCGTTGGCTCAGTCATTGTCATAGGATACTGGTACAGCTGGTGAGATCGCATTGACAGGGTCAAATTTTGTGCCTTGTATTTCCTTTAAGCACTGTCAAATTATTTTCTGAATTATTTTTTTTATTTTTTTACAGGTACTGTAAAAAGTCCAGTCCCAGATTTTTTTCTCCAGTTTTATAAACATGATTCCTTTGTTCTGAAATAAAGCTGAACTGTTTGCGATACTGATGAGTTATATTGAGTCATCTTTTCATGCGATCAGAAACATCCTGACATAGTATTCACTTTGCAGTTATAGTAGATGAAGTTACTAAATTTACAAGGTATTTTATAATGAAAACCAACTGAAACGCGTAAGGAAAAAATAGAGAAAAATTATAAAAAGGTCCAAGCATCAATGTTTCCCAATGTCTATATTTAACTTAAATATTGTCCAGAGTGCACATAGAAGATAGCATTGATTTTCAGTGTTGAAAAGGATGGATCACAAAAACATTAATCTTTTAAAAACGTAAATATGTCCTTTAGATGGCAGTGCACTACCACTGTTCCCCCCAAACACACATATATAAATGTGTGTGTGTGTAATAATAGCACACACATATATATGAGAATTTTATTTATTTGATTTATCATGAGAGAAGGCCCGGTGGGCGTGGTTTGTAGCTTCTCATCCTGTCAATCACCGAGGCCGAGTGAAAGCGCGCCGCTACAGAAATATCTCACCTCAGACTTTAGATTTAGTCACGATCAGTTTTAATTGCACAGGTGACCGTTTAACTCTATAATCTTGTATAAATTAACGTAATCCATCTTTTTGTCGTTTGTCATTTCAAAAGAGCCGACATTTGCCAGTAGCTATAACGTTATATCGTTTGACAGGCCACATCAAAATCAGATTTCATTTTCCATAATTCCGTGCAACTGAGGAAAGAATTTGCACTTTTCTTTGACACTGGACTCCCAATCGCATAAAGATTCAGATTAATCCACAACAAAGGAGACGATCGATATATTGTAATGTATTAACGTTAGGTCTTTTTAAAAAAAGATCCGTTGTTGGTGTGGTTTCAATATGAATAACCACACCATGTCTAATTCCTGTGGTCAAACCCAACAAAGTGCAAGTTTCATGACTGTCAGGTATAAAGGTATTGATTACATCTCTGAGGTGAGTTCCTACACTGATTTCCATTCATGTAACTTACTATAGTTAACCTATATTGAGATGTATTTTTCTAAATAAACATGAGCAATTTAACAAAAATAAAACAGAAAAGGGAATTATATTATATAAGAGTATATAAGATGATGAAATTAAATAAATTATTCAAAAGTTCTGGAGGGGGTAATGATATAAAATCAGAATAAGGGTACAATAACTTATGAAACACTTTAACAAGCTCACAAACTTAAATATTGAGGTGTCATCTGTTGTAGGCCTCAGTCAAACGCAGACTGATGATGAACATGTTGGAACTTCCAGTTCCGTTCCAGCTAGTCAGTAACATCTACCCTCACAATGGACACCTGTCAGACACCGCTTACCGAGTGCCATGGAGTAAGTGTGGCAAGTTTGGCCGTGGAAATGCTGCCCTCGGAAGGTAGAAAGGCATCAAGGGACGTCCGTATCCAATGTTAGCTTCACTTTTTGTCTCCTGAGATACCTTCATCTGATCGATTTTTGAATGCAGCATAGATCCTTTCCCTGCGTTTGATATCCCACAGTCCTGTGCTTTCCATTCGGTGACAGTTAAGGTAAAAAATAAAGATGGCGTCTGAAAGTTGCGGTTGGTGAAGCTCACATTGGATTCGGATGTGCCTTGATGCCATCGTACTTTGGCATGCATCCTCCAAAGGCAGCATTTTTCAGATTTTGGACGCATTTTGTTTACCCTAAAACAGAAGTTTCAATCCTGCTCATGGGGACCAACTGACCTACAGAGCACTGAACTTGCTCCAACCCTCATCAAACACAACTTAACCGGCTAAGTTCTTCAGGGTCGCTTGAAAATCACAGGCAGGTGTGCTGAACCAGTTAGGAAATAAACTTGGCTGGACAGCGGGTCCCCAGGAGCAGGGTTGAAGACCTCTGCCCTAAAATGAGAATTGTGGCATAAAATACTCGCTCAAGAAGATGTTTAATGCAATGGAGAATGGAGATGTTTTGCTCTTTTAGTGATTTACAAGGGAGAGGATTTTTATTGAATAGGAAATTTACTTTCATTACATTCATCCGTTTTGCTATCTCACCCCTAGATACCTTTTGTTATATTCTATGATAACATATCAACACTGACTTGTGTCATTTATGACAGCGAACAAAATATCCATGGGTACGCTACAAGTGACTGGATCTGTAATGGATTACTTGAAGGCCAACATACGTTTCAGTGACTGTTTGGAAAGGTTTGAACTGTTTCTATAATGCCCTTTGACATGATCTATGCTTTCATATTTGTGTCTGCAGATTGTGTCCACACCCAGCTGAGAGTAAGGGTACGTTTACACGACAACGATCTACTAAGACAGAAACGTTTTTCCTTTACCTTTTTTTGCGTAGAGACAATAACGTTGTCAAAACGATCCCCATTCACACGGATCCACAATAATGACTAAACCGCTGCATTGTGCAGGTCAGGCCAGGTATTGGCAATGTCACTTTGTAAAGAAACACTACCTGCCCATTAACTTAACATGTGATATGCATGCGCATGCCATCATCGTTTTCACGTTTTTGTTGTTTACATGGGGACGATAACGGTATAGTTTTCAAAAACTTGCGTTTTAAAGTAAAGTCAAGTCATCCTCATTTATTTAGCGCTTTTAACAATGTAGATTGTTTCAAAGCAGCTT
Source organism: Tiaroga cobitis (assembly GCA_030578255.1). NCBI lineage: Eukaryota > Metazoa > Chordata > Actinopteri > Cypriniformes > Leuciscidae > Tiaroga > Tiaroga cobitis. Next base: position 56,077,458 of record CM060595.1, on the reverse strand, counting down.
TACAGAGATAATCATATAATTTAAGGTAACAGAGATTGGTTTGGTTTTATAGCGGTTCTTGAATAATGTTATTTTCCAGCTAAAGTTAGTTTTGATTGATTCACTTCTGTCGAAATTATCATTTGTTATTAAATTAAGGGCCGCTAAGATGACACCATTCTCTCTAAACAGACTTTAAACGCGAACCTGTGATAAACGCTGATGGCGTTTACATGCGTATTAAGAATTGATTCTATAGTTATGTGTGTTTAAATATATGTGCGCAGGTTTGTAGTTCCCTACAAACCACGACTAAACAAACTACTTGTCTTGCCTATAAATTTTGATACAGAATTTTATTTTATTTTATCACTTCGGGGTTGGTACGTGAACCGAAATTTCCTCAACGCTTTATCTGTAGAGTGGTATAGGGATCCTCCATAGGGAGAGGCTAGTTGGCACTTCAGCACTGCGTTGTCATCTGGTCCAGGCCCCTAAGACGCCGTTGTCGTGTAAATGAAAAAGTTTTCCGTTTTTAGTTGAAAACGGTGTTGTGTAAACGTCCCCTGAATTTCTCTCAGCTGTGTTTAAATGCAGGTTCTTCAAATTGAGCTGTGTTGTGTTTAGGCTCAATGTGTTGCAGACAGGAAGAGGACTAGAGGAAGTGGTTCCCAGCTCTAATCCTGCCTCTCAGTGCAGTATTGGGACCTCAGAAGTCCTCTGGCTTTTAGATGGAGTTGAGAGCAGTGCCATCAGATCACCTTGGGAAGAGACTTTCAGTCCATGTACGCCAGATGCATGTTGCTTTACCAGTGATGGTAGGATTTGGAGTATTTAGTAATATTGTGTGTTTATATTTTTGTGTCACTTCTGTATACTGCTCCACTTTTATATCACTCATCTATATTTTTGGCTTTGATGTACCTAAAAAAGGGGTAGATGTGTGCTAAAAATTCCCAGCACATCACATGGGTTGCTTTCAAAGGGATTTCAAAAGGATCTTTATATTGTCCTTAGAAGTCCTACAATGGAAGGATGATAATCCTTCCTTAACTTGTTTCCCAAATCTCAGATCTCACTCTGCCAGAGGAGGTGATATTCGGTGATCATCTGCAGCGGTTCAAAAGCCACATGCCTCCATTTCAAACGATGCTTCAGAGGCTGAAGATCATGGCTGTCTCGGATCCTGTTCTCAATTCATCAGTAAATCTTTTAAAAGGGGTTGTTTTTAGGTACAACATACAATATATTTCTTTCTCCCATAAAGAACTTTAAAAACAGCCCCAAAGAAAAGTCTGTGAAGAGAGGATTGTTACTTAAAAAATCTATTATGCAAATGTATGCACTGAAATTATATTTTCACCCATATTTCCTTCTCCTAGACACTGTGCCTCATACGATGCAGTTTTAGATGAAGTAACGGAAGCCACGTTTACTGGAGGAAATGTTACAGAGGAATTCAAAAAAGAGGCAGTACTGAACGAAGAGGTAAACTACAAAATCTTTATTGGTCTTTATTGTTTGTGCTTTTTGCAGCTTAGGAAGAAGTTTTAGTATTTCAAATATACCCGCCTATGATTTCTCCACAGTCACTAATGTTGCCTGTTGAAGTTTCAATGGATTCCTCCCGAAGACAAGAGCCCATTTTTTCCATTGCAAAAATGCAAGATTTTCTAAATGTCACCCGAGAACAAATAGAAGAATGTTTACCCTTAAAAGATCTTCTTAAAGAAGGTAAAACTTGACCTATACATTGCAAAAAATATACAATGACCCCGAAGAGTAGTTGGAAACGAGTCACGCTTAAAGTCATCTGATTATCATTGCATTAGATAACAAAATATGAAGCACAAGTACAACTTCCAAGCAAAACATTTGACAAAAAGACATTTGTTAGGTTTTAAATAAAACAATAAGTGCACTGTTCAAACACCAGTTGATTGAAAGTCATTGCAAACATTTCTCAGAAAAGTCTAAATGCCACTTGCTTTTTATATTTTGTTATCTAATGCAATTACAATCAGACATTTACACTTATAACTGTGACTTTTTGGGGCCAGTGTATTTCATAAAATGTCAATAATCATGTTTTTTTTTTTTTTAAATAGCCACCTCTGCTTATAAACACACGACTGAGTTGGAGGTCCTGCAAATGGCTGAAAGCAGCTTTGCTAACATGACCTTTAAGGAGCCAAAATCTCCAGGTGGTGTGTATTGACTGTTCATATTTAGTCACAATCAAAGAGTCTTTCCTTCTGTAGATTGCTCTTCTAATCTCCAGTGACTTCAAAACCTTTCATTCCAGTTGCTTCAAGGTCTTCTGCTGAGATGGAATTAGACCTGCCTCTTTCACCTTGTAATCATACGCTGTGTCTACCAGACCTGTTTATGTCCAGCAGAAAGCTGTCAGCTGAAATACTGTCACCAGTTTATAAGGAGTGAGTTTGTTGCATTTGTTATAACAAGGAGAGAAGGCTGTGAATGTTTGTTGCAGTAAATATGTCTTCACTGCAACATGTAGAGGTTCCATGTAATCTACAAAAGGTTTGTTTTAATTTTTCAAGCCAACATGAAACGTCATTTACAATCAATTTTGCTTCCATAAATGTGACATTTTCAAGTAAAGCGGGATATTTTGGGGGAATAATGTGCAACGTTGAATTGTTCACAATAAGTTGACCATGCATGGGAATTAATAAAGTAAATATGGCCTGTTTTCATTTCATGTTGACCTAAGATCAATGAAAACACTACTATAATAATTCATATGACGCAGGAAATAATATGTACTATACTTTTTCCCAGGCATTTCATGTCAGACAGTCATTGTGAAAATATGGAAAAAGCAGTTTGGATGGCAGAGAAAAATCTCCAATGTGTGTCTCAGTCTTTACTTGCTGGTAATGTGGATATGTAGATGTAGAAAGTTGCACTGGTTTATATCCATAAAGTGTGTATAGTCCTTGAACTCCATTGTGTTGTGTGTACAGAACCACTGGTAAATAAGCCCATGGTCCACATTCAGTCACTTCCAGAGCTTCTCACACCACTGAAGGTGGAGATGGAACCGGTCCCAGAACCCAAGGACAAAATGAGCCAGTTTCATCTCACAGACAGTACAGTGACGTTGCCTGGAAACTTCAGAAATCTCTTCATCTATACTGAGAAAATGTCCACAGAAGAATGCAAGACAACTGTGAAAGAGTCGCTTATAGATGAAATATTCTCACCACTGTCCATTAGGAAAATAGATGGTAAGATCTTATAGTGATTGAAGTATGCCTGTACGTAAAATATCTATTTTAAATGACAATGCAATATTACTCTTTATACGGTTTATAATGGTATTATTATAAATATTACTCAAAGTTCTGTATGTTAATGTTGTGTTTTTACAGAGTTGCTGGGTGAATGCCCTTCAGATGCTGGTGAGCTTTTTGAGTTTCTCTCATTGTTTTAATCATGAGCTATATATATTTTTTCAGTCATAATCATTTGCAAACACTGCAATTATGCATATTTGAGGCGTGAACAGACCAAATTGGAAAATGGAAAATCTGTTGCGTTCAATATTAGCCTTTAATGAACTCTTTCAACAATTATTTTCCACCATCCATTTCCTTTAAAACAGCAAATCTGGGACACAGTAAGGCATTTACATTGGAAGCGAAAGGGGCCAATAAATTAAAATACTCATCGTTTTAGTAGTATAGCAACAAGAAACAAACAATATGCATGTTAATAGAACTTCAGTGATACAATTCCTAACCCTTTCTATGTACAGTTTGAATTTTACAAATTTGTTTTCATGACAACACAACACCATAAACCCTAAATCGACTGTGGAAATGACAAGAACGTCACAGCTCAAATAATACAATTTAAGTTGGTAATCAACATTATGCCACAAATGCTGTTGATTGAGCTCAAATGAAATGTTTTACTCTGGTTTCTCAGCGCTGCCACCTTCAAGCCATCCCACTGCAGTTCACCCTTCCCCGAGTAAGCCTCTACAGTCAGCCGTACCTACACAGGTGGAGAGAGGGACGACTGTGAAGTTCTTTATAATGGAGGGCATGTCTCACCAAGGAGACAGTTCTACAGTGACAACAGCTGCAGGAATAGACTGTAAAGCTGCAGAGATAGAGAAATGCATCTCTAGTCCACCAGAAAAATGGTTTGGGAGTCAGACAAATTCCTCCACATGTCTTTCAGAAAAGCAACACCGGTTTTCTAAAGTGGTCGAGATGTCTAAGTCGTCTCCATTGAAGCACTGTGTTAAAGATATTGAAGTGATATCCGCTATACACAAACTTCCTGAGAAGTCAGAACAGAGAAGAGAAAACATAACCTCTAAATCATCTCTGTTATCGAACTGTTTGAGAGGCAGAAAGGGAAACAATCCTGTAGTTCAGTCTTACGAAGATTTGGACCCTTTATTGTCTTTTGTGACAGTAAGAACGATGCAAAAACTTCAGCGGAGCAGTCCAACATCTGCAGGTAGAGTGAATCCAGGACTTTCATTAATAGTGTTTAAAGTCAGCATGACACATAAATTGTGACTTTTCTTCCCTATTGTGACGTATATCAGAGTTGATATGAGAAAAAAAGTTGGGTGGGACTTGATTGGATCGTTACTGTTTTCTAATTCCTGCGATCTCATGTGAGTGACAGGTTGCTTGAGTGCACATGAATTTTAACAAAATGATGTGCAAGAATAAATAATTTATAATATTCCATAAAAAATAGGAATAGTCTATTTCTATTTCATGGTGATTTTAAAGAGGTAGTTCACCCAAAAATGAAGGTTAAACCACAGGAGTCACATGGATGACTTTAATGATGTCTTTCCTACCGTTCTGGACCTTGAATAGTTGCGTAGCTCCCGATGGAGGGACACAAAGCTCTCAGACTTCATCAAAAAGATCTTCATTTGTGTTCCGAAAATGTCTCAGGGGTGTTGAACGACATGTTAGTTCACCCAAAAATGAAAAATCTGTCATTGATTGTGTTAATAGAGTGCCGAAGTGATGACGTCACTTTGTAGGACAACTCGGAAGCTAGCGGCGCATGGGCTCCCTCGATCGAAAAGCTATGCATTTTCCCCATAGACTTTTGGAAAATCGCAAAAAATAAGATCTGTGTTTAACAAAGAGTTGTGACCCTTACACATTTTGTCTATCAAGATAATCTTTACAAGTTAATCCAAAATGTATACATTTTGAAGCCTATATAAAGTTTTTAAAAAACACAAGCAGACACAATAAAGTTTAAAAAACCACAAGCAGGTTATAACTGTGTGTTCTATGTCATAGATCAAAACGTGAAAATATTTAGAGGCTTTGTTCGCCACAGACCGTATTTCAGGCGATTTAGCAAAAACCCATTCAAAAATCCCATAGACTTTAGAGAGAGGGAACCGGTTCGCGATATTTTTTTTCACAGGATGGTAGGGGAAGATTAATGAATATTCATTAGGGAACTCATCCCTGATTGGTCTTAACCCCAGTGACTGGTAGGTTTAGGGGCGGGGTTAGAGGTAGGTCATCAGACCCCCAGTGACGGGTAGGTTTAGGGGCGGGGTTAGGGGGTAGGTCATCAGACCCAGAGGAGTTCCCCAATGAATATTTCATGAGTCTTCCCCTACCATCCTGTGAAAAAAAATATCGCGAACCGGGAGGGCTAAAATGCTAACTCACTTCCGCGTTTTGGCCTACAGAGTGACGTCGTAACTTCGGCACTCTATAACACGTGTTTTGTTTGGAAAAAAAAAAAAAGACCCCTTTCAAAATTACAATTTTGGGGTTAACTAATCCTTTAAAATTTTCATTTTTGGGTGAACTAAAGGGATTCAATCTTTTTTTTTTTTTTTTTCGTATGTCTAGGAACTTCAAAATGTTTGGAGGTCTTCCTTGACGTCTTTTGCTAGTTATACGTAGAAACGGAACACAAGTATCTTATTTTGCCTTGTATCTTGTTACAGAATAGGTCATGTTGACGTTGATATGCACGTGTTAATGAATTCATTGTTGTCACTCCACAATGATTCACTCCAGAAAGATTTCTTTAGTAATTGTTGCTGCTTAGTCTTAATAATTTTTTTTTTTTTACTGGGTAGGAAGGTTTGCATTCTGAAAGTTATATTGAATAAACTGACACATTAAGTACATTAAAAAAAAGAGATGACAAAGATTGAGATCACCATTATTGCAAGCTGTCAAAACAAAGCCATGAATTGAATTAAAGTGATAAAGTCTAATATTTTTCAGAGGTAACCAGGTGTCAGAATCCTACTGGAAAAGCTTTGCTAGATAACAGAATAAATGCAGTGAATCACGCCTCAGATACAGGAAGGATTGTCATTGCCACTGAGAAAAGCTTTCCCTGTGAAGAGATACAAGAGACCATCAGCAAGATTGTATACGTCCAAGCCACAGGTATCAGCAGATCTGAAATATTTGAATAGCATTAGATAAAAAAATTGTTGTAAGCACAAACTACATGTTTTTTGTATATTCTTAATCATTTATTTGTTTAGTTGAAATGATTCAATGTATTTCTCTGTTTATTCCTGTAGAGAGTCAGCGAGATGCATATAGGGAACTGCATGCGTTGGCTCTGCCCTCTCTGGGAAAAATGCAGAAGTTGGGCATCTCCGCTTTGAACAACAGAGACTTTGGCACTCTGTCTTCCGAACTCACACGATTCCTTCTAAAGCAGCAAGAGCGAATGCTTCGGACAGAACAGGGTCAGAAGAGACACTTTCTCACACATTATAAGCAGACTGATCTCATAAAATTGCGTGTGTATGACACGCCAATTCGTATTTCCATTTTTGGCGTGCTATCAACACGCATAATCGCATCAACACAGCGTGTTTATGAACGCAGTTGACTTAACGTTATTACTGTATATATACATATATGACCTACCTCAACCCCGTCCCTAAACCTACCCGTCACTGGGGTTAATAGCATTTATGAGTCTTCCCCTACTAGGAAAAAAAATATCGCTCCCCAGATGTAGATCTACATTTTGCTTCGTTTCGCTCGGACATTTAATGGCGTGTACATATACGCGGAATCACTTGGACATTAATGGCGTAGTAGACATACACGCGGATACACGCGGATAGCTCAAAATGCGTATAGATAACACGCCACTTGACTTGAAAGTGGCGTGTATGTTTACGCAAAAGTCATGATGTCATGTTGTTATAAGAATGCACAGGAGTCTGTAGTTGATCAACTACACGGCAGCATCCATATCTCACCACATGATCGTTTTCAAATACGATGGTTTTGTATTATTTATGTGGCAGATGCTGACAGTGTGTTTAATGAGATGGCACTGCTACATATTCTGGTAATGCTGAAGGAACACGTCCTGTTCCGATGTGACCTCAACGCAGCCACTGGTAAATATTAGAAAAAAAAAAAAAACACTCATGTCTCTAGCTATGGTCTGATATTACTGTGATTTCAGTTTCATTTCGATTAATTGAATACACATTTATTTATTTTTATATATGATTTAATTATTTCCCCATGAACCCCCATTTGGGAAACCCTGCTCTATAGAGGAGATGCATGTGAGATTCCTTTGTTTTTTCTCTAAAGCCCCGTTCACACCGCCTGTGATTTTGGTTGTCGCTCTAATGTTATTGGTAGACTGCACGTCTGGCCATATATCTATACAAAATACCATCAGAAGTGACATAGACAACTATATAATTTTAATTTGACTAGGAATTAGGCTCAAAAGAAACAGTATGCTGTTGGGAGAGTGTTTTTATATTACCACAGCAGTGTTCAGTGGATTAAATCATTTAGTAGATTAGCGATCGATCAATCAACAAATTAAACTCACTCATTCTGTCATAAATTACTAAAACGTCATTCAAATTTGACAAATAATAAGTTTTCTTGTCCCGAATAGTCAACATAATTCTGGGGAAACTGTAAAATGATCTGTAGCAGTTCTAAACTTGCATCATAAAATTACAACACTCGAACTATAAATGTATGAATTAAACTCACTGAGACTGTCGACAGTTTCTTTTTTCATTCGTCATTTTATTATATCCATGACCATGTATGTGGTTACAGTCAAATCATATAAAACAGTGAAATCTCCCTCGAACTCCTCTGTCTTGCCTGCACTTGAGACGGTGACGTGAGCTCCACTGAAAGTCTTCTTTCCTATTGGTTGTCGCTCGCGAAAATCGCTTTTCATTTGCATAAAGTTGAAATTTCTCAACTTTTGTCGCTTGTCTCTTGTCGCTTGACACGCCCACATTCTGTCGCCAATGGTCACTGTCGCTCGTGTCGCCGGATGTCGCCAGCGCTCCGTTGAAAGGAATGGGATCATGACGCTTTGTCGCTGCGTGTCGCTGGCGGTGTGAACGGGGCTTAGAATCAGCATCAGTGTGGCACAAACAACTGACATCTCATTCGTGATTTGATCGTTACAGCACAGCTTTTGTATAGCTTTACTCACACGCCTGTAACATCTGTCTTTGAATAGAGTACCTGGCTCAGGCGAAGGACTCCTGTACTCGGAGCTGTTTGGATGAGCTGTTGAGGAAGTTTGAGGTGTTGCAGTATCTGAGTCAGAAGAGGCAGGAGTCCAACCCTAAACTACTGGAGCTCCAGGAACAAATCAACACATGGATGAACTCCCACGCCAACCACAACACCAGAGTGAGATTTAATACAGAGTTATTTAGAGTTAAGACTTGTGCTTCAGCTCTGAAGTAAGCTCGAAACAAACAACTGTATATGTGTATCCAACCTTATCTGCATACATACAGTACATTCAAGTATAGTGATATATACTAAAATGTAAACTATATTATTTATTATCGATCTACTAAATTCGACTAAGGAATTAAGATATAGAAAATTAACATCATGATTTACTGTAAAGCTGCTTTAAAACAATATGTACTGTGAAAAGCGCTATACACATAACATTGACTTAACTTGACCAAGCATACTTTTCAAATAAACCACATTTTACAGAATGTGAATGTTTAATGACTGTTGTTGCATGTGAGCAGGTTCTAGTGTTGACAGTGAACAGTGTAAATAAAAAGCTGCTTGCAGCTCTCAACCAGGTATCAGGTGAGTTATTTTCTCAAGAATAAGATTGTTGCTATGCAGTGATTGTCCAGCCTGATTCTATGTGTGTGTGTGTGTGTGTGTGTGTGTGTGTGTGTTTAGAAAACGCTGTGTCTGAAATCGTCCCGGATGAAGGAAAGCTTAAAGTAGTGAGCAGAGAAGTGATGGACAGGTCTCTTTTTGTCCTTATCGCTAAGGTGTAAATACATGAGGTGTGGATATAAGGCCTGATTTAATGTGTTATGTCCATCTCCTTTCTCCTCAGACTGTCCTACAGTAGGTGTGTCGTTGTGTGCAGTCAGCACATTGGTCCTGATTTCCCATGGCAGAGTTTCAGCGTGGTGTTTGAGCTTTCCTGTGTGGGCCACTCGCCCTTCGGCAGTGTGTGTTCAGAGAGAAACGTCAACTTTATCTCCTTCTCCACTGCAGTGCCTGAAACCAGTCAGTCTAACAATCTTTCATGCTCACATGATGCTGTAACGTCAGTAATCACAGCCAATAAGAACATATTTGATGTTTAATCTACGAGCAGGATTCTTTATCAATGAGATCTCAGTGTTAGTATAATAAAATCCAAGTGTTTGGTCAGATGTCCTGTTGCTTGTTATGGCTGGTTGAATTAGCTTGGAAGAGATATCTTTCCTATATTCAAACACTATGTTAAACATTCAAATACAATTACAGGTACAACTTTTGACTGATAAAATATAAAAATTATGGATGATTGATTCTATAATAAGCTTCTTTATTGTTATGATCCTTACAGTTTCATCTGTAGCAGATATCCCAGAAGAATCAACTGCTAAATCATATCTGGACACTATTCCGTTTGTTTTGCTCATCACTGATGGTTTACTGAACCGCTTAAAGATGCAGCGCACACTGGAGACAACGTGAGTTACTCAAAGTAGTGTGTGTGTATATAAGGGATTTTTTAAAGTCGACATTTATGTGATGAGATGAGAGTCGACGTCGATTAGTCGCTGATGACGTCATTGATGAAAAAAATAAGCCTGAACCTCGAGGTGAGACTCGAACGCGGGTTGCCTTGTGCACAGATATGGCATATGACAGCACTCCTACGTAACAGCTTATTTTGATCAGTCCTTCTGTCTTGGGTAGTAGTATTTCTCACATATTTCTGCTCATTCTAAGTCAGATATAGATAAAGTAGCAGAGTAAAGATTATATTTACACTTACCTAAATCCTTAGGAACACCTGTTCAATTTCTCATTAATGCAATTATCTAATCAACCAATCACATGGCAGTTGCTTCAATGCATTAAGGGGTGTGGTCCTGGTCAAGACAATCTCCTGAACTCCAAACTGAATGTCAGAATGGGAAAGAAAGGTGATTTAAGCAATTTTGAGCGTGGCATGGTTGTTGGTGCCAGACGGGCTGGTCTGAGTATTTCACAATCTGCTCAGTTACTGGGATTTTCACGCACAACCATTTCTAGGGTTTACAAAGAATGGTGTGAAAAGGGAAAAACATCCAGTATGCGGCAGTCCTGTGGGCGAAAATGCCTTGTTGATGCTAGAGGTCAGAGGAGAATGGGCCGACTGATTCAAGCTGATAGAAGAGCAACTTTGACTGAAATATCCACTCGTTACAACCGAGGTATGCAGCAAAGCATTTGTGAAGCCACAACACGCACAACCTTGAGGCGGATGGGCTACAACAGCAGAAGACCCCACCGGGTACCACTCATCTCAACTACAAATAGGAAAAAGAGGCTACAATTTGCAAGAGCTCACCAAAATTGGACAGTTGGAAAATGTTGCCTGGTCTGATGAGTCTCGATTTCTGTTGAGACATTCAGATGGTAGAAACAGAATTTGGCGTAAACAGAATGAGAACATGGATCCATCATGCCTTGTTATCACTGTGCAGGCTGGTGGTGGTGGTGTAATGGTGTGGGGGATGTTTTCTTGGCACACTTTAGGCCCCTTAGTGCTAATTGGGCATCGTTTAAATGCCACGGCCTACCTGAGCATTGTTTCTGACCATGTCCATCCCTTTATGGCCACCATGTACCCATCCTCTGATGGCTACTTCCAGCAGGATAATGCACCATGTCACAAAGCTTGAATCATTTCAAATTGGTTTCTTGAACATGACAATGAGTTCCCTGTACTAAAATGGCCCCCACAGTCACCAGATCTCAACCCAATAGAGGATCTTTGGGATGTGGTGGAACGGGAGCTTCGTGCCCTGGATGTGCATCCCACAAATCTCCATCAACTGCAAGATGCTATCCTATCAATATGGGCCAACATTTCTAAAGAATGCTTTCAGCACCTTGTTGAATCAATGCCACGTAGAATTAAGGCAATTCTGAAGGCGAAAGGGAGTCAAACACAGTATTAGTATGGTGTTCCTAATAATCCTTTAGGTGAGTGTATATGAATGCATTAGTGTGAGAGAGAGCGATTGCGTGTGAATTGCACCTGGCAGCATGTCTCTACTAATAGTGAAGCTGTGGTTTTTAGTTACTAGACTTTTTCATTTTCTAAGCTATTTTATTTAAATCACAGAACAGAGTTTACAATACATTTGTGCGCGCTTCTGTGTGTGTGCGTAACGCAGCAGCAGTTTAGATCGACGGTTAACTTACCTTTTTTTTATGGATCCATAGATGCCAGTGTAGAACCTTTATTTAAGAACCTTTATAAAGAGTGTATACTGATGTACAGAGACTGTTGTTGGCAGATACAATATTGTTCTGCTGGAGAGAAAACACTCTCCATCTGCACTGCAGCTGGGCGGAACCCATTATGATGTCATCACTGTGGATGAGACCACTGCCATCCTCATCCAGGTGATGCTCGATGCACACTTGCTCACCAGACCCACCATTCACAACCCTGTGACCCTGGACTGAACATGTAAATCCTGTGTGTGTGTGTTCAGGAGCTGAGTGAGTTGGAGAAGAAGATTGGAGAAGCATCTGAGCGTGTCGTCAAGAGACTCTCAGCCCTATCTCTGCAGTTCAGCCGTTGCTGGCTCATCCTGCACTGCGCCGAGAACCACAGGGCACTGTCAGTTTCAAATACATTTACATTTGTGTGATCATGTAACCATTCATTATTATCAGGGCTCAACAGTAAGGATTTGTTTCTGAAGTCCCAATTGGGCTGGTAGTTAATTTATGTACTTGTAATGGATTTTCATTGACCCCTGCACAAAAAAAATAATTGTACAAAATTCAAATGTCAACCCTCTACATTGTGAGTAAATCACTCGCATATGCAACTAAATCTTCACTCTGGGTGACTAAATAATGTCTATCATTAACCATTGGCTGATAAATTCTCAGATTTTACTCGCCAGTGTGTGTGTGTGTTAGGGGTAAGTATACGTTTTGCGTAGATATATTTTCACTCGCTGAACACTCTGACTGACCGATCAGCGCTTGAGAGTTTCGCTCTCTGTCAGGCGCTGTGCGCAGCGTACCTGTATTTGACGTACCGTAAACGGTAGTGTAAAGGCGCACAACTCGCCGTCGCTTTGCTGAGAGCGCTGTTTCTCACACGCGAGAAAGCCTCACATTCCACGCAGAATCGATGCGCTACATGTAAACGATATTTTTGTTGCATTTTCCTGTCAAAAGAACAGAGTTCATTTGGAATTATTCAGCTTTTAAGAACAAGCAGAAGATATGCCGGTTTCTCCGGTAGTGGGCGGAAACTAATGCGCAAAAGGCAATCTCATTGGCTGGCGCTCATCCCTGTTTTGATTTCAGCAAATCAGTTCGAGCGAACGTTGACAACGTGATTAATATTCATGAACCCAGCACCTCATCAATCCTTAGTGCATTGTATGCATATTGTTATTATTATTAGTAGAATCAGTAGTAATATTATCTTTTAATAATAATTACTAATCTATTACTATTATCTATTTTTTTTACAGAAACACTGAATGACCAACAATATCTTAAACACCACCTCAAGTCTTAAGTTCAGTTAAAATGACAAATATGAATTCATACATGGTTACCAAGTTTTAGTTCTAATTACTAAAGTTCTATCATTAAATAGTGCTTGATTATCATAATATATCATAATGCGTGATTGACTGATATTTACGTTCAGATATTTAAAAAGATGTGCCATTTAAAATATTTAAGCTGATTTGGTGAAATCATATTTTATATATATTTTCATAGTCGTATCAGAATCGTCAAGTCTTGCCTATAGTCGACCAATAGTCGAATCGTGTGTGGGGGGGAGGGGGCGGGTCTTTAACATTTTAAAGCCGCGATGTACAGAACATTACACAAAGATTTAGAAGAAAATGTATAAAAACATTTCGGATCAATAAAACTAAGAAATAACATAAATAACTGCAGAAAGGCCACATTGCAGACTCAATTAAATCGGCTAAATTGCCTGTGCGAGCAGGCTCTAAGTACAGCGCAACATCGGTGCACCGAAAAAATAAACAATTCATTTACAGAATTAAATTAGAACAGAATATACCTTTCTAATAAATAACACTACAAAACGAAATATGTCAGAATCAAGTCATAAGATACAGAACAAATGTGTGCAAAATGCCTAAAGTGCAGGGGAACACATATTCAAAACACAAGCCACAAATAGTTAAATTAGATAACCCTGAGTGATCAATAAATAAAATTAAAATAACGAAAGGATAGCCAGAATTGTCAACTTTGTCTTTTTAACTGCAGAAACAACAATAAACTCTAAACTGGACCGGCAGTCTTTTTAGCTAAACATGTTCACAGCATCCAAAAAAATCAAATTAGAATCGGCTGAAATGTTTTGAAATCACTTGTAGGCTACCCATACCTGATCGAGAAACAAATCCAGTCTTTCACTCGGCCTGTGTCCGTTTGAGTCTTTTCAAATTGTGTGCACAGATAAAATACATTCTAAAACGCTTAACGTTAAAAGATCAGATTCTGTACACACCTTATTAATAAAGCATACTATATAGCCTACAGAAAAGCAGTTGAGCCCAGAATATGAACGCAACACGTTTAATTACACGTTAAGCATTTTCCTTTCATAGAAAACCGTTATTATAAAGAAAACGCTACGTGACTTTCTATAGGAGGAATGAGTTAAGTTCATATTCTGGGTTCATCTGCTTATCTGCACATAGTATGGTTTCTTAATAAGGTGTGTACTGTGTACATGCGTAAAAGTGCCCTTTAAGTGTTTTAAAAGCTTTTTTCACGTTAAGCGACTTAGAATGTCCCGAGGAAAACCAACTTGTTAATGTTGGCCGGCAGAAGTGCGATCATGGTTTTCCTGATGCTTAATCCAGCCTTGGAGAGTATCCTTTCTGATGGTGTGCATCCACACTTTATATTTTCTTATCCCAGACATTTTTAAAGATTTAAATCCCTGCCGCCAAGATGCTGCTCTGTCGGTCACGGATCGAAAGTGAAACTTAAATCTGTCACAGGGGTGGTTGGAGTAATTCACGCACGGTAAATATATTTATTAAAAGCTTTTTTCTTTGCACATTTTTATTTACAGCATTATCATAATAGGCTGTATATTAACGTATTGACAGAAAACCCGGTAATTCTATGTGAAATCAGACATTGAGCACACTCATATAGCCAAAGTGGCATGATCCTCATTTCATAACACCTCTGCGAAGATTCGACCGTGAAATTGGTAGTCGAATCAGGCTCCTCCTATCGAAGCATCGAATCTTCGACTATTCAGGGTCACCCCTAATAAATAGTATATCAGTCTGGTGAGTAAACTAAAAAATGTACTAGCCAATGGCGATTTTATTGCCAAGGTGTGTGTAGAGGGTTGACTGTTATTGTTAGCCTTGTATTTTATGTGCCAGGTGAATATCTTTAATTTTACAAACCATATTTATTGGTGAACCCTGATTAGTTGCCATAATGGCCGATGCCAAAACCAGTATCCAGAGAAGAGAGTGACTGATATAATGCTGATATGAAATACAGTAGTTGAATTTGAATGAACATTTATTTTACACTATATTTGCTCAAAATACAAATATAGATGATATTGATATACTATGAATATTTTTGTTGCAAGGTTATTGATAGATATGAAAATTGACACGATGGAATGACTACCCTAGTGGAAAATAAATATACCAAAATGTATTTGAAATACATTTTTGTTATGCTAAGTATACTCCAAATACATTACATATTTTATGTACAATAAATACCCTGCAATTGTACTTTAGTATGCTAGTGCACTAAAGTATACTTTAGGTACACTTTAACTTGCATTTAAAGACTGATATTATACATAGATCATACTGTCCTTACTAATAGTGATATTAAAACACATTTTAGGCTTAATGCAATAAAGAAGTACTCCAAATACAGTTTAATTATAATATTTATTATCAGTAAGTCTCAAGCGATATGTCAATAAACATGTTAATGAATTTGTAGTATACTTACATGAAATACTTGTTTTTTAAATACATTTTAGTATAGTTTTTTTCACTAGGGTACTTCTGTTAAATGACAAATAGGGTACGCTGTTAAAATATCAGCGAATTAATCGGCCTGGTTGAAATATTGGACTGTCACTTTTCATTATACAGTAATATCCAGGACTGCACTGTTTGCATACTGAATTGTGGTTGTGCTTTTTTATTCTATCTATAGCCGTCCTGTGAAGCATTATGTGTTGATTCCTGTTCATAGCCAACAGAAGACAAAACAGCAACCGTGACTGACACACTGTTTTATTTATGTAGATTCAAAGACTAAAGACTATTTTCCTCCAATTTTAGGATTTCCAGGAACATCTATATCAATCTGGTTCACATCTACTCTGCAACTGTGTTGTTTGGAAGAAAGTCTGAGAAGTTTGATGTCAAGGTATTTTCTTCCTAATTTATTATGGCAATTTTAATAGCAGATCTTTAAAACAAATTCTAAAGGTCATACCAATGTCAGGTTTGACATTTTCCGTTTTTATGCTATTGAAAAATACTTTCATTCTAAGTTTGTGTATATTTGTTGACATAGCATGTGGTGTATGTTTGTTTCAGGTGTTAATGGTGTGTGAGGAAGAAGAGATAGCTAGCTACATCTATCAGATCTCCTTACATACGCTGATGAATTCAGAGAGAGATGGACTGAGCTGGTTGGATAGAGACTGGCTCAGTGTGCGGCCCACAAAGGTGAATGACAGGTCTAAAATGTTCATAGCACACAAAAATTGTCCTATTTATTATTATGTTTCTTTATTTCATCAAAATTATGACTTTTTGTCATTGACCATCAGTGACCCTAAAATCATCTGTCCTCAGGCTATAACTCAGTACTTAATATATATTCAGATTAGTGTTGTCAAAAAACTCGGTACTTCGGTACCAAGTCGGTACTAAAAAAATTAAACGGTTACGGTCCCAGCTTTTCTAGGTACCGAGTACCGGGTTAATCCGGTTCTTGATGCGCTGTCGGAAAGATGCAGAGGTGCGTACTCTTCATAAAAACACTCTGAGACACGGCGACCGGCGCTGCTAATGCGGTGGCTCTGAATCCACTTGTTGACAAGAAAGGAGGAAAGAGCCACATATGGAAATATTTTGAATTAGGCTAATGTCACGTTGCCATAAAGGGCCGTTCACACGTTTATATAGCGCGTTTTTTTTTTTTGCGAGTGCAAATTTCAAATGTAGGCGCGCGGCAAGCGCGCTCATAATAGAAGAGACGTGCGAGCTCGTCTTTCCAGGCTCGCCACTGTTCATGGTTGCATAGCGGAGACACGGGAGAGCAAGCGCTTGTGGAAAGGAGAAAGCGGTGCGATGCGCTCTCCATGATGACGAGGAAGTATCAGAATTAATTGATTTCTAGACCTTGCATTAGAAATCAGCTACAGGGTTCTCTTACGAGAGGTTCTCTCGTATTGCGTAAGCTAGCTTACGCTACGCTACGGGAAAGATTCATCTTTGCTGAGATATTGAAGCCAAAAATTATTTCATAATTTGTATCCATACACAACGCAGTTCCTCTGCGGCAGACCTAGAGCGGGCTAGCTAGCAGCTCATTGGTTCGCTCAGAGAGAACTGCTTAAGCCTATGGGAGAGCGGGACTGAACCCGCTTCCAATGAGAGGCGCCCGCGCGCTCATTGCGTCATGGCCCGCCAGAGTGGGCGTGGCCATGGGGTATATAACAGTCTCTCCCAGGCTTATATGTTGATTCATTTCATCTTCAGCAAGCTGCACGCTTCTGCTGTTTTCTGGGAAAAGCCGTCGCCGTCGAGAAGGCACCTCTAGCGAGCTCACGGACCCTGAAGAAGCAGGCCGTCTTCGCCACCTTCAGCCGCCCTGCAAGCTAAGCCATCCGACGACTGTATCCTTTTTCTCAATTTATATCTGAAAGAGCCGAGCGTCTTTCTAAAGATGCCTCGTTTTTCCTGCGGCTCCTGCCGCGCTCGTCTCGAGGACGGAGACCGCCATGTCATCTGCGCTCTCTGCCTGGGACTCGAGCATGCAGAACTCGCCCTCGCGGATGGAGGTTGCAACTTCTGTGAAAGCCTGCCGTTATCGTCCCTGCGGGCACGACTTCTGGCAGTGAAATCCGCTCCCGCGCCGCCTGTCTCTTCGCCGCGGAAGAAGAAACGCCGCTCACAAAGGCCGCCGGAGCCACCAGCGGAAACATGCGGGCCGCCGCCGCCGCCTCCCGCTTCCCGCTCTCCCTCCCCGCCCCTGCCGGACATACAGTTGCCGCCGAGTGGCCGCTCTGTTGCTTCCGATGACGCCGCGGAGGAGAAGGACTCCTGCTCACTGCTCGCTTCAGACAGTGAAGACTGGTCTTCTCTCGGTTCCACGAGAGAGTCGACGGGGACCCGCGCCGGGATAGAGGAAGAGCTAATGCGCCTCCTCTCACAGGCCGTCGAACGCCTCGGTCTCGAGTGGTCTCCTCCACCCGAGCAGGCCCCGAACCGGATGGACGGCAGCTTTTTTCATCGGCGCTCGACCCCCGCGTGCAACCGGGCCGCTCCATTCCTGCCTGAGCTTCACGCAGAGCTAACAAAGTCCTGGAATGCCCCGCTCTCGGCCAGAAACCGCTCCGATATATCCGCCTCGCTGCGCTCGGTGGACGGAGCCGCCGAAAAAGGCTACTCAGCCATGCCGCCCGTCGAGGACTTGGTCGCCGCGCACCTCTACCCGCCCTCTGCTAGATGGCGTTCTTCACCCACGCTTCCTTCGAAAGCTTGCAGAGCGACCTCGAGCTTTCATGCTCGCGCATACGCCGCCGCCGGTCAGGCCGCCGCTGCGCTTCATTCTATGTCTGTCCTCCAAGTACTGCAGAGCGATATTCTCCGTGAATGTGCCGAAGGCGGTAGGAACCCCGCCCCCGCTGTCACGGATCTGAGAAGTGCTACGGACCTCGCCCTTCGCGCCACTAAAGCCGCCGCACAAGCTCTGGGGAGATGCATGGCCAGCCTGTGTGTTGCCGAGAGACACTTATGGCTCACGCTCGCCGACATGGGAGACTCTGAGTGCGCCGCGTTTCTCAACGCGCCCCTCTCCCCGACGGGCCTGTTTGGATCTGCTGTCACGGGAATCGTCGATCGCTTCTCTGAGGTACAGAAAGCTACTCAGGCGATGAATTTGTTTCTGCCACGCCGCGCTAGCTCTTCCGCGGGCCGCTCTCGCGAGCCTCCCGCCAGAGCTCCGCCACAGCGTCCCCCTCCGCAGACTCAAACAGCCCAGCGCAGACAGGGCGCCCGCCCTCGCTCTCGCTCTGACAGCCGCCGCAGACCGCCGCCCCCACGAGGCCCGCGAACTAAGATCACGCTGAAGCCTGATCATCAGAAGTCTGCCTAGCAAAGTCAAGAAAACGGCGGTTCTCTCCCGCTGCGGCCGGACCGCCGTCAAAGCTTCGCCCTCTGCCAGTCCCCGTTATTTCGCCGACTGCTGTAGTGTTGACCGCCACAAACAAGCCGGTGTCCCAGCCCGCTTGCGAGCGTCAAAAAGCCGTTTTTATGGCTACCCAGAGAAATCTCAAAAAGAGAAAATTTGCCAGTTGTGTACAAAAAGTGCCCACAATCATGTGCTCACCGATACACACAAGCATAACATATCCCGTGTCTCTATCAGAGCCCCATCACATGAAACGGGCAGAGCCCGCTCTAGATTCAGAGAACATAAACACGCCCACGAGCTCGTGCGCGTGTCCCCTCTCTGCTCGCTCTGTTGCACGGCCCATAGACTCCTCTCTGAGTGCAAATCCCGTTGCCACACACATTCAAAGCGTGCCCACACACTGTGTCCAGCCCGCTATGTGCAGCAATCAGGGCAATATAGCCATTCGGCCACTAGCCGCATGCTCCAAAGCGTGGGAAGCCATTCCAGGCATTTCCCCGTGGGTGTTAAGCATTATAAAGAACGGCTATCTGCTGCAGTTTCGCCGCCGCCCGCCTCGTGCGCGCGCGCAGCTCGAATCTACTGTCAGCCCGCTGGCCGCCGGCACGCTCCGCTCAGAAATTGCGACGCTGTTGCAAAAGGGCGCTATAGAGAGAGTCCCGCCATCTATGACCGAGTCGGGGTTTTACGGCCGTTATTTTCTGGTTCCCAAGAAAGACGGCGGCCTCAGACCGATTTTAGATCTCAGGTCTTTGAACAAAGCGCTCATGAAGAGACCGTTCAAGATGCTCACTACCAGGAAACTCCTCGCGCAGGTGCGCCAGGGGGACTGGTTCATCTCTCTAGACCTGAAAGACGCCTATTTTCAGATCCAGATAAATCCCCGTCACAGGCCATTCTTACGTTTCGCCTTCGAGGGTCTTGTTTATCAATACGCCGTTCTCCCGTTCGGCTTATCTCTGGCGCCCCGTACATTCACGAAGTGCATGGACGCGGCGCTCGCCCCCCTGCGAAGCCAGGGGCTGCGCATTCTGAATTATCTGGACGACTGGCTGATTTTGGCCCAATCACAGACGGAGCTTCTGTCGCACTGCGCAGTTCTCCTCAACCATCTGGAAGCGCTGGGTCTCTCTGTCAACTGGTCAAAGAGCTCCCTTCTTCCCAGTCAATCGATTTCCTTCCTAGGAATAGATTTGAACTCGGTCACGATGACGGCTCGCCTGTCTACACAGCGCGCGCGCAGTGTTCAGCGTCTAGCCGCCTCGTTTCAGATGGACGCCCGCACTCCTCTGAAAGCTTTTCAGAGGATGCTGGGTTACATGGCCTCAGCCTCCGCTGTACTTCAGCTGGGCCTTCTGCACATGCGCCCGCTTCAGCTCTGGTTAAACAGCCGTGTACCCCACCGCGCGTGGAACACGGGCCGCCAGCTGATCAAGGTTACGCAGACATGTCTCACGGCGCTGCAGCCATGGACAGTAGCAGAATGGTTTCGCCAGGGCGTCACGATGGGGACCTTTTCCTGCCGAAAAGTCATCTCGACAGATGCATCCAACACGGGTTGGGGTGCAGTCTGCGAGGGCTCACCGGCCTTCGGCCATTGGTCGACTCAGGAAAGCCCCTTACACATAAACTGTCTGGAAATGCTTGCGGTCGAGAACGCGCTCTCGCGCTTTCTCTCGCTCATTCGGGGACACCACGTCCTGATCCGTTCGGACAACAGGGCGGTGGTCTCCTATCTCAACCGTCAGGGCGGTGTCAGATCCAGAAACCTCTGTCTACTGACACACCGCATTCTAGTTTGGTCTCAGAGCCGCCTGCTCTCGCTCAGAGCGACGCACGTGCCGGGCCATCTGAACGACGGTCCAGACATACTGTCCAGGAACCTCATCTCCACAGGAGAATGGTCCCTGAACGCACAAACGGTCCAATCACTGTGGCGGCTATTCGGCAGAGCAGAAGTAGACCTCTTCGCGTCAGAAGAGAACGCTCACTGCCCAATATATTTTTCGAGGAGCGAGGACGCGCTAGCCCAGGAATGGCCTCGCCGCCCGCTCTATGCATTCCCTCCGATCGCTCTGTTACCACAGGTAATTCAGAGGATCAGGGACGCACGCCACTCGGTGCTCCTCATAGCCCCGCGTTGGGAGAGTCAGAATTGGGTTCCGGAGCTCACGCAGCTGTCACAGACAGCCCCGTGGCCCATCCCAGTCAGAGCAGATCTCCTCTCTCAAGCTCGCGGCACGATCTGGCACCCCCATCCACGGCGCTGGGCGCTACATGCATGGGTGATCAACGACTATTCGTCGATTTGCCAGAGGGAGTAAGAAACACTATCATACAGGCTAGAGCACCTTCCACGAGAAGGCTCTATGCGTCTAAATGGTCTGTGTTCTCAAAATGGTGCACCGAAAAACAGCTGGACCCACGGTTACACATCTAAATGCCTGCCCTGCCCTCTGGGCATCAGGGCGCACTCCACTAGAGGCATGGCCTCATCGTGGGCATGGTCCTGTGGAATTTCCATTCATGACATCTGTGTGGCCGCGGAATGGGCCTCCCCGTCCACTTTTGTCAGATTTTACAACTTGGAAGTCCCCGTCTTGCAGGCAAAATTACTAGCTGTCTAACGACCAGCTCTCTAAGAAGCTGCATTTCTGAGAGTCCCTCACAACCGGTTCGCCCCTTGTGCTCTCCTTAAATGCTTTTACACTTCATGTGCCCGCTCTGCTGGCCCCATACATGCTTATGTGTACATTTCATGTGCCCGCTCTGCCGGCCTCATAGTACATTCACTCCACGTTAAAAATCCCCCGGTAGATCCCTGGGATTTCATGTGTGGTGTCATAGCGCGCACGGCGTTGACCAGGTGTTCCCGTAGCGTAAGCTAGCTTACGCAATACGAGAGAACCTCTCGTAAGAGAACGAATCGGTTACCTAACGTAACCTCGGTTCTCTCTAGAAGAGGGAACGAGTATTGCGTTCCCGGCCGTGCTTGCGCTACTAGCGTTTCGCTTCACGCTGAAATAAATCAACATATAAGCCTGGGAGAGACTGTTATATACCCCATGGCCACGCCCACTCTGGCGGGCCATGACGCAATGAGCGCGCGGGCGCCTCTCATTGGAAGCGGGTTCAGTCCCGCTCTCCCATAGGCTTAAGCAGTTCTCTCTGAGCGAACCAATGAGCTGCTAGCTAGCCCGCTCTAGGTCTGCCGCAGAGGAACTGCGTTGTGTATGGATACAAATTATGAAATAATTTTTGGCTTCAATATCTCAGCAAAGATGAATCTTTCCCGTAGCGTAGCGTAAGCTAGCTTACGCAATACTCGTTCCCTCTTCTAGAGAGAACCGAGGTTACGTTAGGTAACCGATTCGTTCTCAAGCTTTGAAGACAGGCAAGAGTGACATTTTTGGATTAAATAAAAGTACAGTTAAGTCAAATAAAACATGTTTTATCTCCTGTATAGTTTGGTAACACTACAATAAGACACCATTCATTAATATTACTTAATGCAACATCAACACATTGAGTGAACAATATATTTTTACAACATTAATTAATGTTTGTGAATGTTATTTAATACAAACACTTGATTGTTCATGTTTGTTCACTTCATTCATTGTGCATTAAATAATGTTAACAGATAAAACTTTTGATTTTAAAAATATATTAGTACATTTTTAAGTTAACCCCATGGAGAATAATTGCTACAGTATATAACTGTTGTTTATTGTTAGGTAATTTTATCTAATGTTATCTAATAAATAGAATCTTATTGTAAATTGTTTTTAATACTACAGTTTCCATCTTTGTAACCGTGATATACACTTTAATATGTGTAAATTTAATCTAAATTAAGCTTTGGTACCGAAATTGGTACCGAGAACCGTGGATTTTCACTGGTATTGGTACCGAATACTGATATTTTGGTACCGTGACAACACTAATTCAGATATTTATTAAAGTTATTTATTAAGATAAATAGAAATGGTCCCTGTACATTTGCGTCCATTTCTATTTTAACCATGCAAAGAAAAAAAAGAAGAGAACCATTGCTGTATTTTTAAAATGCTTTGTTGTATACCAACATTTAAATTAGAACCGAGAACACAAAATTAAATATTGAGTTCGTTTCAGATTTTTATTTGCCTTTTTGCACCTTTATTACACATTTTAAAAATGCACAAATTAATATTGAAAAAATATTTATTTACGAGTTGTCCTTGATTAAATTAGAAATAATGTTTCTCCCTGATTTTCAAATGAGAACTAGAGCCATGTCTCTGGAACCAAGGTAGGTTAATACAATTTGACAAATTAAAACCAAAAAAATAACATTTTACTCTCAATTAACCTCTTAAGTGTCACCGGCCCACCGGTGGGCCCAAATCCATTACATTTTTAAAACAGTAATATCCTATACTAAACCTAAACTAATCTTGACAAACTATATATCATTTGAAAGCTTACAATCTCTAGTTTCCATATTTGGTGATTGATTTTCAAAATGAATGACCGAGGAGCCATAATTTATCAATTTGCAA
Source organism: Tiaroga cobitis (assembly GCA_030578255.1). Lineage (NCBI taxonomy): Eukaryota > Metazoa > Chordata > Actinopteri > Cypriniformes > Leuciscidae > Tiaroga > Tiaroga cobitis. Next base: position 56,053,949 of record CM060595.1, on the reverse strand, counting down.
CAAGAATATTTTCATACTCCTAAGGCGTGTTTAGACCTTTATTTTGAAATAGTGATGAACATGAAAAATCATGAAAGAAGGGTAGAAACCTCAGTTTGTTTTCATGCTAAGAGTTCAAAAGATAGCATCCATTCAATTATTTTAGAAAAAAAGGTCTGAAATTTTTTTAAATATAAAGAAAAAAATTATAGATTCACCATTTGTGATGTGGCAGGAAGCTATAACGCACATACTTGTTCTTTTTGTGTTTCTTAGAGGTTGAATTCATATCAAAATCAGCCAAACTTCTCATATTACTTCTGAATAGGATGTCTACTTCATAAATTGTATGAAAATTGTGGAAATAATGGTTCATATCACTCAAAACACATATGGAAATAGGGGCGCCCTTATATGGGAAGTAATGGAGTCTGGTTATGACCTAGTGAAAAAGTTTGGTACTGCGCCCAAACAAAATCTCACTGAAAGCTAATTTTTTGAGATATCAACCTAAAATTTGAAACACAACTTGTTCAGATTTTTGACTTTGATTTTTTTGCAGTTTTAGAGTCGCCCAGGTTTTGAAAATATATATTTTATATAAAATATGAATAATTAAACTTTTTACATTGTACATTTTCATAAACTCAAACTTCTATAACTTTTTTTCTGTTTCACTTTCCTAATTTATTTCACTTCTACAAAAATCTGCCAAATGTCTTCTTTAAAACGAGACCAATCTTATGTCTATATTCCAAAGCATTCTTGAATTACAACCATTTAAGTTTGAAATGTGCATTTTCATGTATATTCAAAAAAAGGGGGGTGACACTTTGTTAAAACATACTTAAGATATTCATAATATTTCATCTAAGATAACATTTCATTGCTGTATCCCTACTATTTGTCAGCACTGTTAGATGTAAAATAAAAATAAAAACTAAAATAAATAAAAACTTTTATAAAATCAGACAATATCAAAGTCATCATTCTGAATGAGTTCAACAAAATCACATAAGCTATTTATTACAACCAAGGTTTTCCAAGTTATTACCCTAATTGTAAAGGAAATTGATATTTTAAGGATGTCCAATCAGTAGCTAGTAATTAAGTAGCTAGTAACACAGTAAATATGAGTGTGACATTGCAAAATTATCAACAACTATCAACTTCACAAGATTTTCTTCCAATAAATGGAGCTGTAAGTTTAATATCATTTTGTTTGCTCATTTCACTGATGCGTTAATGTGTGTTTATTTTAGGCAGAGCATTGCCTATTGCAGTTTCCCTGCATTAATCCTCTGGTTGCTCAACTGATGTTGAGGAGAGCTCCATCGCTGCAGTGGCTGCTGGGAGCTTCTTTCTCTGAGCTGCAGGAAATGTTCCCACAGATCCCTCACAAAGTCATTAAGGTACTACTAGTGAAACTAGTATCCAAGATCAAACTGTCACAGGGCACATTGTTGGTTAATCAGTCTTGTTGACACTATGTTTCAATCCAAAGTTGCGAATTTAACTTGAGCAAAATTGGAATATTGCATAAATCATTTGCGAATGAAGCACCGTTTCCATCCCATGTGTTTGGAACAAAATTGTCACTTCCAAGGAAATTTGTGCAAAATGTCTGTAAAAAAAATTGAAGTTGCTGCAATTGACCTATCGGTAAGCCCCTCCCCTTGAACGCAGATGAGCCAATGGCAGTTGAGTATCAGTTGCACGGGGAACTCAGACATCTTTAGGTTTCAGCGCCATAGAGAAACATTGGAAGATCCGAAGCTCTCGTGGGTTTTATGGTGTTTATGCTACAAAAATGGTAAAATGATGTGCCCTGGGGTATTTGTAACACTGATTCCATGTATCCTGACAGAATGGGCATGTGTATTAATGTATTGAATCACTGTACTGTGCGCGCGTTCACCAGCGCGTTTCAAACGATTTGTGCAAACGTACCAATTATCTGCTCTATTCGATTGAAGCACGATTTATTTATATCACTGATGTGAGCGCAGTAACCTGGTTCCCTAAGGATTCAACCCCAATCCCAATGAAGACGAAAACATTCATTTTCTGGTTGTCATACTCTCATTAAGTTAGTGAGTCCATGCTAACGTACAAACCTAAATATTAACGTTAACTGTTCTCACGTCATGTACAGTAAAGGTCAAAAACAGCCATGACGACCGTAACATGAGGCTTCTCCCGCTTGCATTGTGATCTGTAAACCCTCACTTCCAAATTAATCGTGTAATGCATCATATTTATTTTAAAATATCCTTCCATGGTATATTTAAGTCCCATTTGAATGCTTCCCGACGATTGGTGGTCCTTCTGTGTCCAAAATTGATCAAAAACAGCTTGGGACAAGGTTTTCACACTGACAGCTGTCATTGTAAGACAGTTAGCTACTCCGTTTGTTTGTCCGAGATAGCAACAGTAACTATGGGGGGCGGGGCTTACCGATAGGGCAAATGAGGAATTGGCTCCTTTTTGTACATCATAAATGACTTCCGCCTCAGAGCGCACTGCAGATGAAACGGAAAAAACACTGTCATGTTATCTTGCATTTGGAGGCGGATGCCTGGTGTTTTGGAACACAATCTTGTGAGATGCATCTGGGTGGTTATTATACCAAATCAATTTATGACAGACTTTGGATCAGGCATTTCAGAATGACCAAACCAACATTTGAGATTCTCTGCGATGAGATTGATCCACTGGTTAGTCCAGTTTAATTAATCACATCCTCTGTTAAAGGTCCCGTTCTTCATGTTTTTTTAAGCTTTGATTGTGTTTACAGTGTGCAATATAACATGTTCATGTTTCGTGTGTAAAAAAAATCAGTATTTTTCTCACAATTTACTTATCTGTATACCGCTGTTTTCACTGTCCAAAAAACGGCCCGATGACTTCCTTGTTCTATGAAGTCCCTCCTTCAGAAATACGTAAGGAGTTCTGATTGTGCCAGCGGTTCCTGTGTTGTGATTCGACAGCAGCTTATCGCACGTTGCCCGGAAAGGTCACGCCTCTTACCATAAATTGGAGATGCATCCGCTGATTTTTATTGTAAAAATGTCCAACATATTACCTTATCAATTTGAGCCGGAATCTGACCCGGAGAACATAGATGAAGAGAATCGATTAGAACCTGTTCAAACACGACTTTTGCTGTTTATTTAGTAGTTGTTATACTTTTAATTGGTTAAATTGTAATGTTAAATGTTACAAACCGTTAAAAAAGCTTGTGGTATATGGTTTTGTCCGTCTGTCGAATTAACGATGGTGATGTTGAATTTTTAAAATAAGTCCATTGTTTATTCCTACCTTAGTTACACGTGTGCACGAGTTTTGATTAGTATATGTTTTATAGGTGTACATGTGGTAAAATGTGCTGCACATAGTTTTAATTGTGGATTATATTTTTCGGGAACCGAGTTAAACATAATTGTAACCATTGATCTCTAAACACAGCGTCCCTGGGAAGGCCAAACAAAGGTGAATTGACTCCGGCATGAAAATAACAGCGTCTCGACGACATGACAACAAACACACTCTACAAACAAAACTCTTCCTCTTCTCCGTGGGAGCGCAACAAGACCACGGCCCCTTTTTTGTGTATTCCTGTGGGCAGAGATTAGTCAAAAAACTGTTCTAGTTACGTCATTAAAAAAGGAAGTAGAGGGATGTAGTCCAAACCGGCCGTTCGCTGTAGGCTTTGAAAGGGGACTTCTGTTAAATAAAATATCTCGCTAGGCATTGAACTTTGAGCTTTATCATTTTACAGGTATTATTTATGCACTAACAGCAACATTACACACTAACTAAAGTTTGAAAAATGGAATCGCGAAGAACGGGACCTTTAAGGCAAAGTCACGTGTGTTTTTTGTTTCGCATAAAAGGAATTTATTTGTTAAATGGGTCCCCATCGTAGATTATGTGCATGTCTTCTTTTAAGATAAAAAGATTGTCTGCATCAAATTGAGCGCATATGTGTTTTATGCTCATTTTTAGAATTTATGCACATCTTGGCGTTTCCATCCAGTGTTTTTTTATGCAATATCCCAAAATTTGCATAAAAATATGTAAAAGGAAACATGGCTTTTTTCACGCTCTCTTTGTTTTTCCGCAGCTTTTCAGTGATATTACAGCTGAGTCCAAAGTCAAAACGGCCACCATGAAGAGTGAGAATACACCCTTCTCACACATAAACAGCCCAGCTCACCCTCCTCATCCTCATCTGCCTCTCTGGACTCAGGATCTTGATACGTTACATCTGGACGATAAGACGCCACGCAGCCAGTTGATTGGTCAGTCTTAGTGTTTAGAGAAGACAAATTTGCTTAAAAACATTACAGACAGGATCCAAAATGAATACTTGCCAAGCACCAAATGTGACAAAAGAATGCTTTGGTCATTATAACTACCGGTATTATTTAAATATTTATGAAAATAAATTATAAAAATAATGATAAGATTTTAAATATATATTTAAAATGAATGTCTAAATATATAAAATAAATGTTAATAACTGAATGTGTTAAAGATTTTGTAAGCATATTGCATAGCTGTGTTTGGAGTTAATTGTTTTATTTGTGATAGCGCAATGAAAAATGCTTAATTGTGTGGACATAATTTTTGGTCAGGCTTTCATACTACATACTATGAGTGCTGCAACCACCTATACAGCACATACTTTCCTTCTATGACACAATATCTCACGGTGCCACAATATATAGATGAATATTGATTGATTTGTACTTGATTGCTTATACTCTTATTACAATAATGACAATGCTAAATATAGTTTATCATTATCAGTCGGGGGCAGTCGTGGCCTAATGGTTAGAGAGTAACCCGAAGGTTGCAGCTTCGATTCTCAATACCCGCAGGAAGCGACTGAGGTGCCCTTTAGCCCGATCACTCCCCAGGCGCCACAGCAAAATGGCTGCCCACTGCTCCGAGTGTGTGTGTCCACAGTTTGCAGTGTTCACTACTCACTGCTCCTAATGTGTGTGCACTAACTTGAATGGGTTAAATGCAGAGGACAAATTCAGAGTATGTCACTATACAGAGAGACTCACGGGGTGTGAAGTTACAAATTACAAATACTCACGTTACTGTAATTAAGTCGTTTTTTTTTCAGAAGGCCTGAAACCGATCTCGAAATATCCGAATGCATCCGTTTTTTTCCTGGTTACACTGTCATAGAACACATCCGATCTGTGTCACATATGAGCAAAAAATCGGAATTGGGTCACATTTCATTGAAAGTGTAAACGAGATGCACGTAGCGATATGTGCACTGCTGCGTCTCTCCCTCGCGCTCGTCATGCAGCCAGATTCGATATGCAGTGCACTATGGCGTTGACTGCATTTCTGACAGTGAGTGACTACAGCTCGTTAATAAGCAACGATTTTTGATTGATCAATTTCATACAATCCGCCTTCATTTAGCAAGTGCACTTCAAAAACATATTTCAAGTTCAGCTTTTTTTTTTTTTTTTTTGGATGCTGCTGATAAAACAGCTTCACTGAGACTACAAAGAGACATGCATTTGTGTGTGTGTGTGTGTGTATTTGTTTCTTTTGTAAGTTTCCCCGGATATAAGTTCCCTATTTAATGCACAATTTTCTTTCCACAAGTTATATTATCAGCATTACAATGCGAGTAAATGTAGCCGTGTAAGGGATGGCGCCCCCCTTCTAGAACAATGTGCATTTACGTTTAAATTGTAACAGATTTAATGGCATGTAATTACAGTAATTATTATATTATCTTGTATGTAATTATTATATTATCTTAGCCTTTTTCAGTGCATTAGGTGAGGTAATGTGATAATATTCGTGATTCTCATTTATTTATCAAAACACTAAAACTGGTACCATTTTGGAGAGAAATTAGGTATTTTTTTGGTATTCTTTATTTAACCCACCATCTCATGGTGTGTGATGCTGAACTATCGGATGAGTTTCTAAAGATTTTTGATATTTTTTTCAGAGCAATAATATTAATTGTTTCTTTATCACATTAGCAGGTCATAACAGAGGACGAGGAGAGGAAACATGGAGAAAAAACGAATTATCTCTTCCAGATTCAACTCACTCTCACTCATTCAACCCCTTTTTGCCAAGTCCGTTCAGCCAAGCTTCAGCTACAGCGAGCGCCTGGCAGCCGCAGGGTGAAGGATTCATTCAAAACCCAAATCTAGTGCCAGGCCGAGCTGTTCCCCGAGGGTCTGCCCGTGTTCCCCTGGCTCCTCTGCCCACTCCTGAAGTGCTGGGGTACAGGAACACTGCATGTGCATTCAGCTTTAGGCCGCAGGGTCAGACTCACCGGAGCTCACCTGAGAATGATCCGCCTCGAAGGACAGGAGAGGAAAGGAAGAGGCGAGGAGGAGAAGACGCCCACAGTGGTACACACACACACACACACACACACACACACACACACACACACGCATGCATGCAGCAACACACATTCCTAACCTGTATGACTTCCTTTCTTCTGCAGAACACTAAAAGGATATTTTGAACAACATTAGATCTATGGAGCTAAAATAGTCTCAATAAGCTCATTTACATTTAACAAAAAGTGTGTATGTATTTGCAAACAGCAATTCACAAATTCATAATCTAAATCATATTGGCAAAATACAAAACATTCAGAAATGTGCATACATACTTGCTTATTTATGAAATTGTGCTTTGAATTTGTGAATCTTAACATGTATGACTTCCTTCTTTCTGTGGAACACAAAAAATATAATTTTAACAACATTAGATCTATGGAGCTAAAATATTCACTCAGTTAATTTGTTCACAAAACATTATTGACAAATGCATAAGTTACTTTACATTCACAAAAAAAAAAATTGCAAACAGCAATTCACAAAAACAACCTTATTTATATTCACAAAACACGAAACATTCAGAAATGTGCATACGTATTTGCGTATTTATGAATTGTGCTTTGCATTTAGGATTGTTAATTTGGTTGTGCATTTGAAAATCGTATTCAAATTTTGTCAATATGAATTGGGTTATGAGTTTGTGAATTGCTGTTTGTAAATATCTAAACTTTTCTTTAGTGAAATAGCTTATGCATTTGTGAATCGTATTTTCTAAATGAATTAATTTAGCTCCATAGGTCTGTAGATCCCATTGCCTTTCACTGTATGGTCGAAAAACAGACATTTTTCAAAATATATTTTGTGTTCCACAGAAGGAAGAAGGTTACACTGTTTTGGAACGACATGATAGTGAAGAAATTATGACAGAATGTCATGTGAAATTTTAAACCGAAATCCACCACAAAAGAATTGGTGTCCAGAGGACAGGAGAGTTTTGCTCCATTATTTTCTGTCTGTGTGTTTATTCGCAGTTCCTCCACACAGCAAGAGAGGAAAACTGCTATATGAGCGAGTTCCAGGCAGGAATGACGGACAGACCAGACTGAGATTTTTCTGAGAAAGTTTTGCTTCTTTCTCTTCAGTTTATCACTCGAAATTTCAGAATATTTCTCATGTTCATATGTATATTTAGTTTTTATGTAGAATATAATGTGAAATTAATACAGTTCATCCATATGTTCGTATGGATATATGAACATATATTTTAATATTGTAGATATTGTTCATATTAAAGATTAACCTATCATCCTTTAGGTGTATTTATAGTATTCTTGGTTCAGAGAACAGTTAACTGAAAAAACATTTGTCATTTATGTATTCTAAATTTACATTTTTATTGAACTAAATTCAAAAATTCAATTCGATTAATAAATTCATCACAATTGCAGAATTTTTTTAGATTCAGGGACAGATTTACTAAACAGGGCACATTAGTGTAAAAGAGCAATTCCCAAAAAGCTTCCCAAAGAAAATTCTGCGCATGATCTACCGACAAATTACACAGCCGCAGCCGGATCATTTAAATAATTTTTTATGATTTATATAATTTATAATTATATTCGATTTTGGGTTATTTTGTATTTATTGATTTTCCCAGGGATCCCAGAGTCATTAGGGGGGAAAAAAGCCTGGAAATGTCATGAAAATTTAAAAATGTTAAAAAGGCATGAACATTTTTATAGTTTATTCATTTTTATAATTTGTATTTTTTTTTCTTCTAATGTTTCTTCTAATGGTCAACTATAAAATAATTTTTAATATATGATGATTAATGACTACTACTAATAATGTAATTTCTGTAACATTTTTTAAATATCTTACAGAAATCATATAAAAAAATAATGAACAGCTAGAAAAGTCATTGAAATTTACTAGTCAAAATGTGCGAACCTTGTTTTATAATTGCGGGGTTTACATTGTTTTTTTCCGATTTATCATTTCAAATGTACATCCGGCACAGCAGAAGGTTTGATCTCTGATTGCTCAAAAGTATTTAGTGCCTTGTTGTTTTTTTCTCTAATTACAAGACGCAGTATTACGTGGCTCCTTTATCCACTGACCTTTAACCTACAGTTGAGAGTGAACGTGAGCACACATGGATCTGTTAGCTTTATAGTATGTACACAGAAGCAGGTGTCAAAAATGCATTCAGATGCAAGAATATTCAAATGTGGCACTTTATTGACAAACAAGCAACTGCGTACATTTCTTGCTACACGTTACTCCTGCTTATTTAGAGGAGGTCACGCTTCTGCTACGCATTTGTGTACTGGTCTGGAACTGAATTAATCATTTGGCATGTGAAGCTGAATTGATTGGCGTTAAAAAAAACATTTTCTAAATTACCGGTCTGGATGTTGATTGGCGACTGTGTTGACAGTGGCCATTAATTTATCTCCCACACCATACACGTTTCCAGCCTCTCGCTATTTTCTTAAATGAGCGTGATAGAAAGATAGTCATTCAATTACAGGACAATCTTCTTATCGCTGACAGTCAGAGCCGAGAGAAAGCAGCGCACGTTGAGAGGAGGAGGAAGAGAGGGAGAGTGATGGGGGTCGGGGGGGCTTATCTCAGCGCGCCAGCAGTCTGACTGCAGCCCCTCGCAGGAATGAGCTCGAGAAAACACACTCCCATAGGGCATTTTCCTCTCTCCATCACGCTCCCTTTCACTCTCTCTGAACCCCCCCCCGTTAGTCTCAGCCTCTGTAAAACACCAAACAGCCTCCATAAATAACTCCCTTCTGAACTGCCACGTCTGCCTACACAAACAAAAGCAAATAAAACCACAGTTTTCGGACACTGGGGGAAGATGTGTGTCCAGTGTAAGGCAGTAAAACACAGCGCTTTAAATAAACACGTCAGTAATGTGACCGTAATCACAGCGCTCTTTCAGATGGAAAAAAGCTGTGAGAACAGGGCATGCTGTTCAAATCTGACCCTTTTTAACCACTCTCTTCATTGCAAGCATTGGGTCAAATCAATTGTCACTCTTACAGCATTGTCAACAATGTACTAAATGCTCAAATAGGAACCTTTCTGAGGCCGTCTGAACAAACCACAAACACTACAGTAAGTTACTTGCTTTTTTTTTTTTTTTTTAGCTAAGTTGTTATTTTTTCCCTTTTCCACCCATTATTTATATATATATATATATAAAGAGTTCAGATGCAAAAGCCTCTAAGTGCCATCTGAAATTTTCTTCTAGAATGATCATTTTTATCAAGCTTGTATATTTAAGTTCAGTAATTTCACTTCAATGACAATGAAAATGACCTATTAATTGTCATTTAAGTGATATTACGGAACTTAAATATACTAGCTTGATAAAAATGATCATTCTAGAAGAAAATTTCAGATGGAACTTAGAGGCTTTTGCATCTGAACTCTTCATATATATATATATATATGTGTGTGTGGCTGAAAATGAAAATGTAAAAATATGAATTATAAAATTAATAGTCAATACATGTTAACATTTAATAAAATGTGTATATTTCAAATTAAATGTGTGTGTGTGTTGTTTAGATATTATTTTATAAATATAATTTTTAAAGCAAAATTGTATTTCTCATCTCATTAGAATTTAGTTCTCAGTTACATTTTAAATATGTAAATATCAGCTTTGTCTTAGAATTTCTTGAAGCTAAATAAAAAGACACATTTGATAGTTCATTTGGATCGCACAGCTCTGATCATTGGTCTCATTATAAGAATTTGATGAGAAATATTTGAATTCATGACAACTATAACATTTGATTACAGACTTTGGGGCGAATCTGAGAGGTCACTGGAGTGTTTTCGCAGGAGAAGCATCTGTGCAGCAGAAGTCTTCATTTAGTTGCACTGCTGGAGTAACGATTGCGATGTGCCACGAGAAACCGCAGCTCAGGTAGGCGTAAAGTTTGAGAGTTTGGTTTCATGCAGGTTTGCGGGTTGTTGAAGTTTTTGGCCGATCTGAAAGGCAGCTCTGCAGGTGCAGGGAGTGTCGAGCGGTCGAGTCTGTATGAATGGAGTCGTGAATTCAACTCCGTTCTAACTGTGTCCGTCCTCTGCCTGACTCCTAATCCCTCCATAATCCCATTATGCAAATCCCCCACAATTCTCAGAGAGACTTTTAACGCAACAATTGCTGCAGCGAGACACCAGCTTTTGATCTGAAGGGAGGTTGAGAGTGCGAGAGAGAGAGAGAGCGAGAGGGGGCTTCGGAGACCTTGGCCCCAAAGAATGTGCTGATCCACAAGCTTGCCTCTGTCATAACCTAGTGTAATTTATGTGAAGCCCCAGGACATGCTAAACAAGATTACCATCATTCAGACAAAACCCATATTATTTCTCTGTCAGGGTGAATATGCTGTGGGTTTTTTGGCAAAGTGTTGTCCAATCAGAGGAAGGTTTTCATTATGATGTCACTTCACTATTGGAAAGAGTCGCTGTAATAGATCTGTTAGCAGGTGGACGTCCAGCACCCCAACAATAGAGAGAAACACATTTTGTACAACGGCCACGTATTCGTTAGAGCTCATAGGCTATAAGTCTGCTTTGAATAGTTCGTGGTTTCTGTTGTTGCCCGATGGGGTGAATGTGGAAGTGTTTAAGATAATAATAATGAATAAACTTAAACTCACATCAGTAAAAATGGTATATGCTGGCTCGTTCACGTCATTAAGTGCCATTAGAGAAGTGCCATTAGAAAAGATCTGCATTTATAAGCTGACATTTAAAGACAGGACAGTATTATTACATTGGATATCACTCTGTGGTTTAAAATGAGAACATGCAAAAACAAAAATATTTGTCAAAACTATTTAGAAGGATAGTGAAGCTTGACTTTAGAGTGTTAATCCTTGGATTATACCTTCCTTTTAATTTTTCTAACCTGTTTATAAAACCAAGCTCTTTATAAATGTGACTGGCAGTGTGAAGTATTTAGTATTTTTTATTGCCTTGAAAATGGAAATTTAAATAGATTCATTTTATAAAGTTAAATATTTTAAAATAGAATTATATTTATGTAATTTAATACTAATTGTATTTAGTATTTAATATAGTTATGAAACTGCTGTGAATTCAAGATTAAATATAAATGATAAAGTAATATAATTCATATAATTTAAACACTTAACAATGTAAAAAATAAAAGAATAGAACAAAGATAAAGAGTACATTAAGAGTTTTTGACACTGCTGCGAAGTCAAGATTAACTCCAGGATATGATGCATGAGACGAAAGCTTTATATTATTGTTTATATTATTGTACACTTGGTTTAAACACTAGACGGCATTTTGTTTTACATGTTCAGTTGGTCAGAAGCTGAATTTCCTTGTGTTCAGCCCCCGAATGCTATAACTGTTAATGGAAACATGATGCATTATGTTAATCAATTTAAACGCATTAATGGCAGATGTAACCCCCCCCCCCCCCCCCCCCCACTCACACTCTGCGACGTCACACAGCAGCGGGACTATAAAAACGAGAGGCACAAGCCAAACCCCACCCCTCCCTCGCATCCTCTCTCTCCTTCACCCTGGTTTCTGTCTTGAGGAGTTTGTTCAAGGGTTCAGTGAGAGTGAGAGGACGGATGTGGGCTTATTACCTGACAGCGTTTTATCTCTCCTAAACACTGCTGCTTTCACCTGCCGTCGGGACTATTTTGGGATTTTTCATGCCAGAAAATTTGTTCCTGATGCCCCAACGTTCATAGAGCTTCAAGACAACGGAAAGTGGTAAGATATCGTTTGTTTGCAACAGAATTATATTCATTTTTCCCCAATATATAATATTCAGACAATGGCATGACCGTCTGTTTTCTTTTTTTTTTTTTTTGAAGAAGTACCGCAGTATCATGACCAGGAAGGTTTTCACCAACACACGCGAGCGCTGGCGCCAACATAATGTCAACACAGCCTTTGCGGAGCTGCGGAAACTCATTCCCACGCACCCGCCTGAGAAAAAGCTCAGCAAGAACGAGATCCTGCGGCTGGCCATGCGCTACATCAACTTCCTGGTGACTCTGCTGGAGAGCCAGGGCGGAGAGCCGTCGACTCACTCGCAAGCCGCGCTCCTCACACTGCTCACGGGGAACATGCAGAACCTGCGCACCGACCGCACCTGGACCAGCGACACCGACCCGCCATCGCCCGGGTCAAGCTGCGACGGCTCAGAAGCGTGGTAGAGCTAAACGCAACGTGCGCGCTTCTGAACTGAGGCGTGAGCATTCTGTGAGAGGATTCTGTGACTGTGACATTTTTTTTAAAGTTCCATCGCCACGGAGAGACAAAGCCGGAGTGGATTTCCGGAACTCGGAATGTTCATGTTCATTATGACATCACAATCACTCATGCTGTTTGGAAACGAGTGATCTGTGGAAACCCAGAGACACTTTATTCACCAGTACTTTAAAATTGCTGTCATGCGTAATCAAGTGGAAACCCTGAACAACATAAGCATTGTCAAGAATGCACTTTGGAAGCATCTCCCCAATACTTTTTAGTATTTATATAATTTAATCTCCTAAAAACTCAAGAATGTTTTGTTTGAGATTGAAGCCAGTAACAAGCTCAGATTTCAAATGTTAATTTATTTGATTGTATTTAATGTGTTTATTTAATATTTATGCTATTAATGGATTCAGCACATGCGACTAGTTGTACATTAAATTGTAATTTATTAAATGGAAAATGTTATTGTTTAAACTACTCTGCATTCACAAATACAAAATATGTTTTGCCAAAGATTATTTTTGTGCATTCATTATTAAAAATTGTAGAATGTATATTTCCCTCATGAAAATTATTATTTATTGTACAAATTTATTAGTCGATTTGATATTAAAATAAGTGAAAAGGCCTATTCAAACATTCTTCGAATTCACTAAAATATTTCGATCAAACATCGTCAGTTTGGTGAAAGTGGTTTCGTCCTGACCAGTTTATGTGAGCATGTATTGGTCTGCTCTGGAGACTCTGATTGGCTTGTATGTTGTGGTCAGATAATTGTTCACTGCAGTGGCAGTTTAAGAGCTGTGTGACCATAGCGATGACCTCTGGCAGTGTCCAAGCCACATGAGAGAGGGGATTGTAGACACAGCTTAACTTTTGGTCTGAGGCCAGAGGTCATCTTGGAGTCAAAATCCACACTCGTCAGTGACCAGTCAGGTGTATGTTTGCGTTACAATCGAACATCGGTACAGATTGTTTTAATTAGACGTTTAAAGGACTGACAAGACTGATAAAAAAGGATTCATATACACAGATGACGCAGAAGAAAGACTATTTCAAACGTTTAGTAACTGGCCCAATCTCATAAGACATGTAAAGAACACATCCAAGTCAGATTTCACCACAAAACCAGGAGAACAAAAGCAAGAAATTATGTTTTGCATGAAGAAAATACTCTAGTTTAGGACCATTCTTTTTTATTTTGCATTGTGATATTTTTATGGCAATTAAGCACTTAATCTCAATGTCAAAGGTAATTTATGTTGTTTTGAATGTAATTTCTTTTATTTGAATTCTTACAGTATAAGAATAAGGTTTTTAGCATTATATTAATTAACATTTTTTGTTTAAGCCAGGATGTCAAATTAAAAAGGCTCGATTTTCCCCATGCAATTTTTTTTTTCTTTTGATTTTTGGGGTGAAATATGATCTGACCCTTACTAAGTGACATTCAGCCTATTATAAGATGATTTTGGATAAATGCATGTAACAGTGCGAATGAGCATATCCATCATTTATGTTCAGATCACTTTAGTCAATAGGCCAAATTTGACCTTAAATGTAAAAAATATTCTGTTAAATCTCACTTAGCCTTGTTGGAATCATCATCACGGAGGAAGAGTGAGTTTATGGGCAGCTGTTCATACCACTTTACCCGTCTGCAATCAGCAGCTGACTGCCCTCTGTACTAATCACCATTTAACACAACACACAATCACAACCGCAAACACCAAAAAAAGGAAACTTTGTGATCCTAAAACCAAACACGGAAAAGCAAAGCTCATATGGCGAGTGCGAGTTACTAATGCTTATTTAAACTAACCCTTCTGTTTTAGATCTCATGTTCAAACAACACACATCATGCATCGTAACTTTGAATATCGACAAACAATTTTCAGAATATATACCAAGCATATAAACTATTAATTTATTGCACAGCTCTATATATAAAGTGGGAAACAGGCTATATCCTACTTTTCTTTAGCATACATAAAGTATACTCGCATAAAGCATATATATATATATAGCAAATCTCAACAGCTTAATTTTTTTTATGGAATCATATTATCGCCCAGCTCTTTATATAAAGTCGGATCTATACTGTAAGTTTGTCCAACTTTATCCACACACATACAGTACACACATCTAGGGTGATAGGCTATATACTATATAGCAAAACTAAACTGCTTGATTTTTTATTTTGCTTCAAAATGCAACTATATTATCGCCCAGCTTTTTATACAATGTTGTATATATAAGTACAAACTTTATCTGCATACATACAGTATACTCCCATATTATAAACTATATAGCAAATCTCAACTGCTTGATTGCTTGTATCGTCACAAAATAAACGATATTATCGCCCAGCTGTAATCTGCTAAATGTGACTTTAAGGCATGGAGATTTGAAGATAGTATAAAGCATAATGATTTTTTGTGAAGCTGCTTTGAAACGATGCATATTGTGAAGAGGGCTATATAAATAAATTGGACGATGCACATCTAAGACTCCTTACATCAATATATTGTGCTGTGCTATGTTTAAACTGATAAATCTGCTATGATTAGACCCGAGCTCTGTAACGCAGCGACTGATATTTAAAGCGAATTTTAAAACGATGAAAAGAGAGTAATTATTAATAATAAATAATAAACAGAATCCGTTTCAGCATGACTAATACATCCCACGTCTCCTCTTCTTTCCAAGTGTCCTCCTCTCCTTCACTGTTCTACTCCAAGTATGCGGCTAATCTTCTATTGAGTGTGCTTTTCCTTATCGGAACCCCACACTCTGCCTAAATCTGTTATCACAATGGAGCAGATCATGGGCTTCTCCCTCCCTCCCCCTCTCACATGCATTCACTCCCGCGCTCCGTTGCCCTCCCCGAAAGAAGGCTGAATGCAGAAGTGTCTCTGGTGCCAACCGATTAGCCCTGATCTCTTTATACGTCTAAACCAATTCACATGCTGCATGCTAAATTTTTCCCACTGTCTGAGCCCCCGTCTCCAAAAAAAAGGAAGGGCTGGAGGGGTCATAAATCCTTATATTTAGGCCCCCCACCCCCTTCAAAAAATAAATAAGGCACGCATGGAAGAGAGGGTAGAAAGTGTTATCTGTGTGAGACAGGAGAGCTGGTTCGAGAGCAGGCAGGTGCATTGCTGGCCGGAGAGACACTATTGTTGGCCGGACAGCGGCTCTCTCCTCTAGAGCACTTTTTTTTATGGCACACTGACAATCCAATGATCTGTGAACAGATTAGGCAAATCTATACTTCAAAAAAGCATCATGCTGTAACTTACTGAGGAAGAAGAGTTGGAACATTTTGGATTAGGGGAAAAGTAAAACCTCTGAAACCAAATCTGTGGAGAAGGCTCTAAATGTTTGGTAATATTTTAGATGCTATTGATGAATATGTACACTTCCCAGTGTAATGCGTTAAGGCTGGAATACACTGCACATTCAATCTGGAAGAGTTGACAGTTTACTGTCAAAAAATATATTTTTAATTTAAATAAAACTAAGATTAGTGGATTATGTTTTAAAAGAAAATACGGTCAGTCTTTCTACAAAATGTCATATTCAATTAAATGTGTTGTTTGCAGTTTCTTTGCAAATCTGTTTAATATTTACTAGCAATTTCTGGGTAAAATTGTTTCAAAGTGAAAACTTTTTTTTAACACCATCCTGGGCTGTTAGGGTTGACAGATTTTGCAGAAAATCATGCAGTGATGGGCACATAATGCATTTTTTTTTAGCTTCAGACTATAAAAATCCAGCCAGTCGGAGGATATCATTATATTTTGAGCTGATTGAGAACACATTGTCTCCTAGCAACGTGGTGCATATTTCTGCGTGAGTTTGATGTTCCGGTTCAATTTACTGTACGATTCCAAGTTATCATTTCTAAGTTGGCAATGATATCTAGTGCTTTGAAATCTGTTCAGATGGATAGATAGATATATAGATCATTTTTATTTGTGAATATATTTATATTTTATAATGTTAAATATATTAATATGATTAATATATAATATAAAATAAGAAGTAAAAAAAATAAGATTAAAATATTAAATGATACATCAGAAAATAAGAATGATATTTTATAAGAATGCATAATTGACCTATGGCTAAGCCACGCCCCCAAACGCGATGAGCCAATCACAGTGTGCATAGCTAACCCAATACACTCGGACATTTTCTGCTTCCACGTCCATTGAAATGCATTGCAGTTAGTCAGTTTTCATTTGTTTTTATATGTTTTTTCTTGTCATTTTAAGTTTAAAATGGTCAAACGGTGTGCATGGGGTACATGCAACTCCGACACTCGGTATCCCGAGAGGCTGGGCGACGGTGTGTATTTCTTACCCTTTTCCAAGCCACATCTCAACCAAGATAAGTGTCTGCTCTGGATAAAGTTATGCGGTAGACCACAACACCAACTAAACGTGGATAAAAGCAACAATTAAACAAGGATGTCTACATCTGTTCTAAGTCAACAACGTATTTGAACGTTATCTTTAACATCTCTAACGTAACGTTAGCCTAACATTAGAAAACGTTGACGTTAGCTTCTAGCTGCGTTTTACATCATGCCACTTAGTTTCATTAATGTATCTTTAAATAACCGAGATAACAAATGTTAACAATGTTGTGTTGAATGATTAATGTAAATACTGCAGTGCATGAACAATGCTGATCCTCTATCTTGTTGTCTGAGATGGTGATGGCAACGAGATGCGGTTTATCACGTTTACACTGTGACCTGTAAATTTTTGACTAGAGCTGAAGCTTTTCATCGACCTTCTCAACAATACAATTATTAATATAACCCTCCAATGGCCCTTTTGGTGACTTCGAGGTGATATATAATCTTTCTGTCTCCAAAAATCATCAATTGCCTCCTGTGAGATGTCTCCTACTGTGACAGCGCCTGTCACCAAATGTTGACTGTTTGTCCGACTAAGTGGAGGGGGTGTGGCTTAGCCATAGGTCATTTGTGCTCTAGTTTTGGTTATTCATTACTAAACATTACTGTCCCTGGCCTAGTGGTTACTGGAGAACTTTGACTGACTGCTTTTATTTTGAAAAACTTCACAAGTTTTTTGGGAGGGTGCTCGGGTAACATTACTATTTCGGGCCGTAAATGTGAAAGTGTGATTTGTCGGGCCGTGGAAGAGCGACAAGGTAAACAAGGAAGCAGGAAAAGACTATGTTTTTCTAAACCTGCATGTATAATTATGAAACAATCTTTCACTACTTGAAATTTCATGTCAACTACATATTCACAAATTAACTAAACGTTTCGGACAAAAAAAAATCAGGGTAACACTGTAATATTACAGTCCTTATTACACGTTACATGTAATTACTCTGTACTTAAGTGTATAATTACACTGTAACACGGACGTCTTAAAATAAATTGTAACTGAAATCAATTAGGTGTCATCATCATAGTTTGTATAGTTTTTGCTTCGAAAATTTTATACGTTTTGTACGAGGCTGAATCCAGCTACTTATTCGCAGCTACTTATTGACGCTATCCGTTCCACCTTAAATGACGCGAACTTCCGCGTTTGACGCTCTACTTATTGACGCTCGAGTTTAGGGACCGTGTGCTTTTCTCTCTTTTTTGCGTTTTTGAAAGGTTGTGTTAGGCCTACTTTTTTTGTCTATTTTTAGAATAAAATAATAATAAAAATGTTTAAATGCAAATAAAACTGATATATCAGCGAAAATGGACTGTAAAAATATAAAGGCACATAAGGCTACAGTATTTTTTAATTATTGTGCATGTCATTAGCTCAATTTAAGGACCATGTGGGTTTTCACTTATTCACACATTTTTTATATTTTCAGAAAAGAATAGCCTAATTAACATAATTTTAAGGTATTTAAATACATTCAATACATGTATTGTTTTGTATTATTATGACAAAATATAATTTGTATTAATAAAATTACAGCCTCTTATGAAGATTTCAGATGACCCAGCACCTTTGAAGATTAAACCTTCCCCTGCAAGGACTCCAGAATCAAACATGGATGATTGTAAAAACATTATCATTACGTTAAACTGCACACTAATCTTGGTAAAATGCATGTTTGATATTTGTAAATATTTTTTTTTACTAACTTATATAAATGTACTTTCTGATATCTTATAAAATCCTAATGTGATTTTGTAACACAGAAACCTGCATTTTCTGTAAAGCTCCTTTTAAATGATGTATTGTGAAAAGCATTATACATATGTATGTATGAATTAAATTAATTGACTTGTAAGCATTCAGTTTTTACTGTACAACTATTTTTTAATGAATTTTTGAATTTTGCATTTCAGTGCTCAATGAACCGCCTAATGCATTTTCTGGCCATTTCGCTGTGCTGTTTCTTGGCCAACTCAGAGGGTGCGTTAAATTGGACATTGTCCCTTTATAATAGATCTACTCTTCTAACGAAATCCAAATTTTGAGGAGTTTTTACTGTAGAATTATTTTTTTATGAATTTTTGAATTTTGCATTTTACACAGTGCTCAATGAGCCGCCTAATGCATTTTCTGGCCATTTCGTGGCGCTGTCTCTCGGCCGCCTCCAAGAGGGTGCGTTAAATTGGACATCATCCTATTATAGGACAGCTGTTCCTCTAAAGAAATTCTAATTTTTAGCATTTTTTACTGTAGAATTTTTTTTTAATGAATTTTTTAATTTCGCATTTTACACAGTGCTCAATGAGCCGCCTAATGCATTTCTGGCCATTTCGCGGCGCTGTTTCTCGGCCACCTCAGAGGGTGCGTTAAATTTGACATTGTCCCTTTATAGTAGAGCTACTCCTCTAACGAAATCAACAATTTGAGCAGTTTTTACTGTAGAATTTTTTTTTAATGAATTTTTGAATTTTGCATTTTACACAGTGCTCAATGAACCGCCTAATGCTTTTTCTGGCCATTTCGCGGCGCTGTTTCTTGGCCACCTCAGAGGGTGCAATTGTCCATTTATAGTAAAGCTACTCCTCTAACGAAATCCACAATTTGAGCAGTTTTTACTGTAGAATTTTTTTTTAATGAATTTTTGAATTTTGCATTATACACAGTGCTCAATGAGCCGCCTAATGCATTTTCTGGCCATTTCGCGGCGCTGTTTTTCGGCAGCCACAGAGGGTGCGTTAAATTGGACATCATCCTATTATAGGACAGCTGTTCCTCTAAAGAAATTCAAATTTTTAGCATTTTTTACTGTAGAATTTTTTTTTTATGAATTTTTTAATTTCGCATTTTACACAGTGCTCAATGAACCGCCTAATGCTTTTTCTGGCCATTTCGCGGCGCTGTTTCTTGGCCACCTCAGAGGGTGCGTTAAATTGGTTATTGTCCATTTATAGTAAAGCTACTCCTCTAACGAAATCCACAATTTGAGCAGTTTTTACTGTAGAATTTTTTTTTAATGAATTTTTGAATTTTGCATTTTACACAGTGCTCAATGAACCGCCTAATGCTTTTTCTGGCCATTTCGCGGCGCTGTTTCTTGGCCACCTCAGAGGGTGCAATTGTCCATTTATAGTAAAGCTACTCCTCTAACGAAATCCACAATTTGAGCAGTTTTTACTGTAGAATTTTTTTTTAATGAATTTTTGAATTTTGCATTATACACAGTGCTCAATGAGCCGCCTAATGCATTTTCTGGCCATTTCGCGGCGCTGTTTTTCGGCAGCCACAGAGGGTGCGTTAAATTGGACATCATCCTATTATAGGACAGCTGTTCCTCTAAAGAAATTCAAATTTTTAGCATTTTTTACTGTAGAATTTTTTTTTAATGAATTTTTTAATTTCGCATTTTACACAGTGCTCAATGAACCGCCTAATGCTTTTTCTGGCCATTTCGCGGCGCGGTTTCTTGGCCACCTCAGAGGGTGCGTTAAATTGGTTATTGTCCATTTATAGTAAAGCTACTCCTCTAACGAAATCCACAATTTGAGCAGTTTTTACTGTAGAATTTTTTTTTAATGAATTTTTGAATTTTGCATTATACACAGTGCTCAATGAGCCGCCTAATGCATTTTCTGGCCATTTCGCGGCGCTGTTTTTCGGCAGCCACAGAGGGTGCGTTAAATTGGACATCATCCTATTATAGGACAGCTGTTCCTCTAAAGAAATTCTAATTTTTAGCATTTTTTACTGTAGAATTTTTTTTTAATGAATTTTTTAATTTCGCATTTTACACAGTGCTCAATGAGCCGCCTAATGCATTTCTGGCCATTTCGCGGCGCTGTTTCTCGGCCACCTCAGAGGGTGCGTTAAATTTGACATTGTCCCTTTATAGTAGAGCTACTCCTCTAACGAAATCAACAATTTGAGCAGTTTTTACTGTAGAATTTTTTTTTAATGAATTTTTGAATTTTGCATTATACACAGTGCTCAATGAGCCGCCTAATGCATTTTCTGGCCATTTCGCGGCGCTGTTTTTCGGCAGCCACAGAGGGTGCGTTAAATTGGACATCATCCTATTATAGGACAGCTGTTCCTCTAAAGAAATTCAAATTTTTAGCATTTTTTACTGTAGAATTTTTTTTTAATGAATTTTTTAATTTAGCATTTTACACAGTGCTCAATGAACCGCCTAATGCTTTTTCTGGCCATTTCGCGGCGCTGTTTCTTGGCCACCTCAGAGGGTGCGTTAAATTGGTTATTGTCCATTTATAGTAAAGCTACTCCTCTAACGAAATCCACAATTTGAGCAGTTTTTACTGTAGAATTTTTTTTTTATGAATTTTTGAATTTTGCATTATACACAGTGCTCAATATTCCGCCTATTGCATTTTCTGGCCATTTCGTGGTGCTGTCTCTCGGCCGCCTCAGAGGGTGCGTTAAATTGGACATTGTCCCTTTATAGTAGAGCTACACTTCTAACGAAATCCAAATTTTGAGCAGTTTTTACTGTAGAATTATTTTTTAATGAATTTTTGAATTTCGCATTTTACACAGTGCTCAATATTCCGCCTATTGCATTTTCTGGCCATTTCGTGGTGCTGTCTCTCGGCCGCCTCAGAGGGTGCGTTAAATTGGACATTGTCCCTTTATAGTAGAGCTACACTTCTAACGAAATCCAAATTTTGAGCAGTTTTTACTGTAGAATTAGTTTTTAATGAATTTTTGAATTTCGCATTTTACAGTGCTCAATATTCCGCCTATTGCATTTTCTGGCCATTTCGTGGTGCTGTCTCTCGGCCGCCTCAGAGGGTGCGTTAAATTGGACATTGTCCCTTTATAGTAGAGCTACACTTCTAACGAAATCCAAATTTTGAGCAGTTTTTACTGTAGAATTATTTTTTAATGAATTTTTGAATTTCGCATTTTACACAGTGCTCAATATTCCGCCTATTGCATTTTCTGGCCATTTCGTGGCGCTGTCTCTCGGCCGCCTCAGAGGGTGCGTTAAATTGGACATTGTGCCATTATACTAGTGCTACTCCTCTAACGAAATTCAAATTTCTAGCAGTTTTTACTGTAGAATTTTTTTTTAATGAATTTTTTAATTTTGCATTTTAGTGCTCAATGAACCGCCTAATGCATTTTCTGGCCATTTCGCGGCGCTGTTTCTTGGCCACCTCAGAGGGTGCGTTAAATTGGACACTGTCCCTTTATAGTAGAGCTACTCTTCTAATGAAATCCAAATTTCTAGCAGTTTTTACTGTAGAATTTTATTTTTATGAATTTTGCTTTTCACAGTGTTGTTCAGGTGCAGGGATAGTCCAATTGCATCATTAATTACGTCTCCCTCCTTGATGGGTAGGTTTAGGTATGTTTAAGAATTTGGTCCCAATTCCCTGTAATGGTTAGCTTTTAGTGCTTGTTCGGGTGCAGGGATAGTCCAATTGCATTCTAATTACGTCTCCCACTTGTGACGGGAAGGTTTAGGTATGTTTAAAGGATTTGGTCCTGTTTAAAGAATTTGGACCTGTAATGGTCCCAATTCCCTGTAATGGTTAGCTTTTAGTGCATGTGCAGGTGCAGGGATGGTCCAATTGCACCCTAATCACGTCTCCCTCGTGCGAACACAGTCTCATCCCAAGGCGTCATCTAACTGACGCTTTTTACCATGCGTCAACATGCCGACGCACATGGCACCCTTTAGCGTCAGTTAGATGACGCTTCCGTTATGGGTAGGTTTAGGTCTGGGGTAGGGTTAGGGTTAGACCACTAGGAGGCGCGTCTCATATTGACGCTTAAAGGGTGCCATGTGCGTCGGCATGTTGACGCATGGTCAAACATGGTCAAAAGCGTCAGTTAGATGACGCCTTGGGATGAGACTGGGCTGTCGTGCGAAGGGTAGGTTTAGGTATGTTTAAAGAATTTGGTCCTAATCCCCTGTAATGGTTAGCTTTTAGTGTTTGTGAAGGTGCAAGGACAGCCCAATTTCATCCTCAGTACGTCTCCCTCCTGTGAAGGGTAGGTTAAGGTATGTTTAAGGAATGTGGTCCCAATTCCTGTAATGGTTAGCTTTTAGTGCTTGTTCAGGTACAGGGATAGTCCAATTGCATCCTAATTACATCTCCCTCCTTGACGGGCAGGTTTATGTTTGTTCAAATAATTTGGTCCTAATCCCCTTTAATGGTTAGCTTTTAGTGCTTGTGCCGGTGCAGGGATAGTCCAATTGCACCCTAATTACGTCTCCCTCGTGTGAAGGGTAGGTTTAGGTATGTTTTAAAGAAATTGGTTCCAATTCCCTGTAATGGTTAGCTTTTAGTGCTTGTGCAGGTGCAGGGATAGCCCAATAACATCCTAAATACTTCTCCCTCATGTGAAGGGTAGGTTTAGGTATGTTTATGGAATTTGGTCCTAATCCCCTGTAATGGTTAGCTTTTACTGCTTGTGCAGGTTCAAGGACAGCCCATTTGCTTCCTAACTACGTCTCCCTCCTGTGAAGGGTAGGTTAAGGTATGTTTAAAGAATTTGGTCCCAATTCCTGTAATGGTTAGCCTTTAGTGCTTGTTCAGGTGCAGGGATAGTCCAATTGCACCCTAATTACGTCTCCCTCGTGTGAAGGGTAGGTTTAGGTATGTTTTAAAGAAATTGGTCCCAATTCCCTGTAATGGTTAGCTTTTAGTGCTTGTGCAGGTGCAGGGATAGCCCAATTGTACCCTAATTACGTCTCCCTCCTGTGGAGGGTAGGTTTAGGTATGTTTAAAGATATTGGTCCCAATTCCCTGTAATGGTTAGCTTTTAGTGCTTGTGCCGGTGCAGGGATAGTCCAATTGCACCCTAATTACGTCTCCCTCCTGTGAAGGGTAGTTTTAGGTATGTTTCAAAGAAATTGGTCCCAATTCCCTGTAATGGTTAGCTTTTAGTGCTTGAATTTTTTTGAATTTTGAATTTTGCATTTTACAGTGCTCAATGAACCGCCTAATGCATTTCTGGCCATTTTGCGGCGCTGTTTCTTGGCCAACTCAGAGGGTGCGTTAAATTGGACATTGTCCCTTTATAGTAGAGCTACTCTTCTAACGAAATTCAAATTTCTAGCATTTTTTACTGTAGAATTATTTTTTAATTAATTTTCGAATTCGCATTTTACACAGTGCTCAATGAGCCGCCTAATGCATTTTCTGGCTATTTCGTGGCGCTGTTTTTCGGCAGCCACAGAGGGTGCGTTAAATTGGACATCATCCTATTATAGGACAGCTTTTCCTCTAAAGAAATTAAAAATTTTAGCATTTTTTAGTGTAGAATTTTTTTTTTATGAATTTTTTAATTTCGCATTTTACACAGTGCTCAATGAACCGCCTAATGCTTTTTCTGGCCATTTCGCGGCGCTGTTTCTTGGCCACCTCAGAGGGTGCGTTAAATTGGTTATTGTCCATTTATAGTAAAGCTACTCCTCTAACGAAATCCACAATTTGAGCAGTTTTTACTGTAGAATTTTTTTTTAATGAATTTTTGAATTTTGCATTTTACACAGTGCTCAATGAACCGCCTAATGCTTTTTCTGGCCATTTCGCGGCGCTGTTTCTTGGCCACCTCAGAGGGTGCAATTGTCCATTTATAGTAAAGCTACTCCTCTAACGAAATCCACAATTTGAGCAGTTTTTACTGTAGAATTTTTTTTTAATGAATTTTTGAATTTTGCATTATACACAGTGCTCAATGAGCCGCCTAATGCATTTTCTGGCCATTTCGCGGCGCTGTTTTTCGGCAGCCACAGAGGGTGCGTTAAATTGGACATCATCCTATTATAGGACAGCTGTTCCTCTAAAGAAATTCAAATTTTTAGCATTTTTTACTGTAGAATTTTTTTTTAATGAATTTTTTAATTTCGCATTTTACACAGTGCTCAATGAACCGCCTAATGCTTTTTCTGGCCATTTCGCGGCGCGGTTTCTTGGCCACCTCAGAGGGTGCGTTAAATTGGTTATTGTCCATTTATAGTAAAGCTACTCCTCTAACGAAATCCACAATTTGAGCAGTTTTTACTGTAGAATTTTTTTTTAATGAATTTTTGAATTTTGCATTATACACAGTGCTCAATGAGCCGCCTAATGCATTTTCTGGCCATTTCGCGGCGCTGTTTTTCGGCAGCCACAGAGGGTGCGTTAAATTGGACATCATCCTATTATAGGACAGCTGTTCCTCTAAAGAAATTCTAATTTTTAGCATTTTTTACTGTAGAATTTTTTTTTAATGAATTTTTTAATTTCGCATTTTACACAGTGCTCAATGAGCCGCCTAATGCATTTCTGGCCATTTCGCGGCGCTGTTTCTCGGCCACCTCAGAGGGTGCGTTAAATTTGACATTGTCCCTTTATAGTAGAGCTACTCCTCTAACGAAATCAACAATTTGAGCAGTTTTTACTGTAGAATTTTTTTTTAATGAATTTTTGAATTTTGCATTATACACAGTGCTCAATGAGCCGCCTAATGCATTTTCTGGCCATTTCGCGGCGCTGTTTTTCGGCAGCCACAGAGGGTGCGTTAAATTGGACATCATCCTATTATAGGACAGCTGTTCCTCTAAAGAAATTCAAATTTTTAGCATTTTTTACTGTAGAATTTTTTTTTAATGAATTTTTTAATTTAGCATTTTACACAGTGCTCAATGAACCGCCTAATGCTTTTTCTGGCCATTTCGCGGCGCTGTTTCTTGGCCACCTCAGAGGGTGCGTTAAATTGGTTATTGTCCATTTATAGTAAAGCTACTCCTCTAACGAAATCCACAATTTGAGCAGTTTTTACTGTAGAATTTTTTTTTTATGAATTTTTGAATTTTGCATTATACACAGTGCTCAATATTCCGCCTATTGCATTTTCTGGCCATTTCGTGGTGCTGTCTCTCGGCCGCCTCAGAGGGTGCGTTAAATTGGACATTGTCCCTTTATAGTAGAGCTACACTTCTAACGAAATCCAAATTTTGAGCAGTTTTTACTGTAGAATTATTTTTTAATGAATTTTTGAATTTCGCATTTTACACAGTGCTCAATATTCCGCCTATTGCATTTTCTGGCCATTTCGTGGTGCTGTCTCTCGGCCGCCTCAGAGGGTGCGTTAAATTGGACATTGTCCCTTTATAGTAGAGCTACACTTCTAACGAAATCCAAATTTTGAGCAGTTTTTACTGTAGAATTAGTTTTTAATGAATTTTTGAATTTCGCATTTTACAGTGCTCAATATTCCGCCTATTGCATTTTCTGGCCATTTCGTGGTGCTGTCTCTCGGCCGCCTCAGAGGGTGCGTTAAATTGGACATTGTCCCTTTATAGTAGAGCTACACTTCTAACGAAATCCAAATTTTGAGCAGTTTTTACTGTAGAATTATTTTTTAATGAATTTTTGAATTTCGCATTTTACACAGTGCTCAATATTCCGCCTATTGCATTTTCTGGCCATTTCGTGGCGCTGTCTCTCGGCCGCCTCAGAGGGTGCGTTAAATTGGACATTGTGCCATTATACTAGTGCTACTCCTCTAACGAAATTCAAATTTCTAGCAGTTTTTACTGTAGAATTTTTTTTTAATGAATTTTTTAATTTTGCATTTTAGTGCTCAATGAACCGCCTAATGCATTTTCTGGCCATTTCGCGGCGCTGTTTCTTGGCCACCTCAGAGGGTGCGTTAAATTGGACACTGTCCCTTTATAGTAGAGCTACTCTTCTAATGAAATCCAAATTTCTAGCAGTTTTTACTGTAGAATTTTATTTTTATGAATTTTGCTTTTCACAGTGTTGTTCAGGTGCAGGGATAGTCCAATTGCATCATTAATTACGTCTCCCTCCTTGATGGGTAGGTTTAGGTATGTTTAAGAATTTGGTCCCAATTCCCTGTAATGGTTAGCTTTTAGTGCTTGTTCGGGTGCAGGGATAGTCCAATTGCATTCTAATTACGTCTCCCACTTGTGACGGGAAGGTTTAGGTATGTTTAAAGGATTTGGTCCTGTTTAAAGAATTTGGACCTGTAATGGTCCCAATTCCCTGTAATGGTTAGCTTTTAGTGCATGTGCAGGTGCAGGGATGGTCCAATTGCACCCTAATCACGTCTCCCTCGTGCGAACACAGTCTCATCCCAAGGCGTCATCTAACTGACGCTTTTTACCATGCGTCAACATGCCGACGCACATGGCACCCTTTAGCGTCAGTTAGATGACGCTTCCGTTATGGGTAGGTTTAGGTCTGGGGTAGGGTTAGGGTTAGACCACTAGGAGGCGCGTCTCATATTGACGCTTAAAGGGTGCCATGTGCGTCGGCATGTTGACGCATGGTCAAACATGGTCAAAAGCGTCAGTTAGATGACGCCTTGGGATGAGACTGGGCTGTCGTGCGAAGGGTAGGTTTAGGTATGTTTAAAGAATTTGGTCCTAATCCCCTGTAATGGTTAGCTTTTAGTGTTTGTGAAGGTGCAAGGACAGCCCAATTTCATCCTCAGTACGTCTCCCTCCTGTGAAGGGTAGGTTAAGGTATGTTTAAGGAATGTGGTCCCAATTCCTGTAATGGTTAGCTTTTAGTGCTTGTTCAGGTACAGGGATAGTCCAATTGCATCCTAATTACATCTCCCTCCTTGACGGGCAGGTTTATGTTTGTTCAAATAATTTGGTCCTAATCCCCTTTAATGGTTAGCTTTTAGTGCTTGTGCCGGTGCAGGGATAGTCCAATTGCACCCTAATTACGTCTCCCTCGTGTGAAGGGTAGGTTTAGGTATGTTTTAAAGAAATTGGTTCCAATTCCCTGTAATGGTTAGCTTTTAGTGCTTGTGCAGGTGCAGGGATAGCCCAATAACATCCTAAATACTTCTCCCTCATGTGAAGGGTAGGTTTAGGTATGTTTATGGAATTTGGTCCTAATCCCCTGTAATGGTTAGCTTTTACTGCTTGTGCAGGTTCAAGGACAGCCCATTTGCTTCCTAACTACGTCTCCCTCCTGTGAAGGGTAGGTTAAGGTATGTTTAAAGAATTTGGTCCCAATTCCTGTAATGGTTAGCCTTTAGTGCTTGTTCAGGTGCAGGGATAGTCCAATTGCACCCTAATTACGTCTCCCTCGTGTGAAGGGTAGGTTTAGGTATGTTTTAAAGAAATTGGTCCCAATTCCCTGTAATGGTTAGCTTTTAGTGCTTGTGCAGGTGCAGGGATAGCCCAATTGTACCCTAATTACGTCTCCCTCCTGTGGAGGGTAGGTTTAGGTATGTTTAAAGATATTGGTCCCAATTCCCTGTAATGGTTAGCTTTTAGTGCTTGTGCCGGTGCAGGGATAGTCCAATTGCACCCTAATTACGTCTCCCTCCTGTGAAGGGTAGTTTTAGGTATGTTTCAAAGAAATTGGTCCCAATTCCCTGTAATGGTTAGCTTTTAGTGCTTGAATTTTTTTGAATTTTGAATTTTGCATTTTACAGTGCTCAATGAACCGCCTAATGCATTTCTGGCCATTTTGCGGCGCTGTTTCTTGGCCAACTCAGAGGGTGCGTTAAATTGGACATTGTCCCTTTATAGTAGAGCTACTCTTCTAACGAAATTCAAATTTCTAGCATTTTTTACTGTAGAATTATTTTTTAATTAATTTTCGAATTCGCATTTTACACAGTGCTCAATGAGCCGCCTAATGCATTTTCTGGCTATTTCGTGGCGCTGTTTTTCGGCAGCCACAGAGGGTGCGTTAAATTGGACATCATCCTATTATAGGACAGCTTTTCCTCTAAAGAAATTAAAAATTTTAGCATTTTTTAGTGTAGAATTTATGTCCAGAATGTGTAGAATGTGTAGAATGTCCAATATAAAGCACCCTCTCAGGTGGCCGAGAGACAGCGCCGCAAAATGGCCAGAAAATGCATTAGGTGGCTCATTGTGCACTCTGTAAAATGCGAATTTCAAAAATTCATTAAAAATAAATTCTACAGTACAAAATGCAAAAAATTTGGAATTCTTTAGAGTAGTAGCTCTACTCTAATGGGACAATGTCCAATTTAACGCACCCTCTGAGGCGGCCGAGAAACAGCGCCGCGAAATGGCCAGAAAATGCATTAGGCGGTTCATTGAGCACGGTGTAAAATGCAATATTCAAAAATTCATTAAAAAATAATTCTACAGTAAAAACTGCTCAAATTGTGGATTTCGTTAGAGGAGTAGCTCTACTATAAAGGGACAATGTCCAATTTAACGCACCCTCTGAGTTGGCCAAGAAACAGCGCCGCGAAATGGCCAGAAAATGCATTAGGCGGCTCATTGAGCACTGTGTAAAATGCAAAATTAAAAAATTCATTAAAAAATAATTCTACAGTAAAAACTGCTCAAATTGTGGATTTCGTTAGAGGAGTAGCTCTACTATAAAGGGACAATGTCCAATTTAACGCACCCTCTGAGGTGGCCAAGAAACAGCGCCGCGAAATGGCCAGAAAATGCATTAGGCGGCTCATTGAGCACTGTGTAAAATGCGAAATTCAAAAATTCATTAAAAAATAATTCTACAGTAAAAACTGCTCAAAATTTGGATTTCGTTAGAGGATTAGCTCTACTATAAAGGGACAATGTCCAATTTAACGCACCCTCTGAGTTGGCCGAGAAACAGCGCCGCGAAATGGCCAGAAAATGCATTAGGCGGTTCATTGAGCACTAAAATGCAAAATTAAAAAATTAATTAAAAAAAATTCTACAGTAAAAAATGCTAAAAATTTGAATTTCTTTAGAGGAACAGCTGTCCTATAATAGGATGATGTCCAATTTAACGCACCCTCTGTGGCTGCCGAAAAACAGCGCCGCGAAATTGCCAGAAAATGCATTAGGCGGCTCATTGAGCACTGTGTAAAATGCAAAATTCAAAAATTCATTAAAAAATAATTCTACAGTAAAAACTGCTCAAATTGTGGATTTCGTTGGAGGAGTAGCTTTACTATAAAGGGACAATGTCCAATTTAACGCACCCTCTGAGGTGGCCAAGAAACAGCGCCGCGAAATGGCTAGAAAATGCATTAGGCGGCTCATTGAGCACTGTGTAAAATGCAAAATTCAAAAATTCAGTAAAAAATTATTCTACAGTAAAAACTGCTCAGAATTTGGATTTCGTTAGAGGAGTAGCTCTACTATAAAGGGACAATGTCCAATTTAACGCACCCTCTGAGTTGGCCAAGAAACAGCGCCGCGAAATGGCCAGAAAATGCATTAGGCGGCTCATTGAGCACTGTGTAAAATGCAAAATTCAAAAATTCATTAAAAAATTATTCTACAGTAAAAACTGCTCAGAATTTGGATTTCGTTAGAGGAGTAGCTCTACTATAAGGGGACAATGTCCAATTTAACGCACCCTCTGAGTTGGCCAAGAAACAGCGCCGCGAAATTGCCAGAAAATGCATTAGGCGGTTCATTGAGCACTGTAAATGCAAAATTCAAAAATTCATTAAAAAAAAATTCTACAGTAAAAAATGCTCAAATTGTGGATTTCGTTAGAGGAGTAGCTCTACTATAAAGGGACAATGTCCAATTTAACGCACCCTCTGAGTTGGCCGAGAAACAGCGCCGCGAAATGGCCAGAAAATGCATTAGGCGGTTCATTGAGCACTAAAATGCAAAATTAAAAAATTAATTAAAAAAAATTCTACAGTAAAAAATGCAAAAAATTTGAATTTCTTTAGAGGAACAGCTGTCCTATAATAGGATGATGTCCAATTTAACGCACCCTCTGTGGCTGCCGAAAAACAGCGCCGCGAAATGGCCAGAAAATGCATTAGGCGGCTCATTGTGCACTGTGTAAAATGCAAAATTCAAAAATTCATTAAAAAATTATTCTACAGTAAAAACTGCTCAGAATTTGGATTTCGTTAGAGGAGTAGCTCTACTATAAGGGGACAATGTCCAATTTAACGCACCCTCTGAGGCGGCCGAGAGACAGCGCCACGAAATGGCCAGAAAATGCATTAGGCGGTTCATTGAGCACTGTGTAAAATGCGAAATTCAAAAATTCATTAAAAAATTATTCTACAGTAAAAAATGCTCAAATTGTGGATTTTGTTAGAGGAGTAGCTCTACTATAAAGGGACAATGTCCAATTTAACGCACCCTCTGAGTTGGCCGAGAAACAGCGCCGCAAAATGGCCAGAAAATGCATTAGGCGGTTCATTGAGCACTAAAATGCAAAATTAAAAAATTAATTAAAAAAAATTCTACAGTAAAAAATGCTAAAAATTTGAATTTCTTTAGAGGAACAGCTGTCCTATAATAGGATGATGTCCAATTTAACGCACCCTCTGTGGCTGCCGAAAAACAGCGCCGCGAAATTGCCAGAAAATGCATTAGGAGGCTCATTGTGCACTGTGTAAAATGCAAAATTAAAAAATTCATAAAAAAAAATTCTACAGTAAAAACTGCTAGAAATTTGAATTTCGTTAGAGGAGTAGCACTAGTATAATGGCACAATGTCCAATTTAACGCACCCTCTGAGGCGGCCGAGAGACAGCGCCGCGAAATGGCCAGAAAATGCATTAGGCGGTTCATTGAGCACTAAAATGCAAAATTAAAAAATTAATTAAAAAAAATTCTACAGTAAAAAATGCAAAAAATTTGAATTTCTTTAGAGGAACAGCTGTCCTATAATAGGATGATGTCCAATTTAACGCACCCTCTGTGGCTGCCGAAAAACAGCGCCGCGAAATTGCCAGAAAATGCATTAGGCGGCTCATTGTGCACTGTGTAAAATGCAAAATTAAAAAATTCATAAAAAAAATTCTACAGTAAAAACTGCTAGAAATTTGAATTTCGTTAGAGGAGTAGCACTAGTATAATGGCACAATGTCCAATTTAACGCACCCTCTGAGGCGGCCGAGAGACAGCGCCACGAAATGGCCAGAAAATGCAATAGGCGGAATATTGAGCACTGTGTAAAATGCGAAATTCAAAAATTCATTAAAAAATTATTCTACAGTAAAAACTGCTCGAATTGTGGATTTCGTTAGAGGAGTAGCTTTACTATAAAGGGACAATGTCCAATTTAACACACCCTCTGAGGTGGCCAAGAAACAGCGCCGCGAAATGGCCAGAAAATGCATTAGGCGGCTCATTGAGCACTGTGTAAAATGCGCAATTCAAAAATTCATTAAAAAATTATTCTACAGTAAAAACTGCTCAGAATTTGGATTTCGTTAGAGGAGTAGCTCTACTATAAGGGGACAATGTCCAATTTAACGCACCCTCTGAGTTGGCCAAGAAACAGCGCCGCGAAATTGCCAGAAAATGCATTAGGCGGTTCATTGAGCACTGTAAATGCAAAATTCAAAAATTCATTAAAAAAAAATTCTACAGTAAAAAATGCTCAAATTGTGGATTTCGTTAGAGGAGTAGCTCTACTATAAAGGGACAATGTCCAATTTAACGCACCCTCTGAGTTGGCCGAGAAACAGCGCCGCGAAATGGCCAGAAAATGCATTAGGCGGTTCATTGAGCACTAAAATGCAAAATTAAAAAATTAATTAAAAAAAATTCTACAGTAAAAAATGCAAAAAATTTGAATTTCTTTAGAGGAACAGCTGTCCTATAATAGGATGATGTCCAATTTAACGCACCCTCTGTGGCTGCCGAAAAACAGCGCCGCGAAATTGCCAGAAAATGCATTAGGCGGCTCATTGTGCACTGTGTAAAATGCAAAATTAAAAAATTCATAAAAAAAAATTCTACAGTAAAAACTGCTAGAAATTTGAATTTCGTTAGAGGAGTAGCACTAGTATAATGGCACAATGTCCAATTTAACGCACCCTCTGAGGCGGCCGAGAGACAGCGCCACGAAATGGCCAGAAAATGCAATAGGCGGAATATTGAGCACTGTGTAAAATGCGAAATTCAAAAATTCATTAAAAAATTATTCTACAGTAAAAACTGCTCGAATTGTGGATTTCGTTAGAGGAGTAGCTTTACTATAAAGGGACAATGTCCAATTTAACGCACCCTCTGAGGTGGCCAAGAAACAGCGCCGCGAAATGGCCAGAAAATGCATTAGGCGGCTCAGTGAGCACTGTGTAAAATGCGAAATTCAAAAATTCATTAAAAAATAATTCTACAGTAAAAACTGTTCAAAAATTGGATTTCGTTAGAGGGGTAGCTCTACTATAAAGGGACAATGTCCAATTTAACGCACCCTCTGAGGCGGCTGAGAAACAGCGCAGCGAAATGGCCAGAAAATGCATTAAGCGGCTCATTGAGCACTGTGTAAAATGCGAATTCAAAAATTCATTAAAAAAACATTCTACAGTAAAAAATGCTAGAAATTTGAATTTCGTTAGAGGAGTAGCACTAGTATAATGGCACAATGTCCAATTTAACGCACCCTCTGAGGCGGCCGAGAAACTGCGCCGCGACATGGCCAGAAAATGCATTAGGTAGCTCATTGTGCACTGTGTAAAATGCAAAATTCAGAATGATAAAAAATAATTCTACAGTAAAAACTGCATGCTTACAAGTCAATTAATTTAATTCATACATTCATATGTATAATGCTTTTCACAATACATCATTTAAAAGGAGCATTACAGAAAATGCAGGTTTCTGTGTTACAAAATCACATTAGGATTTTATAAGATATCAGAAAGTACATTTATATAAGTTAGTAAAAAAAATATTTACAAATATCAAACATGCATTTTACCAAGATTAGTGTGCAGTTTAACGTAATGATAATGTTTGTACAATCTTCCATGTTTGATTCTGGAGTCCTTGCAGGGGAAGGTTTCATCATCAAAGGTGCTGGGTCATCTGAAATATTCTTAAGAGGCTGTAATATTATTATTACAAATTATGTTTTGTAATAATAATACAAAACAATACATGTATTGAATGTATTTAAATATCTTACAATTATGTTAATTAGGCTATTCTTTTCTGAAAATATAAACAATACAAAAAGGGTCTAAAAAGTGTGAATAAGTGAAAACCCACATGATCGTTAAATTGAGCTAATGACATGCACAATAATTAAAAAATACTGTAGCCATATGTGCCTTTATATTTTTACAGTCCATTTTCGCTGATATATCAGTTTTATTTGCATTTAAACATTTTTATTATTAGTTTATTCTGAAAATAGACAAAAAAGTAGGCCTAACACAACCTTTCAAAAACGCAAAAAGAAAGAAAAGCACACGGTCCCTAAACTCGAGCGTCAATAAGTAGAGCGTCAAACGCGGAAGTTCGCGTCATTTAAGGTGGAACGGATAGCGTCAATAAGTAGCTGCGAATAAGTAGCTGGATTCAGCCTCGTTACATTTGTCTCTTATTAAAATGGTTTTTAAATGAATAAACAATCTTGGTCCAGATATCATGCCAATTAATATTCAAACAGGAGTAGTTAGGGAAGCACAACTAACACAGGTGCAACTAATCAGAATTGCACAGTACGAGAGTGAAAACTAAATTTGCACAATCCATATTTTCAGTTAAAGGTGCACTGCTCCGGAACAGTTTGCCAGTGTAAGTAAAAATGCAAACTGAGTTGGGAATTTTTTAAAGAAACTTAAAAAAACTGGTTCAAACAAAAGCAGGTTTGAACATTGATGGTTGTACACAGTCTTAAGGCCCTTGCACACTGAGTCCGAAATTGTATGCGTTTTTTCGTATTCGTGATTCGGTGGCTCTGAATTGTCAAAACCCCATTCAAACTGCTTGCTACGGATGCGAAAAACGCAGAAAATCGGAACGATTAGATTTTTTTTATGACGGACGAAAGTTTCGGAGGCGTGATTAACATAACGTGAGGTCGTATTTCTTTTTTAACGTGCGGAAATTTCGGACGCGAATTTCGGACTCAGTGTGCAAGGACCTTTAGCTGGTTCTTCTTCTTATTTTTCAAAGCCTAACCAGGGACTGGGGCTGTGCATTAGCCTTAGCCTAGAAGCGTATAGGAGAGCATCGCCTGCTTGAAATTGTAGCAATGTTGTTCTGCATTGTCCGTGTCAAATAAACAAATCAATTGAAAATAAATGATTTTACCTCAAAATATTTTTAAGATGCATCAATACCTTTTACCTGAGCAGTTTATGGATTGATCTCAACCATGACTTTGCTGTTCTAGGTTAATGTTCTAGGTTAATAATTATACAGTACCTGGTTTTGGGACACGTGATCACACTGTCAATCATGAGATTCATCGTTGGTTTTCTTTTTTACTCACTGTGCTCAGCCCTGCTGAATGTGGGAATATTTTAGTTTGGTATACTGAGGGCAGTCACTGGATCAATCTGAAGATCGTGTTGGAAACATTGATTGACAGTGCTGGAAACATCGTGTTGGAAACATTGATTGATGTCACAGTGCTGGTGCCGGATGCCTTCATGCATGCCAATGAATCAGATCGGTTGTCCTACCAGCCCTTCAGTGTGTCCAAATCTGCGCAGGACGTGCAAGACTCCTTTGAGGATTTTTTACATTTATCAATGTATGAGATGGATCAGTTAAACTTGCTGCAAATTCATATCAGATTCTACCAGCTTGTCTCCAAAGATCAAGACTTGTTTCTTGCATACTGTGATGGTGCCCTAAACTCTCCAGAGTTGATGGACAAATTGCAGCATGGGAAGTTTGACGTCATGCTGGCCGATCCGATCTTCCCATGCGGTGAGATATTAGCTGAAAAGCTAGACATTCCCTTGGTTTACACACTACGACTATCCATCGCTCACACAGTAGAGCGCATGTGTGGTCAGATACCAGCTCCACCATCATTTGTTCCTGGAGCCATGAGTAAACTCACAGACAAGATGAGCTTTACCGAGCGAATCCTCAATATGCTGTTCTACCTTTCTCAAGATGCTTTTAGTCTGTGGAAAAAAATGGACAGCTATTACACTGAATATTTTGGCGAGTTGAATAAGCTGTAGGGGAAAAAATTATTATACTTAAAAAAAAGCTAATTTTATTTTTTAACATCTTTCATTTCAGGACGGCCCACTTCCTATTGTGAGATGATGGGTAAAGCTGATGTCTGGTTGATCAGAACCAACTGGGATTTTGAGTTTCCTCGGCCATTCCTGCCCAACTTCAAATTCATTGGAGGGCTTCACTGCACCCCTGCCAAGCCTTTCCCCAAGGTGCATCTTTCTTTTTAATAGTCTACCAGCTCAAAATCTGAAATTCATCAAACCAGAAAAAAGAAAAGAAAAAAAACTGTATGGTAAACCTGACAGGAATAGCAATAACAGAGGTTGCGTTAGACTTCCTCATTGTCAGTCATTTTGACGGACAGTGTTATTACCGGTCATTTTAATGTTCACATTTTAATGATAATAAGCCATTTAAAAGGCTCTGTTTTGGTCGACATTTTCATTTTTATTCACGTACAGGACAAGCATATAGGCTAGATTATGCATTTATTTATTTATGAAGAGAAAGTTGAACTGGGAATATGTGTCTCTTTTCAGGCTTCATCATGAATGTTTGTCCAATAAATCGCAATAAGCTTTGTGCTTTGTTACTTTTGATATGAAACAAAGTCTCAGCTTTCAGATTCTGTCTATTTTATCGCAAAATTCAAACAATAAATACTATTTTAGCACTTTTTGATGGAGAGAGATCACTGTGGCGCCTGAGTTCAAGCGAAGCGGAGCGCGAGTGAACACGATCAATTCCTTCCTCTTTACTACGTTATAGAACGAAATTAACATGAATGAACATTACATTTTTTTTTTAAAGATACAATACAATATACCTAAATCCGTATCATGTCTCTCATGTAATCACTCAATCAGTGTTTCAAACGCAGACAGACAGAGTTAGGGATAATGCTTTTTTTTTTAAAGATTCATAAAAATAATCATAAAAAAATTAAGTAAATGCTTTGTTTAAAATGCTAAATTTTCCATGTAATTATAGCCTTATAACTAGTGGCTGGTCTGTGTGCAACTTCACAAAACTAGAAGACTTTCTGAATGTATATAAGCGATATGCTTTTTTTACAAAGGAAAATTTAAAACATGAAAAATAATAATTAGGGACAATCAATAAATTATGAATGATTTACTTCCATTATGTGAATAATATGTAATCATGTAATCAATAAAGTAACTGTAGTCTGATAACGAGTATTTTAAAATGTAATATAATCTAATTTCAAGTACTTCAATTTTGGAATTTGATTACATAATCCAGATTACATGTAATCAGTTGCTACCCAGTAATGCCTAGGTAGTACTTGATATTAAAAACACTGTAGCAAAAAGAGAAGGTACTGAACATCCTTTTTTTTGTGTAGGATCTAGAGGAGTTTGTGCAGAGCTCAGGGGATGATGGGATTGTGGTCCATGGTAAACAACATAACCAAAGAGAGGAGCAATACGATCGCCTCTGCACTGGCACAGATCCCACAGAAGGTTATTATACCATCCTTACATTCTTCTTTTACGTATTTAGTTTTCGTAATTTCATAGGAGATAAACACTTCAGGAGAGTCCGCACACTCTACCAAAGAAGAAGTCATCAAGTGCGAAATAAAATCAATACTTTACTGAAAAAATGGCAAACATCTGGTCACATTTGTCAAGCAGGAGGAAGGAAGGAAAGAGGAGGAAAAAGTAGAAACTTTGACATGCACTACATTTAATATCAGTCCATCTAGGTCAGCTTGTGGTTTTCTAAAATATCATTGTCTTTATACACACTTTAGTTGCGAGTGTGGTTCTGTATGTTTTTTTTATTTTTTTTTATTGTGGCGATAAACCGGAGACAAGCCAGATACTCTTGGTGAAAACACCAAAATATATGAATGGATCCCTCAGAATGATTTATTGGGTTTTGTGTTATAATTAGTGATTGTGTATTTTATTTTTTTATTTTAAGAAAATTAAAGCAACAATTAGAAGATCTAATGTTAAACTGTTTTTTGACATTTACTGCTAACTAACTGAATAATACTACAGTCATTTGAATGAAACTCTAGCGCCCCCTACTGAGGTTTGTTACCTTTTGCCAAATAGTTTGTCTCCTGATTCAGGTCACCCTAAAACCAGAGCATTTATCACTCATGGAGGCACTAATGGCATATATGAGGCCATATATCATGCTGTTCCAATGGTCGGATCCCCATGTTTGGTGACCAGCCAGATAATTTAGCTCATATGAAGGCCAAGGGCACTGCTGTTGTCATGGACTTAAACAGTATGCAGATTCAAGACGTGTTGGATGGACTCAATGCCGTCATTAACAATCCCTCGTGAGTTGACTGTCATTGTACAACGATATTTTGAGGAGTCAATGCTGGTTCTCTTGTTAATACTCAACATTGACAAAAAGATAGATGAACAGTTTATAAAGTATAAAGAGACATGTTATTGTATTTGTCTTCATTTCCGCAGGTATAAAGAGAATACAATGCGTCTGTCCAGGATTCATCATGACCGACCAATGAAGCCTTTGGATGAGGCGGTGTTCTGGATTGAGTTCGTCATGCGCAATAAAGGTGCTAAACACCTGCGTGTAGAAGCACACAACCTTACCTGGTACCAGTACCACTGTCTGGATGTGTTCGCTTTTCTTTTCACTATCCTGACTGTAGTCCTCTACGTCTGCTTTAAACTGAGCAAATTCTTCATAATGCGTTGCTGTTTTAGATCAAAGCAGAAAAGAAAAAGAAAAAAATAGTGATTGATTTTGACTGATACAAAAATACAGTTCATATATATGCATCTTGTTGATTATATTTTTTTGCTTTAGTGTGCCAGTAAAAAATATCAGTTTATGTTTCCAATTAATTGTAATAATCCAGATACTTAATTTCAAAGAAGAAAAAGTGAAACCGGGACATCTGGACCATATTGACCTAAAGTGTGTACCGTTGAATGAATACCGTAGCACTTTACATGACTCATTTTTTTTGGTTAAAGTTTATATACTTTGGTAAATAATGATACCTGGCAGATATGGTTGAAGTGCACTAAGTGATCACAGACTCAGATGCTTGTAATCATGAGACTGACAATCTGTGTTCTTAATCTACTTGCTGTGTTCAGCCCTAGAGAATGTGGGAATATTTTAGTTTACCCTACTAGAGTCAGTCATTGGATCAATCTGAAGATTATGTTGGAAATGTTGATTGGCAGGGGGCACAATGTAACAGGTCTTGTGCCAGATCCTTCGTGGATAGCGAAGAATCGGTTTGCTTTTCCCCCCAAAAAAATAAATAAAAAAATCCTTTCCTTTAAAAATCCTTTCCTTTAAATCCTCGCTTGCCTGACTACTCCGAGCTATGTCTGAACTTTGTATTTTGAGCACTTCTTGCGTTGTTTTTGCCTCTTCACGATGACTCGCTTGGTTTAGTCCTCAATTGAAAGTCGCTTTGGATAAAAGCGTCTGCTAAATGTAAATGTAAATGTCGTGCCAGCACTTCGGTGTATCCGTGCAAGACTTCCTTGATGAACTTTTAGCATTTCTCAGTGTATGAGACTGATCAGCTAAACTTGCTGCAGATTCAAATGAAATTCTACGAGATTCTAAACATGAGGACGTACTGTGAAGAACAAATTGTGGAACTGAAAGTGATGTTCAGTTAGTTAGTCATGATGTTCTGTCAGATCCAATCTTCCCCCGCAACAATAATCCCATTGTTAACTGCTCACTGGAGAGAAAGACTATTAATGAATAATTAGAAGAATTGGAATAGAGTACATAATTATTTTATGGTGGGTGGTTTTTTTGGTGCTTGACATAGGCGATCACTGAAGCGTTTTTAATTATAGAAAGTACATTTTTGAGTGCACTATTCCTTCAAGCTATATCAACAGCCTTTGTTGCATAATGTCAAATACCCCAGATAATAATAGTTGTAAATTGTCATAAGGCACTTGGAATGAAAGTAAACCAGAACTTGTTTGTGCAGAAAGAAAAAAAAGGTTTTATAACAATGTTATGTGGAAAAAAATTATCCAATGAACCCCACAATGGATAAAAGCGTCTAATAAATGTAAGAGTAACCTGCCACCGACTTTGCAAAAACTCTTTAATTTTATCGTATCCATTTTAAACTATTCCTTGTGAAATGGGCTTAATTTTTTCCCACAGTCTGATGTTTTCGGAATCACATCTGCGGATAGTCATTAGAAATTTTCCAAAAACCACAGTTATTTATTTTGAAGGGTTGTTTTTTTTGCTTAATGAAGCTACAATTGGGATAAAGTAGGCCAATTATACCATTAACCCATTTTTATTTAGGCCCTAACAGCCATCCCAGCCAATATATACTACTTTATATATTTCTTGGATGAGATACATCAACCATTAACACAAAGCAGCTGCTTAAGTGATGTTGTAAAACAATATTATCAGGCATTTGTATCATTTATATTAGTCTCTTAACAGCCAGGGTTGCTAAAGCATGTAAATATATTGTCAGAGATCCACTGCCTCACCCCCACTGCCGTTAGTTGAGTACAGCTACCATAACAGTAGTCTGTAAGCTTCAATACTTCAATAGTAACTGTAATGAGAACTGAAAGTTTTTTGTTTATACATGTATATATTTGATGCACACTACAAATAATATGTGATAAAACATTTAAACGGGTCATGAACTGCATTTTTTTTTTTTTTTTTTTTTTTTATAATGTTTTCTGGGGTGCACTTAAAGTGTTTAGTATGATGTTTACATTTTTTTTTTCATAATTTAGAAAGAAAAGGCATTTTTCCAACCCTGATTTTAGCCCAAGGGTTGTGTGAGACTTAAATGTAAACGCCCACTTCTGTGATTAGCTATCATCTTTGCATGTGAAATAGCTAGTATTACATGTTGAACTCTCTCAAAAACTTTTAGCATGTTTTACTATTACAGCTCTCACGGTTAACTAAAAGTGTTGATTATAGCATTATATTTAGACTGTGGCATGAAAGGTTTCAGTGATGAGCATGTAGCCGATCACAGACCGATGTTGAGCGCATGAATGCAGTGATCTCGTCATTGCAACTCGATTTCTGCACACTTACCAATGCTTTCATCAGAACTAACAGTGAAAACACAATGTAAACACGATATTCATTGATTATAACCAAAGACTATAGATAAAAGGGACTTTTTTATAACGGTAGTTTTGGCATGAGTCCAGAACTCAGTCACTGATAAACTTGCATTGTTTGATTGACAGCTCCAGCTATTGTAAAGGGAGCCTTCTTTGATCGCTTTCTATATATAATTTAATAACAGTTTAAATAACAGGTTTCCATCCTACTAAGAGAAGCAATGTGAAGTTGACCGTTTAGTCACTGGTTTGATTTACTGATACACAGACAAAGAACCTCTGACTGTACATGAATCACTATATATCAGAAATCGCTGGTTACAGACTCACAGATCAGGCATTAGAATTAACAGTTACTTACATATTGTGGCATTACTGTCGAGTCCATATCGTAAAAGTCTGTTTGCAAAGCCTGCGCCGAAATTGTGACTGATTTACAAAAGAATCCACTGTGAACCGAATACAAATAAATAATGCTCAACTGAGACTTTCACATTGTTGAAAATAAATAAGCACAATCCTAGCATTAGGATCCTTTTGAAGGTAATGTTGTTTTAGTGAGTGATCCTACATCTTACTAACACACCAGTGGGCGGGGCCACAGTTGCAATAATTAAGTAGGCATGTTTTTTTTCTGCCGAGGCCGTCTTTCGTTGCACTATTATGCCATTAAGAGGCACATTCCACAACGAGTCGTTCGCTGAGCTTGGTAACAATAAAAGCTGTTTTTGGACTAACAAGGAAGTTTTCAGTTCTCAAACTTACAAGATATTCTTATAGTATGATGACCTCTTAAATGTCAAAAGCTCAAGGAAATTTTGATTTCTCAGTTCATGACCCCTTTAAAGGGACAATGTGTACTTTTTTAGGTATTTTATTATCTAAAATCAATATTTTTATTCATATATACTGTATGTCCTCAATGGTGTACAAATACCTCTGCCAATTATCTGACTTATCCTCGTAAACAAAGATTTTTTTTTATCTTTATATCCATGGGACGGGTTGGTCCACGGAGGCTTCCATGTAGTTCCGCCATCTTGAAAAACTATAATAGTAGAGAGGGTGAAAAAGTACTAGGCCAACGCGTTTTCGTTCAGAGCCAGCGTTTGCGTAACTGAACGCAGCAGATACGGAGGAGCAGCACAGTGAGAGGCGCTAGTCACTGCCCCGGAAAGTTTCACAGTCAGTAATTCATACTGTAACATTCGTTTGTTCGTTGTGTGAAGTTGCAGTTTGGTTGAAATAACAAACCTGTTCACCCGAAGGAACACTCGACGAGGTCTATGGGTGCTATTAGAAGACATCCTGTCATAGCTTTTTGGTACATAACGACTACCGTAGATACAACACGCATTTGAAAAAGCAAGGCGCTGGAGAGCACAGTTCGTTTGAATGCAAAATACATTTCACCGCTAGATGGGAGAAATTCCTACACATTGTCCCTTTAAAGCTACGTGTATGAATCTGCTTTACCTTATACTTTGGCCTCTACCTTTTACCCCGTTGATTTATGAGCTTGTTGATTTATGATTCATGACTTGTTAAAATCTATATACTATGTTAATAATTATACCAGACAGTCCAGCACATGAGGCAAGAGACTAAAGATCTCACAATCTTATCACTGGCAATCATGAGACTCATAGTCTATTTTCTTTCTCTGCTCACTGTATTTGGAACTGGAAAGTGTGGGAATATTTTAGTTTGGTATACTGAGGGCAGTCACTGGATCAACCTGAAGATTGTGTTGGAAACATTGATTGACAGGGGACACGATGTCACAGTGCTGGTGCCGGATGCCTCTCTCTACATGAAAGCTGAGGAATCGGATCGCTTCTCCTACCAGCCCTTTAACGTGTCCATGGATGCACAGGAGATGCGAAACTTCGTTGATGACTTCCTGCATTTCTCAGTGTATGAGATGGATCAGTTAAACTTGCTGCAGATTCAAATGAAATTTTACAACTTTGCGTCCAAACATCAGGCTATGTCTCTGGCACACTGTGACGGCATTTTGAAGTTGATGGACAAATTGCGGAATGGGAAGTTTGATGTTGTTTTGTCAGATCCGATCTACCCGTGCAGTGAAATTGTGGCTGAAAAGCTGGACATTCCCCTTGTTTACACGTTTCGATTCTCCCTGGCTCATGTTGCAGAGCGCATGTGTGGTCAGATACCAGCTCCACCATCATTTGTTCCTGGAGCCATGAGTAAACTCACAGACAAGATGAGCTTTACCGAGCGAATCCTCAATATGCTGTTCTACCTTTCTCAAGATGCTTTTGCCATTGTTGCTTGGAAACAAATTGACAACTATTACACTGAATATTTAGGTGAGCTAAAGAAAGGTTATTTCCTTTCTCTAAGAAAGGTATTTTCAAGGGTAATCAACATGTGGCATGTTGGTGACGTTGCAAATTATGTTGATGGAGCTTAACTTGTATTGAACTCCTTTCAAACTCTCTGAAATAGATATTTACATTTATATATTTACATTTATGCATTTGGCAGACTCTTTTATCCAAAGCGACTTGCGTTGCATTTCAAGGAACAAATTTACATTCTTATCAGTTCTTGCTTTCCCTTGGAATCGAACCCATGACCTTGGCGTTGCAAGCGCCAATGCTCTACTGCATTACTGTATAATTGTCAGTCCACAGTGCATACATTTGCCATCATCACATCTTGCATGCATGTAAAGAATGTAAGGGACACATTTCCATTAAGTCATGCTGATAGTCACCAAATGAAGGGTTTAGGACTTCTTGTGCCATCAACAAATCTTTTGTTGTTTTGTCATGATGTCATACTTT
Source organism: Tiaroga cobitis (assembly GCA_030578255.1). Lineage (NCBI taxonomy): Eukaryota > Metazoa > Chordata > Actinopteri > Cypriniformes > Leuciscidae > Tiaroga > Tiaroga cobitis. The sequence continues at coordinate 56,010,086 of CM060595.1, read as the reverse complement.
AATTTTTCTGCGGCAAGATGTGTGAAGCATGTCTTCTCACACGGTGTCTAAAAAACGTTTGTGTAAAGCTATTAAGCACTCCTCATTTCAGGACGGCCCACTTCCTATTGTGAGATGATGGGTAAAGCTGATGTCTGGTTGATCAGAACCTACTGGGATTTTGAGTTTCCTCGGCCATTCCTGCCCAACTTCAAATACATTGGAGGGCTTCACTGCACCCCTGCCAAGCCTTTACCCAAGGTGCATCTGTCTTTTCAAAGATCCTACCTCATTTGCTGTTAAGAAGATCGGAGATCTGAATTTCTTAAAACAAACAGGGTCCACATGATTTGAATCATAAGTCCAAGAGGAGTTATTATTTTACTGAAAATAACTTGCAGTTCAGTGAGTCAAATGATGACTCATTGACCAGTCTGAATGGATTCAGTTCAAGTAAACTGAATAGTTCTAAACTATACATTAAAAGAACCGGTTCATAAGAAGTAATCAAACTACACTGGTAGCGCTGTATGTTTTTGATTTACTAAAAATAAATGACTCAGTCATTTGTTCTTGAATCGGACTGCGCTGGTCCCGTTGTGTTGTTGTTTGCATGAAATTTGTGAGGAAAAACTATTGCTTTTTTAGCACCATTTATTTTACCTGGAAACTCCGGTGAATTGTACCTGTGGCAACATATTTAAGATTGTAGAAATATATGTAAAAATTCACTTTTTCACAGCACAAGTTAATGATGTTTTTTGTGTAGGACATGGAGGAGTTTGTACAGAGCTCAGGGGATGATGGGATTGTGGTCTTCACTCTGGGATCTTTGATAGACAAAATTCCCAAAGAGATGAGCAACAGGATCGCCTCTGCACTGGCCCAGATCCCACAGAAGGTAACTGACCGTTCCTACACCCTTAACACCCAAATATCATGAACACAACAGCACTGCTTCTCTATGTGATTGGAATGAGGGAAAGTAGTTTAATTTTTCACAATTCAATCAATGTGAGCATTCACATTTACTTAGGTATTGTTTCTTTATAATCTCTGTCATCATCACTGATCAGTTGAGTGTGTGTTGCAGGTCTTATGGCGATACGGTGGAGAGAAGCCAGACACTCTTGGTGAAAACACCAGAACCTATAAGTGGATCCCTCAGAATGATTTATTGGGTTTGTATTATAGTTTGATTGTATGCGACTTTTATTTTAAAATAGTAATTCCTGCTGGGGAAAAAAAAAAAACCGAATGATAAAAATACACTGAAGGTAACAATGGGAGTAAATTAGGCCAGCGGAAGGTTTAAAAAAAGATTCTGTCATTGTTTTTGTTATAGCCCTTACGTTAATTATTCAGTAGGCTATACAACAATTTATTATTTGAGTTGTCTAAATTGTTCTTTTTGAGTCTGGTTGTGTAATTTGAAGTTTGCTCCATGTAAACATTCCCAACAACTTTTGCTTTTTCCTTGTTTATTTATCTATATTTGTCTCCTGATTCAGGTCACCCTAAAACCAGAGCATTTATCACTCATGGAGGCACTAATGGCATATATGAGGCCATATATCATGCTGTTCCAATGGTCGGGATCCCCATGTTTGGTGACCAGCCAGATAATTTAGCTCATATGAAGGCCAAGGGCGCTGCTGTTGTTATTGACAATATCAAGAGCATGCAGCCGCAAGAGCTGGTGGATGGACTCAATGCCGTCATTAATGACCCCTCGTGAGTCACTCGTATCATATCTGACTCTTGTCAGTCTGTGTTCTCCATTGCACTACACAGACACATTATACACAGATACATATCACATTATTTGTCTTCATCTCCGCAGGTATAAAGAGAATGCAATGCGTCTGTCCAGGATTCATCATGACCGACCAATGAAGCCTTTGGATGAGGCGGTGTTCTGGATTGAGTTCGTCATGCGCAATAAAGGTGCTAAACACCTGCGTGTAGAAGCACACAACCTTACCTGGTACCAGTACCACTGTCTGGATGTGTTCGCTTTTCTTTTCACTATCCTGACTGTAGTCCTCTACGTCTGCTTTAAACTGAGCAAATTCTTCATAATGCGTTGCTGTTTTAGATCAAAGCAGAAAAGAAAAAAAGAGTGACTTTTGTTTTATTTATTTTTCTGCACTAAACATCGTGTCTCCACCCACACAATGGTCTTTTTGAGTTCCAGTAGCTCAAAAATATCCTATCATCTCAACACTTCCACCTATAACTTCAGCTGTCAATAGGATGTTCCTTATCAGCACATCACTCAACTTTGGATGGGCTCTCATCTCACAATATTAAACTAGATTGCTGTAGTTCTTAATTATAATCATAATTATCCCCCCACTCCCCCTTACATCTTGGAATGATCTATATTCTGAATGATCTATATTAAAGGGGTGGTTCGGGATTTTGGACATCGGACCTCATTTCCAAGTGAGCCTTGGTGTTATTTATCAGTTTTCAAAAAATTTCATCCATTCGTTCCAGTTACATATTTCGCCGGTGCTAGGCTAGTGCGAGTCAACGGTAACTGCTAGCCTGCCCTTAAAAACAGTTTTACCCACTCCACAGTACACCAAAAGCAAATAAATTATAACGCCAGACTATCGATGTAAATGTCTGTTGAGGAGAATAATGTTAGAAATCAAACTACCCTTGCATCTCAATGATCACATTACATTTACAGGAACTAGTTTCTCAGCAGTGGCGGAATTTTACTGTAAATGTAAAAGGGTAGTTTGATTTCTAACATTATTCTCCTCAACGGACATTTACATCGATAGTCTGGCGTTATAATTTATTTGCTTTTGGTGTACTGTGGAGTGGGTAAAACTGTTTTTAAGGGCAGGCTAGCAGTTACCGTTGACTCGCGCTAGCCTAGCACCGGCGAAATATGTAACTGGAACGAATGGATGAAATTTTTTGAAAACTGATAAATAACACCAAGGCTCACTTGGAAATGAGGCCAGTTGTCCAAAATTCAGAACCACCCCTATAATGATCAAATCAATACAATCAATACATTGAATTAAGTATTTTATAAATAAAACAATCTGTTTGCGTTTGTATTGTGGTTTACTCTTGAAATTAAATATTGTAGCGCTAATATTGTTCGGTCTTGCAATTATTTTTCATTGGTAAGTCACTGGATAAAATAAACTGATTGCTAAATGACTGTGATATAAATGCATTTTAAAACGGATATAAATCAGAATAAATAGTTTTAAAACATGAAGAAGTTAATATTTAGAACGATGAAGAGAAAAACAATACGCTCTCGTTCTATTAACTCTGAATTCATCAGTAGGTAACACGTGGCTCGTTGTAAATCATTGCAACGGGACTTTTATTTTAAAGGGCGGAAGTCTGCTTTAGTAGTTTTACTTCACACATCGCGCACAACCAGTCGACCATCAACAAGCAAGCGAACTCTTCATGTGATCATGTCAGTTTTCCTTATATGATCGGTTAAACCCGAGATGATTAGAGTAGGTTTGGTGATCAAGAGATTTGCTGCATGGATGATGGTCTTGCATTTAACGGTAGTTTATTTTAGATGGGTAACGTTAGTATTGATAGACTTATACAGTGCAACTGCTAGGATGGGTAATTCGTTCACCCAAGCTTGATACAAATTATTCTGTAAGTAGTGGGTTATACATTTGAGATAGTATTCTAATTTTGCAATAGTTATAGATTAAAGTCCAATCATGTTGGTTGTAGGTTAAGTGGATTAAATCGATTTGATGTTGGTTGTAAGTTTCTAGTGTCATAATAAGAGCACTGTGGTCAATGATGATGATGTCACAGATCTGCGCATTCTGACGTAAATGACGTGTGATACTGCGTGAACCTGAGACCACATTGTGTACTAGAGATGCATACTTTAAAATGAATGGCAAATGTTTAAACTGATCAACTGAGGTACATATATATTGAAATATAATTCATGCATTTAGACAATATGCATGATGTGCACAATTATGCATACTAACTGTATTAAAAAAGATGTAAATTCTCTTACAGGAATTTTACTTGTGTAAATACTTACATTAGTATCATTTGGTGACATACAGATTAATGCTTAAAATAATAGACAATCTAAACCCAAACCATGATTATGGTTTATTGGTCAAAAGAAAATAAAGACAAATTTTTTTTTAAGACCGTGGTGTTTTGATTTTGTTCTCCGTTGCAGGAGGCATCTGGTGAGAAACAGTAGTTTTACATCCAAAGGAAAGCTGAGTGGGCAAGAGAAAGAAAACTGTGACATTATTAAAAAAAAAATATATTCACTCTCCACCAAAATACAGCAGCATTTTTTATTTTCTTACAAATTCTTATTCTGTGAATATATACTTATCTTCCCCATAAGTATAAGGACATTTATTTAGACTGAACAAAGTCATTCATTTAAATCCGAACCTATTAAATACAACCAGTAAAGATTTTGAACAGGTAAGCCACACTCCCGTTTGAAACATCTTATGACCATTTATGACTTTGGTGGAGGGTGAATAAGTTGAAACGTTTCCAAAATCACACAAAACCGTGAACTGACAATCTGACCCAGTAACAGATGGAAGGATTCGGTTTTGTTCAGTCCTCCTGTGTTGCAAGTCTCGTACAGGGATAATCTCACAAAGTCCCAGTCTAAATGATAGAGCATTTTCTTCCAGTCCTCGATTTTTCTATAACAAAAATATTGGGAGCTATATTTATAAAAACAACACTAATTCATTTCCACCCTAACATCATTGTCTAATAAGTGGTATCAGAATTTTTTTTTTTTTTTTTCACATTTGGATATGGGCTCATCTGAATTTGGCCTGATGACCCGAGGGATTGGTGCGAACTTTCTAGTGTCATTATTAAGAGATTATAGAAAAAATAAAATAAAATATTGCGAAGACTTGCTAACACATTGAAAATAGGATAATAGTACAAGGAATACAAAAAAAAAAAAAAAACAAGGCGGCAGAATTACATTCCAAATTGCCAGCAATAATCTTAAAAAGCACATTCATATTAGTAGATGCTTTGGAATGATTTTAGTTTTGCAAAATGCTCAGCTTGTTTCATCGTTTACAATAAATTTGATATTTTAGTCCTTTTTAAATCCATCCATTAGCCATGTACAGCTTTCAAAACAATAAATAAGACAGACATTTCTGATTGGTCCTCGTTGAGATAAATGGAGAGTTCAGAGGTTTTGTTGAAGTTAAGTTTCTTTTCGGTCACTGGAATACCCTTTGGACTGCAGAAAATGAGCCCTGAACCTACAAATACACAAACGACACCTTCCAACGAGGTGCCTGGAGAGAATTAACACTGGAGATGAGTGAAAACATGATGAGACTGAAGGGAAAGTGATGAAAAGTCCAACAGAAACTTCACATCATGGAGAGCAGACGTCAAAACCTCTGCTTTTGCTTCACATGAACACGATCCAACCTCAAACACACACACACACACGAGTCGAGTGAATATTTACACCAGTAATTGACAAACCACACTGATTGAAAAACAAAAAGGTGAAAACAAAAGAATGACAAAAGTGTGATGCATAGAATGGCATAAAATAGACCAGCGATAATCATGTCTGTCTTCATCCCAGAAACCATTAGTTTTCAAGCTCTTTTGAAGTGCAAGACACAGACTGTAGTCTCAGGTGTGTGTGTGTGTGTGTTAGTGTTTGCCAAAATGATGCTAGCATGGTCCCCTTTTGAAGGAGGAGAAATCCAACGCTACAGGTTTCACTCAGGAGAGCGTGTGGAAGTTCAGGAAGAGATCTGTCCGTTCCTCAAACATAAGAGGTCTGTTTTCTTCCTGTGATTGATCTGTTCCACTGCCAGCCTCCCTCTCTCAGTGTGTGTGTGTGTGTGTGTGTGTGTGTGGGGAGAGAGAGAGAGAGCGCTGTGCCTGTAGGGGGCTCGCTGCACCTGGCAGACGCTCACTGAGCGTGTTCAGAACAGGGCTTTGGATCCATGGTTCTCAAACTCGGACCAGGCATCGCTCAGCTCCATGAAGATCATTTTAGCGTACTGCTCGTACGGCTGACCGGTGGCCTGGAAGACCAGAGAGAGAGAGAGAAAATCTCCATTATTACGCCACTGTTGTTGAACACAAAGATGAGAGTTACACTAACACATGTCGGGAGCTGAGTTCTTTAGCAGTGAATTGAAGTAAGAATCAAATCAAAATAGACCCTATTTATTTTCTTAATGCAAATAACTGGATTTATAGTGAACGATTAATCCATTAATTATTTATTTTTTTAACCTTCATAATTGCTAATAAAAATAAGCAAATTTAAACTGCTTCCAGTCAACAGTTTAAGAGTGAGGGGGGTCTTAATATTAATTCAGATTTGTAGAACTGTTAAACATTTTTAATAGTTAAAATATATTGTTTGGTATGTGAATTTATAATTAACATATTGCTTTAATTATTATTTTCTTGACAAAAAAACATAAAACACTTGACAAATGGTCATGTCTGAAATGAAAACAGTACTTTTATTATTATGAATTAATATGTGCAATTATTACATTGCTTGACTATATTTAACATATTTCTTTAATTATTATTTTCTTGACAAACCCCGCCCCCAAATCATCATGTCTAAAAGGAAATGAAAATAAAACTTATATTAATATACATTTATATTTGTATTACTGTCAAAAATGTTTATCCATACAAATTACTTATTCATATATTGCTGAATAATAATCAAAATATTGCTTAAAAAACGAATTATTTAAAACTAAACAAACAATAAATAAAATAATAATTAAAATGCATCCATACATGCAATAATTAAACATTTAAATTGATGGGGACACTTAATATTCAGAAATATTATTGATATGACTGCACTGACAATTGGATGAGAACTGAACTGAGCTGGACGATGACATCATTGTTTTCTCCAGAGCTGCTTTATAGATGAATTGAACTCATTCCATAATTGACTTTACATAGTTATTGAACCAAACTGAATCAACACTGAACTGATTTCAACTGAATTATGACTGTTTACTAGTGTCTTTTAGAGCCGCTTTACCGCAGAGTTGAATTCTGTTGGCATCACTGAATTTCCTGTTTATCACTGTAAAGCTGCTTTGACACAATCTGTATCGTACAAAGCACTACATACTGTAAATAAAGGAGACTTGACTTAAATAGACTGGTATTATTGCTTAAAAAGATTTGCTCCGCTCGTATAGCCTTATCTGTGTCAGCAGATTTTTTTTTTCCAGAGACATGAAAAAATGAAATGCATTCTTTTACTTTCTTGCTTTTTGAACATTGCTGTAATGTAAACATCTCATACCTTGTCTGGGTGCACAACAAGCACAGCCTTCCTGTAGACCCTCTTCACCTGGTCAGGTGTGACTAGATCCGCCATGTTGACGGGCTTCCAGCGGGTTTCTCCTTCCCACAGGACAGTGTGCAGTGTGGAGAGCAGAGCCCTGATGTTACGCTCCTTCCCCTCGATCCAATCTAAGATCTAACATACAAACATCCTCATCATCAAGCCCAAAGCACATCCACCAGTACATATGTTCTTGAGAAACTGTGCTAAGCGCTCATCTGTACCTGAAGTTTGAGAGGGTCCATGTCTTTAGACAGCTCCTGCTTCCTCATCTCAGCTATAGTTCTGGGCGTCTTCCTGTCAGGTTTGGAGCCGAAACCTTGTGTGGACAGAAGATCCTCAAAGTCGTCTTCTTTCACTTTGGGCTTACGACCTAAAGGACAGAAACAGTCTGTACAACAAAAGCAGACAATAACAACCACAACACATTTATGAAATGTATTAATGCATCACAATTACCAAATTGCCCATGACAATTATTGCACTTAGACGCCATTAGAGGCTGACTGAATCTTGATAAGAAATATATTATTTTAAAGTCATATACAAGTTATAAAATTTTATTTTTTGGGTCTGCTAGAATACATTTACACAATTATAGTACAAGTACAACAACACATTACTGCAGCTCCTAGTGTCACTCTCTGCATGAAACGCTCTCGCTGCATCCCAAATCGCGTACTCTCTGTGATCTACACTCGCCTAAAGGATTATTAGTAACACCTGTTGAATTTCTCATTAATGCAATTATCTAATCAACCAATCACATAGCAGTTGATTCAATGCATTTAGGGGTGTGGTCCTGGTCAAGACAATCTCCTGAACTCCAAACTGAATGTCAGAATGGGAAAGAAAGGTGATTTAAGCAATTTTGAGCGTGGCATGGTTGTTGGTGCCAGACGGGCCGGTCTGAGTATTTCTTAATCTGCTCAGTTACTGGGATTTTCACGCACAACCATTTCTAGGGTTTACAAAGAATGGTGTGAAAAGGGAAAAACATCCAGTATGCGGCAGTCCTGTGGGCGAAAATGCCTTGTTGATGCTAGAGGTCAGAGGAGAATGGGCCGACGGATTCAAGCTGATAGAAGAGCAACTTTGACTGAAATAACCACTCGTTACAACCGAGGTATGCAGCAAAGCATTTGTGAAGCCACAACACGCACAACCTTGAGGCGGATGGGCTACAACAGCAGAAGACCCCACCGGGTACCACTCATCTCCACTACAAATAGGAAAAAGAGGCTACAATTTCCAAGAGCTCACCAAAATTGGACAGTTGAAGACTGGAAAAATGTTGCCTGGTCTGATGAGTCTCGATTTCTGTTGAGACATTCAGATGGTAGAGTCAGAATTTGGCGTAAACAGAATGAGAACATGGATCCATCATGCCTTGTTATCACTGTGCAGGCTGGTGGTGGTGGTGTAATGGTGTGGGGGATGTTTTCTTGGCACACTTTAGGCCCCTTAGTGCCAATTGGGCATCGTTTAAATGCCACGGCCTACCTGAGCATTGTTTCTGACCATGTCCATCCCTTTATGGCCACCATGTACCCATCCTCTGATGGCTACTTCCAGCAGGAAAATGCACCATGTCACAAAGCTCGAATCATTTCAAATTGGTTTCTTGAACATGACAATGAGTTCACTGTACTAAAATGGCCCCCACAGTCACCAGATCTCAACCCAATAGAGCATCTTTGGGATGTGGTGGAACGGGAGCTTCGTGCCCTGGATGTGCATCCCACAAATCTCCATCAACTGCAAGATGCTATCCTATCAATATGGGCCAACATTTCTAAAGAATGCTTTCAGCACCTTGTTGAATCAATGCCACGTAGAATTAAGGCAGTTCTGAAGGCGAAAGGGGGTCAAACACAGTATTAGTATAGTGTTCCTAATAATCCTTAAGGTGAGTGTATATGAGTAGCTCTCTCATAAAGCCGCCTCTCAAGCAGCTCTCGAGTGCAAACTTGACTACTTCTTCGTGGCTTGTTGCCCTTAAACAGTCAAATACATACAAAATGATGTCAAAATCCCCGTCTTGTCAAATATTCAGGAAAATACAGTCAATTTTGGAATGTAACTAGTTAGAGAAAACATGTTGTGTAACAGTATATTGGATCCGTGCGTACGCTCTTAAAGTGACAGCAGCCTAATAAACCTGCTGCAAAAAAACAGAAAATCACTCGCTGCTCTTGACTGAATAACTTTTTAAACTTTAATTGTAAGCATGAATCTGTATGAATATTTTACATTAGATTACTTTCATTTCTGTGGTATTTTTTTACCTTTGTGCTATTGTTTTTTATTTGTGCTATTGTTTGCAATTTTTATTTGTGCTATTGTTTGCAATTTTTATTTGTGCTATTGTTTGCAATTTTTATTTGTGCTATTGTTTGCAATTTGTTTGTTTGTTCTTCTTTTATTACTTACTGTTTACTTGTCTTTTTGTATGTATATATATATATATATAGCTCAACGATTCAAATTAAATCTTCCTGTGTACATTTACTTGAGACATCAACCACAGTGTTTTGCGAAAACTCTCCAAAAATGTGTGTGTGTTTAGGCTCGTATCCGAAGTCCATTAGCTTCTCCACGTTCGGCTCTGACTCGAGCGTGCACACAGAAAGCCTCAGGGGGAACAGTGTCTCTTTTGAGGCTTAATACGCTTTTAACAACACAATTTAATATCAAACACTTCCCGCAGTTTAGCAACAGTACACTGTATTTTACCACACTCACTTATTCAGCTGATTTCGATGTTAAGTTTGGGCTTTTAGGGAGGAACAAAAGCGCACCGCTGTGAAGAAAAGGAACGTGCGCTGGACAGAATGCAGCAGCGGCGTAATAATTATTTTACCTTGATTTCATAATCATTGGAAGCCAAAATCGAAATCGAAAACCAATTACGATAGCAAAATCAGAAACTGGACTTTGAGTGCGGTCCAAAGCAGCAAGAAGGCAAGCTTTATGCAAATAACATGGTGATGTAGCTAAAGAGCCTGATATACTTCAAGTGAAATCGAAGAATAAACTGTGGTTTGCCATCATTTTGAAGAAAATCAGGCCAATTTTTTTTGGAAAAGTTCGATCTGGCTGAACAAACTACCATTGGTCTGTGGCGATTATGTAATACGTATGTGTGGCTCTGAGGCTCCGCCTTTGACGTGGAAATCTCCGGTTCAGTCCGTCGAGGTCAGACGCCCACAAGTAAAAACACTGGAGAGCTGCTTTATAGTAGAAACTGAAGCTGTTTTTCTAATTGTTTTTTCTTCATGTTTAATAATGTAAAGCTGCTTGATTTAAAGCACTCTATTGTATTATGTTCCATATAAAAAACATGACGACTTGAGTTCCAAATTGCAGAGCTGGTGCAAACATATCCACACTACTATGATCAGATGCTTTCTCGCCGCTGTCACCAAATCAACCCACATTGTATTTACATAAAGTGTTCACAGGCAAATTTGTTTTATGCATTTCCCTGGCGTCGAAATCAGGCACATATAAATGTCAGGAAACACGATTCCTGGTGGCATGTCAATATCCATGGATCACTGGATCTTTGGTAAGTTGTAAGGAACACTATCAAGTCTAACCTTTAGTTTAGACTGATTATCATTTGTTTCCCCTAGTAAATCCAGTATACTCTCTATACCGCTGCTAAGGTATTTCAAACGTCTTTTTATCCCTAAGCGAAGAACAAAAAAGAACTTCCTAATGAGTATATCGGGGCCTTAAGTCACGGAAATAATGGCAGGACTACAGACGAGGCGTTTCAGGCGTTCACTTCTTTTGCCATGGACTTAGTAACTTTGCAGAAACATGCACAAACAAGCAGTATTACACAAGATCAAATATTTTTTGCTCAAACAATTATTAGAAATGGCATGATTTCAAATTTGCAACTTTCACGCATTTGTTCTTGTTTGTTCTTACCAAAGGCCGGTCCACGGATCCCCCTCTCTTCTCGCCCACCGATCACACTGAAGCTGGGGACGTAGTTTGGTTTAGCCGGTTGGGGCACAGGTTTGGAGGGCTGGGTTTGCTGCCTGGACGCTGAGTTTAGAGGCATCCAGGGTTTGTTCGGGCCAGATGAGGGCCGAGGGTTCTGCTGCCACTGCTGACTTGAGTTCTTTGGGCCACCCGCAGAGGGCGCCGCTTTATAACCTGAACCAGAGAAACCAGCACTGGATGAGCCTAAACACAAATCAGTGTTAGTTGCATGCTATGAATATGACAACGTAGTCTGATGAAGGGTCAGCACTGACATGTAATACAGTAACACATACCAGGTAGTGTTGAGGGCAGGTTGCCCAGGTCTGCGAAGGGGTCAAAGCTCTGAGATTTGGCCTTGGAGAAAGATGAGAGTCCTGAGGCTGCACAAAGAAAGATGGGTTCAAAAATAAACTTTTTAAACACTTTATGGGCTGCTATGACTGGATTATGAGCATTCTAACAACTAACACGAAAATCGCATTAGCTGATTGACCGGTAAACATAGGAAGTGTTTGATTGTATGAACAGGGTTATTGTTACATTTAATGGTAACACTTTACAGTAGAGTTTCATTTGTTCAAAATATTTAAATACTTTAGTTAACATGAACTAACAATAAAATATATTTCTATCATCTAGCATTTATTAATGTTAATGTGTAATCTCAATTTTTAACTCTTTGAAAAAAGTTGCCAGCCACCGACAGCATTTTTGATCATTTTCACAAAAATGTCATGGCCCCCAGAATATTTTGTTGTATATCTAAACATGCAATATATCAAAAGAAAGAACAGAGGTTCTGCTTTAAAAAAAATAAATAAATAATTATTCTAGCTTCATGCGTCCTTTTTTTAATCAACACTTGAATGTGGGTAAGTTTAATAAAAAAAAGCAACATTTTGAGCAAAACGTCTTTTTTAAAACGTTGCCAGCCCCCGCCAGCATTTTTGATAATATTCACAAAATGTGTTCATAATGCCCCCAGAACATTATGTTCAATGAATATCTGAACATGCAATATATAAAAAGAAAGAACAAAGCCTCTGCTTTTTATTCTAGCTTCATGCATTCTTTTTTTTTTTCAACACTTGTATGTGGGCAAGTTTCATAAAAAAAAAAGCAACATTTTGAGCAAAAAGCTGAAAAAAAAAAAATGCGTGTGGATCGGATTCAGATCGATGATCAAAACACAGATGGAGTAGATCGAGTCCATCAACACCCCAAAGCTTCACAGTCCTATAGCTTATCCTGGGTCAACATTTCATTGGTGACATTAGGCAGTTTTGATTTATATGCTGCTTAATGTTGATGAGCGCATTATTTTACATATGCATCTGCTGCTTAAATATGATATTGCTTGTTTCTGTTTCTTCACAAGCCTTTTGAGCAGGAGATTCGGTATTATTTCAGAATATGCGAATCAGCGCCCCCTACCGTATAACAGTGACAACACGGAAAGCCGGAAATTTCTGTCAATGGCGGAGAAACGTTGTTTCAAGTGACAGAAATTGGCAATGGTGGGGAAAGAGTTAAAGATAAAAAGTTATAACTGTTACCAATACCAACATGAACAAGTACATTTTTATTAATGCTGTAAAATATATTTGTTAGTTAAAGTCTCCATGAAATCAAACTAGAACATTTATATTTTCAATGGAATATTGCAGTGTTTATTATAAATGATTTATCTGTCAACATGTTTATTTGAAAAAAAAAAAAAAAATTCATATGCCCTCGTAAACTTTTATCAAAATAACGGACATCTCCTCTCTTCTCTGATGACGTGTTCACTGGCGTGAGGGCGGGACAACCTGTCACTCACATTAGACCCACCAATAGCAAACCACAACCATCCAAATCAACCACCCCATGAGCAAAGTCAAGTCCCTACATTCTTTCATTCGAGAAGCTGTTTTACTCGGATATACATCAATAGGGAAGAAAAATTCATTGAAACTTACTTTTCATGCTGATATTATTGTAAGTTATTGCATTAACTAAAGTTAACAAATTAGACTGCTGTAAAGCGTTACCAACTTAACCAAGTAAGTGTTCTGAATGATTTACGGTCTGGTTATCTGAATGAATGAATGAATGAATGAATGTTTGACTACCACTCATAGTAGGTTTGCTGGCAGCGGTGGTCATGTTAATAGTCGTGCTGGTTCCACCTGTGGTCCAGTTGTCCCACCCACCTAACAGATCAGGCTGACTCGCGGATGATGTCATCTTCGGAGTCTCGCTTGCTAACTTATCTGGCAAAATATTTTATAAATATTAATTTTATCAAGTACTTTATGAAAGACACTTTCAGAAACCCTGACATTTACTTTAAAAACACCAAAGAATTTAAACCGATGTTTATTTATACTTTAGAAAAAGAGATCAGCTTTAAAAGGGATAGTTTACCCCAAAATTTTTATTCTGAAAATTTTCATTTTTGGGTGAACTATCCCTTTTAACTCAAAACAAACATTGCTCTTAATAACCACAATTGTTTTGTCCCTTTAAAAAATAATAAAACTTGGTAGTTTGGTAACACTTTACAATAAGGCCTCATTTGTTAACATTATTTAATGTATTAACTCGTGAGCAACACAAATGTTACAGTGTTTATTCATCTCATCAAAATCCAGCTGTTCATTGTTTGTTCATGTTAGTTCACAGTGCATTAACTAATGTTAACAAATGCAACATTTGACTTTAATAAGGTATTAGTAAATGTTGGAATCAACATTAACTAAGATTAACAAATGCTGTAGAAGTATTGTTCATTCTTAGTTCATGTTAAATAAAGTAATTAACTAATGAAACCTTATTGTAAAGTGTCACCAATGATTTATTAGTACACTACTTTGATTAATATGTAAATCGGAGCAGAACTCACTGAGGTTAAAGAGGCTGGAGTTGGATGCAGGAGGCGGAGCTTTGAAGCCACTACTTCCACTGTCTGACCCCAAGAGGTCACCAAACAGATCTGACCCTGAAGATGCTGACCCCACACCAAAGGGGTCAAAGAAGTCTACAGAAAGAAAGTCCATGTAATTTAAAACAACTGAAAAACATTTATACAATTATTTTTCTAAAATATGAATATATTCTAAAATATTAAAGAACATCCGGGTGATATTTACCCCAAACATCAAAAGAATTTGTATTTTTATTTTGCATTAATGAAAAGAGCTAATTTTGGTCAAATTATTTAATTTTTAAATTAAATTAGCGTTCAGTGGATCTGCTATTTTCATTATATTTGTTGATGATTCTTAAATTAAATTAAATCAAATCAAATATAATGCTGATGTTGTTGCTTTTGTTCCTATTGTTGTTGCTTTTGTTCTTATTATACCCACCCTGTGTGTATAATAAGAAAACAAATAAATTACAAATAAAAAATTAACTCAGCATAATACATAAAAGACTATGTACAAATTTATAACATTTTATAAAATTGTATAAATACAATATATACACTTTTTATCATTACAGTAATGAGAATTTGAGAGGGAAATTAATCAATTAGCTATCAGGAAAATTTTTAAACAAAAATAATATTGTTCCTAAAATAGACTTTATCCAAAATATAAATTTCTTTAGATTTTTGACTTTCACCTTTAATCTTTATTATCTATATGTATTATTATTATTATAGGTAAATCATGCCTTCCAGGTGTCAAACTTGCAACCTTTTGGTACTGAACACGATCTTTAAACCCTCTTGTAGGAAATCTCTTCTACCTTTACTAGCCGCTGGTGCCGGTTGGCTGGACGTGTTGGGGAAGAACAGATCTTCTCCTGTACCTTCTCCGATCAGGTCTTCTGTGTTAGCTGGAGGCGCAGCGTTGGATGGAGGGGCGAACAGATCGTTTAGTAAATCACTGTTACTAGCAGAACTTTTCAGACCCGTCACCACAGAAATATTCTCGGCCGAAACACAGGGGTCAGAGTTTAGGCCGAGCAGGTCCTCTGTGTCGGGCTGGGGGTCAGGTGGTGTGGTTGTGAAATCTGCCTCGAAGAGCGGTTCACTGGTGTCACGTGACAGAGTCCCATCAATGGGGGCGGAGTAAGAAACTGACTCCTCCTCCGAGCCGCCACTCAAGTCCTCCTGGTCATCCAATTGACTGTCAGAGCGATCGAACTGCCGACTTCCATCTGCAAATACACCATAATACAGTACAACTAATAAGTGCATAAATCAATTTCACAATAGCACTATGATTATGGTATAATGCCCTTTTCACAAGATGTAAAATGTGTCTGATGTACCCAGAGTGTGTATGGGAAGTTTTAGCTCAAAATACCCCACAGATATTTTTATATAGCATGTTAAAGTTGTCACTTTTTGGGTTATGTAAATGCTAGGGTTGATGATGTCACTAACCCGGGAGGAAGCTTGTCTAGTCCCTGCCAGCCATTTGTTGTAGTCCTTAAAAAGCAATTTCTTTAAAAGCAAATATCTCCCTTTGCTTTGAACTTTGAGCGTTGTAACTTTGCAGATGTTTATGCTCAAACAGTAACATTACACACTAACTAAAGTTAGAAAAGTGAAATCACAATCAACCACCCCTTCAAAATATTGTGCAGCCTTGGATAACAGTCAAATAACGCAGTTCATGGATTCTTGTCCATGGAACACGACACTTCCGTTTTTTTGTTGGTTAAACGGTCAAATTGCAATTGAGTAAATTCCAATCAAAGATTTTTTAAAATAGAGTATTTGAATTTAATCAAGGAATCATGACATCCCTAATTTTAACATTAAAAAAAGTTACATACTTCCCCTTTTAATGTGCAGAGGCAGCAAACAATCAGGGGGGAAATGTGCATGGAATTTGTGTTCTTATTAACTGAACGTGTTATAAATGTGCTGTATACCTTCCCAGTCAAGCATCTGGAAGAAGCTGTTGGCGTTGGTGTCAGTGCTTTGAGGAGAAGGGGAATCTGGTTCGGTCTGTGGCCCTTCGGGAGAATGCTCCGGCTGAGACGGTTCAGAGGCGTAGCAGGCTGTTGAACCAGGCTGACGTGGAAGCTCTGGTTTACCTGATCAACCGGATAGATTAAGAACAAAAAAAAAAATCTACGTTAAAACCAATATGAAAAGTATAACATCATAATGTAGATGAAAAAACAAGAATGCAGGGTATCTGAGAGCTTTAAGTCCCACTGAAGTTCTTTGAAGCGAGTAGTGTTATTCAGTGTTGATGTAATTTCCACTGAAACAGGAAGGGTGGGACATAGAGCAGATTCTGTAGAACTGTTACTACAGCCAAACAGTGGTCATCATCACGCTGAGGGTGTGCAGTTTGAAAAGTAAGTCATTTATGTTGCTGCATGGCACTGGTGTCTTTTACTCAGTGCTACTTCTAATGCCGAGTCTGTCTAACGGTTTCTCCTCCATATCGCTTTAAAATACAACATTCTTGGTAGAATATGTTTTGTGTGGTCTGCGCCGACTCACGCATATGATCAGTTCTTTGCCATCGTGTCTCTGGACCAGAGCTTACTGTTTGTGCGCTGCAGCGGTCCACGTGACACTGATGCGAAGCGTTTCCTATCCCCTATATAGTGCACTATGTGCCATTCACCATGTAAAATAATAGTAAATGTGTAAACAAGTGAACAATTTTAGCCGCAGCGTCTATTTATAATGTAGGGAGCACGACGCTTTAGATTCTAGAGAACATTTGATTGGACAGAAAATCTGGTGTAGGTGTATCGAATATACTGATACACGCGTTCTTTCTCAACTGTGCACGTTTATTTAAGACTATGTGTACTTGAATACTCTCCACAAAAGGCATTTTGACTAGGGCTGTCATTTTTGTGAAAAAATCCTGTTCGATTTTTGAGACCTAAGTGTTCATTGAATCGATTGTAAAATCGATTTTCCATGTCTAAAGACGTTTCCATTTTCAACACCAAATATAGGCAAATCCACGGACAACTAATAGGCACAAGTCAGCAATATTTCTAATGATTTAATGGCGTGAAGTTTCGTGCACAATGACAAACAGGAGCGCAACATTCAGGGATTGAAATTAACACCCTCCAACTCGCCAAATGCGGGTAAAAATGAACTTTGGCGGGTAACGCTGTCAAATCACGAGCCAATCTGGCGTGTTTCTATGTTTACTCACTTTGCTGGGGAAGTTCATGTAAGCCAAATCTGCGCGGATTTAGCGCAAATACGCAACTCGTGAGTCCTCGTGACATATTAAATACAGCGTATTGTGCAGAATCTGCGCATTTCTGGCTTACTTGAACACACACGTCACTAAGCAACAAATAACGGCGCGCTTGTTCACTTGCATTGAAGTAATAGCGAATATTAAAAGGCATTTGGTTAACAGAAAAGACATTGTTATTTTCCAACATCCTACATGTTCTGTGCACTGTATTGATCTGACCACTTAAAACACATTTTTGGTAAAAAAAAAAAAAAAGGCTGTTAAAATCGATTCCCTATTTTCGTTTTTGAAACTTGTGTTGGTTGGTCCGATCGATTGTGCAATCGATTTTCGAACGTAAAGTGACAGCCCTAATTTTGACATCTTTGTGTGTGCACGTATCCGAAGTCCATTAGCTTCTCCACGTTCGGCTCTGACTCGAGCGCGCACACAGAAAGCCTCAGGGGGAACAGTGTCTCTTGAGGCTTAATACGCTTTTATCAACAGTTTAATATCAAACACTTCCCGCAGTTTAGCAACAGTACACTCCATTTTACAACACTCACTTATTTGGCTGATTTAGATGTTAAGTTTGGGCTTTTAGGGAGGAACGAAAGCGCACCGCTGTGAAGGAAAGGAAGGTGCGCTGGACAGTATGTGACAGCGGAACAATAATCGGTTTACCTCGATTATCTTGTTTCCATAATCATTGGAAGCCAAAATCGAAAATCCATTACGATTATTCGCACAGCCCTAGTTTATTGTGTAACCAAAATAGCAATAATATCCAGAAAGAAAAAAAAAGATTTTATGCATAATACGGTATTTTTAATTTATAAACAATCCCGAAATAGACCAGGACTTATTTTGAAATGTCTATGTTTTACTACTCCCAGCTGATCATTCAAATAGACGAGGGGGAAAAATGATGCACTCTTACACATTACAACCATCTGCAACAACTTACAATATAAACACCATAACGTAAACATTGCCATAATTCGTCAACAGTAGATGGCTCACAATCATTTTAATTAAATCATAGCCTTTTGAAGTTATATAATCACATCAGGCCGTATCGTGATTGGTTTTTCCGTGCCCAAATTTAAGACGTCCTAACATTAAGACATTTGCTATAGATATCAAAGACTGTTTATGACCTTAAATTTGAACAAAATTCATTTAATACATTAAAAGACGTATTAAGGACTCTTATAAAGACAGAACCAAATAAACCTTACAAAAACTAACCAAATAAAGAGAAAACTCACCAAATTTTGTCAGGATCTCTTGCTGTTCATCTCGGCTGGAGAAAAGGATCTTGGGATTAAGTCCTTTTGTGGCAAAGTTTTCCCAGGGCGTAGTCTTGTTGCTAGGGCGATCCTGAGGCTCCACCTCCACATTTACTTGTACCTGGAAGAGGTCAGGGTATTTCTCTTGGATGTCACACGCATCGAGATCATATCTGCAAATACATACAGCATCAGCATTTTGACATACAACCGAAAGCGAAACTGATATGAGATCATTGTAAGAGTAACCTGAAACTTACTTTGCAAATTTGACAGTGGAGGCGTTTCTGGGCACAAAGCCTGTATGGAACTGAATCTGAAACACCTTCATGGAAGCCATCTGCAAAAAAAACATTATGGTGTCTTAAAATGGGTGGAATTACAACAAATGAGGCACCGTTTGTTAAAGATGCAGAATGGTTATTTATTTATTATAATTATAACTTTTAATTAATTTCTTTCAAGGCAGTTTGCTGTGGGTTAGTCGGGGAGAGATTGAAAATGTAAAGAGTACTGTGTCTGTACAAATAGTTAAATTCTTTCTTGTAAATAAAAAACATTTAAAAAAAATGTGCAATGGTGTGTTTGTCTTTGATTTGCTCAAATCGTCAGTGAGGGTCAAACTATTGTTCTTACGTTGCCGTTAATATCATAATCATGCCGTTCATAATAAAGTTACAGTCCAACTGATTTGTTAATATTTCAGATCTAGCTAATAAACATGTACTGGGAAAATATACACAAATATTGGTCACTTGTCTTACTTTGGCTTGCAGGCGTCCGCCCAGCGTGGAGCGGGCGTGATAAATCACTATCACGACGTCACCCTGCACGGTTATATTCAGAGGGATCTCCGCCCGCACGTCCTCCATCTTAAAATCCCTGCAGAAACGGCAAACTTAGTTACAGATGGAGACGCTGGGAACATGATAATAATCATCATCTCTATCAGCACCGGATCATGTGACGAGTTACATCACGGTGTGGAAGTGACTTACTTCATTCTGTCATACTCCTGTGAGGTGGTTGCGATGCGCTCGTCACCGACATAAACCTCACAGAACGGCCGGCAGCCGTTTCGCTGCTTATTAAAAAGTGGCACGGGTGTCATGGCCACAGAGCGGATGGTTATAGGCTTGCTGTGGGGGATTATGGGCTCCTCTGCCATCATATCACACATGTATTCAATATACCTACACACAACCACAGACACTGGTTAATGCAATCCGTTAACACACAGTTATGACATACAGTACACTACTGGTGTGTTTAAAAGAAGTCTCTTATGCTCACCGAGGATGTTTTTATTTGATCAAAAACACTGTAGAACAGTTTCATTTTATTGGACTGTAATATGATTATTTGGAGCTCAGTTGATTTCCATTATTAATAATGGAAATCATTTAGTTTTCTGTTGCTTAATATTTGTGAAAACCTCGATCATATCAGCATATTAGAATGATTTCTGAAGGATCATGTAACACTAACAACTGCAGTAATGATGCTGAAAATTCAGCTTTGCATCACAGGAATGAATTATATTTTAAAGTATATGTTTAAAAAATAAATATTTTTAAAATATATATTACACTTTATTTTAAGGTGTCTGTTACAGTAATTATACATTTAAGTACTGAGCAATATTAAGTAACTACATTAGGTCAGGATTAGGGTTAAGTTTAGGGTTAGTTGGATGTAATTATGCATAATGTACTGTTATTACTATAGTAACTGCATGTAACAAGGACACTGCAAAAAAAATTAAGTGTTACCAAATTTATGAACAGAAAAAGCTTATTTTAAATACTTTTGTAGTTTTTGTTAATATTTAGAATTTTATTTGAATTAGATTGAATTAATATTAGTTAACGGTTTTGTGTTTTTAACCATTTTATTAGTTTATTTAAAAAAAATAATTCTTGGCAAATATAAGAAGTTTAATGTTTTTGTTTTTATATTTATTTTATTTCAAGTGATGAAAATGTTTTCATTATGGTATTAGTTTTATTTAATGATAATAACCCTGTTTTTTGTTACCTGAAATATTAGACACCATTAGAAATCACATGAAATCAGATATCAGTTAAAATATAGAAATCCGATGAAAAAAAATAAAAGAACCTAAACAAAAATGTTGCCTTGGCAACTAACTTAAGTGTAAATACTAAAATTACTAAAGCTAATTAAAGCTAAATATAAAATAAATTAAATTAAATGACAAAAGCACATCAAATGATTAAAACCTAAACTAAAAATGAAAATATAAAAATTTAAGTAAATTAAAAAAAATTGACAAATACTATAATAGTATAAAATAATACTAAATAACACTGCCTGGGATACTCTTTTAATGGCAGCTCAATGCTCTGGTTCAAATGAACAACAGAATCATTCGAGGTTATGTCACTTCCTTTATATCTAGTACATTCAAACTTGGTTAGAGTCAAAAGAGTCTCATGAGCTTGCGAAGTTCGGCAGAAGCTCTTGGCGAGCCGAAGAACAGTTGTGGAAGGAAGTGACCTCAGCACCAAAGAACGGTGACACTTGCGGCTCACTGCTCATGTTCATGTGTCTGAGCTGCTGAATTAATCCATTTCTGTTCTAGAATAACCTGTCCTGACATTTTGGTCTTACTTCAAAAGAACAAAGTGAGAAAAAGAGAAGAGGTTGTTACCGCTTGTGTGAGGGCGAGATGCCCGGTGGACATCGCTTCATGCTGAACATGTACACTGCAGCCTCGGCTGTAGAGAACAGACGACAGAAACAGAGGAACGCACAAACCACCACAGCTGACGCTGCCCGTCCATCCTGCATACAAAAACACAACGCCACAATATGAAGATGACAGTAGTTCAACTAGTGCTTTTATTCGGGCTAGTAGCATAAACAGAATATAAAAAGTCACAAGTAAACACATCAATCAGAATGCTTAGGCCAAATCCCCAAAATTTCATTCAGATTGTAAGGAGTGGTTTCAACCTTTTTGAATCCGATCGAGTAAACACTTGATCGGGCTGAAAACCGAAACTGGAAAGCACTGCGCATGTAAAATGACGTAGAAATGCCGCAAGACACACTGAACTTATGTTGTTGTTGAATGAAGAGTTATAAATGACTGTTGTGTCATTCTAAAATTCTCCGTCCACTCATCATCTGTGAAGTGGAGCAGGGCAGCGTCCCAACTGTCCTTGTTTCAGCCGCTTTTACTGCTTGATAAATATCCGAGGCACGGCACAACGGTTCATGTCAAGTCAAGTCAAGTCACCTTTATTTATATAGCGCTTTTTACAATATAGATTGTATCAAAGCAGCTTCACAGTGATAACATGAACATAATATGTGACCCGAAACAGATAAATATGTGACCTGATCCAGCAAAATGAGTCACAGTGACCCAAATTTCAAAATTGAGATTTTGGTATTAATGGAAAGAGGAGACCATAAGCTTTCAAATAATATCCTAGTCAAAGTCATGCCTTGAATGGTTGTGAAGATATACACATTTGAATTATGGTCGTCTGCCCTCTTTTTCCAATTGAAAACCTGAGAAAATCGCTTTTAAAGTTTTTTGCCCTTTTTTTGTTGATATCTTTCAAAATCCATTGGATTTAAAGGGATAAACTATTTATTTTACAGCTTAATTTGACCAAATACATTAATATATATATATAAATGCTATTAAACCAGGCTGAAGCTCAAATTATTTTAAAGTTTTTATTTGAATAAATAAATTAAAAGTACCTTTTACAAAGATTTACTAAAATCAGAAAGATTGAACAGAGGTGCTACATTTTTGCTTGAGAGAGAGGGTGTGTGTGTGTGTGTGTGTGTGTGTGCGTGTGTGTGTAAGAGAAAGTGAGAGAGGCAGAGAGACAAGGAAACAGAGATCAAATAATGCTAGTCTATGCAATCATATCTTTGTGTAAGCTAGTTGACAATAACAGTGTAACAAATTCATAACGGAGATACGTTCAGTTAAATTTTGGGTTAATCAAACACATTGTAATCGATTCTCCTATTGTAATCGATTCTCCTTGCAGATAAATAAGTTACACTCACTCACATTTGCACTCACTCACATCCATACACAGTAAATACACTCACTCAGATTCAAATTTGACATTAAATTCACCTTTCAGCTCTTTTCTTCTAAGCTGGGCAGGGAGAGGGACAACTTACTTTCTCAACTGGCGGTTTTGGGCAAATCTCACGGATATTTTTGTACAGATAAAGGCCATTGCACACTGAGTCTGAAATTCGCATCCGAAATTTTCACACGTAAAAAAAAAAAAAAAATCGACCTCACGTTATGTCAATCACGCTTGCACACTGTCTACGAAACTTTTATCCGTTATATATATATGAAGAGGTCTTTTCCAAAACGCGATAAACGCCATTTTTAAAAAAAATGAGTTTGTCATGTCATGTTTGTCATGTCAACCTATTCACTGCTCCATCAACATTTCATGCCAAATCGCTACATTTCCTTGTTTAAAATGTACTACAAGATGCAGTTTCTTTCCAAAACGCGATAAGCGCCAAACCTATTTTTAGCCTAAACGCGATAAATCCTCTCGACTAATCAGAATTCGGTGAACGTTCTACGCAATCCAACAGGGTGGCGCTCTGAACAGAGGTTTGTTTGTTCATTTATTCCTCAAAATGAGTGAGTTTTCTAATCGACTAGTAGTAGTTCATTTAAGTTTAATCACATATTTCTATTGATTTAATTATTTAAATATGGGAGAGAAACCATAATGACCATTTTTTTAATTGCCTATTCCACATCTCACGCATAAAGCTTGCCACAAAGAACCGACAAAAGTAATGATTAGGCCTATGCATGAAACTTTTGAATTGTTTATTTTTTAATTAGTGTTTTCTGTCAGATATAGCTGAAAAGATAAAGTTGATATGCTGACTCGCCATCTTCGCAGTAGTGAACGCGCCTATAGAGAGAAATGCACACTTTGAATTAGCCTACATACGCAGAGAGTAGCCAATTTCTTTTCGTTTTTTATTGTTTTGTTTAAATGTAGACATTTCAAGCTTTTTATAGATATACTTCTCAGGATTGTGAGGCAAGTATCGCTGTGTTTCGGTTCATTTATGTGATGCTCTCCAGATCACGCGCGGGCGCTTCCGTGTCCTGATTATATGTCTGCTATATATTTGCTTATTTATTTATTATTAATCCAGTCAATTTGTTGATGAAACATTGATTAAAATGAAGATACAATTTATACAAAACGAAATTCACTTTAAAGCAAGGCTTTCTACTAAACAAAACTTAATAAGTGGTCAAAATCATGTCTGACCCATTCCAAATGTTTTCCGATATATTGGTCATCTTATGATCCTATCATACTCATCTCATGCGGTTCCCTTTTCATATAATCAACATAGATGAAAAAAAAAAAATAACATTAGCCTATATTATTAAACATAAATATGAAACGTATGTTTAAGTTTTTTTTTAAACTTAGCCTATATGTAAGCGTCACGCCGCTCCGCTTTGTTCACATGCTGTGTAGCCTATACACGCATGTGTGTGTGTGTGTGTGTGTGTGTGTGTGTGTGTGTGTGGTGGAGGGGTGCCCATCACTACTTTTGAATATCGTTATCATTATTAAATATTTTTAATAATTTGTTTTTTTTACGCATATGTAGTGGACAAATTGGTCCTACTTGTTACAGGTTTGACACTTTACTAAAAATGACTCTGAATGTATTACTAAATAACTTATTGAATAGCTATTGATATCATTACTATTTTCAGGTTCTGCACCAAATGACTTTTAGCCTAAATGTGTTACTAAATTTAATTTATAGTATGAGCCCCTGATTATATGTTACATGCTCTCGTTTTTTTTTTTTTAAAGACAAACCATACAGTTTTGGAAAAAATTGATGGATTTATAGCGTTTTGGAAAAAAAAAAATTTAACTTTTAATTTATCATAAACAATATTGTTGTTTGATTTAATAATCATTGTTCAACATGTTCAGACTGAGCCAATAAAACATTTTAACAGGATAAATTGAATATTCACAAAATGTGTGGGTCTAGGTAAAAAATGTAATTTTCCTGAAAACTATTGAAATGGATTTATAGCGTTTTGGAAAAGACCTCTTCATATATATATATATATATATATATAAAAAAAAACGTAAGTTTTTCGCATCCGTAGCAAGCAGTTTGAATGGTGTTTTGACAATTCGGAGCCACCGAATCAATACGAAAAAACGCATATGAAAAAAACGCGGACTCAGTGTGCAATGGCCAGGGGGCTTGATGACGCTTTGGCAACTTTGCTCTCTTTTGACAGCGACATTTCTCAAATTAATAATATTTAATCTTTCTGAGGAGATCTGCTAGCTTGTTTATTACACAGAGCGCTCGCTGCGAGTCTGACAGGAGGCGGGTGGCTGAACCAATCGCGTGCCGGTCAGTCGAAACGGCTTCCCATCGACAAATGATCAGCATTTGTGTACATTTCTAAGCTTTTTGATTGGTTCTATACAACGTGTAACACCATTTGGAGAGCAGAGATAGTGACGTTTCAGGGGATACCCGGGAAATGCTCAGAGGTGAGATAGGAGTTGAGAAAAGCAATGTTCATTTCCAGCGAATTTAGTAAAACTTTGTACACTTTAATAGTAATTTAAATACCTTTACTCAATTATCTGGACTACGAAACTTTGGGAAATTATTTTTGAATGTCTGTTCTTTGAAATTAGCAAAAAAAAAAAAAATCTATTATTTCATTGTTTTTCC
Source organism: Tiaroga cobitis (assembly GCA_030578255.1). NCBI lineage: Eukaryota > Metazoa > Chordata > Actinopteri > Cypriniformes > Leuciscidae > Tiaroga > Tiaroga cobitis. Next base: position 55,984,476 of record CM060595.1, on the reverse strand, counting down.
ACATAATCGGCCCATATCTTAAAATGGAACGTTGCGACTTCCGACTCATTTCGCCAGATCGGGTCACATATTATGTCTGCTCTTTTCAAAACAAAGAAAAGACTGGTTAGTATGCACAAACAGCGGGAAAGTCGGTATATTCGTGCAGTGTGCGCATGTCACCAAAAGAAAATCAGATTTGAAGCGTGTGACATATAAACGCACACATCAACCCGATCACTTTATTTATCGTTCATGTAAACACAACGTTCGGATTCATCAATCAGAATCAATCAATTGATTAATCAGTCAGAATGAACAAAAGGTTTCCATGTAAACGTAGCTAGTAATATCGGTGGAAAAGAGCCGTGTGTGTGTGTGTGTGTGCGCTCACCAGACAATGTACGATGCAGATGTTCCTCTGGTCCTGTTTGAGCCATTGATGCATGTTCTTACATATACTGTACAAGTTCTTCAGAGTTGGAGCTCGTCTAGGTTGCCAGCCACACTCTGATACCTGCACACACAACACAATAATGAGTTTCATCAAGTACAGTACGGCACGGAAAAACAATTACAATATGTGTAGACGATAGAAAGACTAGACACCATATTTAAAAGTGAAGGGTTTCATTACCTTGCCAATAATATCACCAAAAGAATTGAATTTATCAAACAGCCAAGCCACACACTTATGCCATTGGTTCAATCAATTTAGCTTCTATCTAGCCTTGTTTTCATATTTATCAAATTAAGTATGACATCTAATCTGGATTTATTTAGTTATTTTTGTATTATATTTATTTACTATTATAGTATTTATTGATATAAAAAAAAATCATATTTTAATTTTCCTATTTTAGTTTTCATTTTAGTATTTTGGGCTTTTGTCATTTTCATTAGTTTTTTAAAATGCATTTCTATTTAGCTTATTCCAGTTTTAGTTTTAGTAAAACTTCAACTTAAAGGTAAGATAGGCAATTTCAAAGCGGCTACCAATAGCAAGCTTTGAAAGCATGAGATCCCACCCTCCCTTCAGAGCGTCTCCACGCCTCCTTCAAAACACATGAACACACACAGCAGAGTCTGCAAAGCGTCACGAGAGACGACGTTGAATTACCTCATGTCTAAAAGCTCATCGTGTGATGTCTGCGCGAGCAGGTGCGCGGAGGTGTGGAAATGCATACGCTGACAGGTAGGTAGGACATCGTATTGCACAGACATTTTTTGGTCCTGAGACTTCCACAGAAGATATATGTACATGTTTTAATATTTAGACCACTTCTATTATTGATTGCTATCAGGATGTGAAGAGAGTTTCAACTAGTATAAAAAAAGCGTTTATAAAACAAATTGCCTACCCTACCTTTAAACTTATTTCAGTTAGTTACCAAGGCAACATTTAAAGTTTTCATTTAAGTTTTTTAAAATGTTAGTTTTTCATCAATTTTTATTTTTATTTTACTTCAGCTCATTTAAAAAAAAAAAAAAAGGATTTTTAATAGCTTTAGTTTTATTTACAACACTGGTTTCATGATATTTGGAAAGACATCAATTTAGGTCACTGGAATCTGTTAATCATTTGCATTTGAGAAAAAGCAAATTGCTTTGCTATCCACTCTCACCCTGTTGTGAAACCTGGCCGGTCTATAGGAGCGTTTGGAGAGGTTGTATACTGCATAATGACCCGCATGTCGAGAATCCAGGAACAGACGCACGTCCTCAATGTTATTCTTAATGGCAGATTCAACTCCTTCAGCTGGGAAAGACATGACTGCAAAAACACACAAAGAGACAAGTAATTAACTTACACCATTAGGGTTAAGACATCCAAAATGAATCTAAAGTCCTATTGCACGGGTGAGCGTACCTGCTATTCTGGAGGTGATGTAGGACAGGTCCAGGTCTCCCTTAGCATAACTGAGACAGGATAGGACACATGTGTGAACACAACAGCAAAGCAAGAAGAACATCTAGATTACAGGCAAAAAAAAAACGTCAAGAGGAATATGAGTAACGCCTTGTATCAAAACTCAAGAGTCATCAAACTTTACGACACTTTCGTAGAAATCTGGGACAAAAAAAAAAAAAAGGCAAAGACAACAGTTAAAGGGATAGTTCACCCAAAAAGAAAAACTAACTTTAAACTTTAAACTAACTTCAGTCCGTTACACTACCGTTCCAAATTTGGGGTCAGTAAGATTTTTTTTCTTTTTGGAAAGAAATTAATACTTTTATTCAGCAAGGATCCATAAAAGACAGTAAAGACATTTATAATGTTACAACAAATTTCTATTTAAAGTTAATGCTGTTCTTTCCAACTTTCTATCCATCAAATAAATACAAAAAAAAAAAAAAAACAGAAATATTAAGCAGCACAACTGTTTTCAACGTTGATAATAAAAAGAAATGTTTCTTCTTTAAATGACATTTAAAATAGATTAAAAAATAAAACAGTTTTTTAAAAATTGTAATAATATTTAATAATCCTAATGTTTTTACGATCAAGTAAAAGTAGACTTAGTGAGAATAAAACACTTTCACAAACATTAAAAAAATATTACCAACCCCACACTTTTTAAAGGTACTGTATAGATCTTATGCACCAGAGAAACAAGCGCGCAGCCATCTTTAAAATGTTGTGTTTGAACTTCAGTTTTTGCGGTAGCTCTGTATATTTCTATGGCATCGCTGTCGAAGAGTAATTCGCTGGAGAAGAGGATTTGCTTATTGTAGAGTTAACGCAAGTTATCATGAACATTGTAATGTTTAAGTGGATGTCATATCAAATCTCAGTAGACCAGGAAGATATTAAAATCAGCGGTTTATTCATAAATCCATAAGATCTTACCGTCATGCTGTGGAAATACAAACTGGAAGACATGGGCTACATAAGGTCTATGTTTACATATAAATATAGAAAAATTTGAATATACCACCATGATATAGTATGGAATGAAGTGAACTATTCCTTTAATGTCATTTCAACGTAGCATTCATACATATGTATTTAGTAGGCAAGCTGTTCAAACTTTTAAGAAACTATTGCTGATGGGAGCAGACTGTGGTTATGAACAAACAGCATACAAAGCCATGAGATGGAGGTGGAGTGAAGTTCACACAACATCTCTACACACACACACACACACACACACACACGTGTAACGCTAAACACAAACACACAGGCGCTGTCCCATAGTTACCTGGAGCTGAAAGGGGTTGGTGATTTGAGACCGAGAAATGTGATTCAGGAACAAAATGAACAAAAGACAATGAAAAAAACAAAAAAATTAAAGCAAATTGGGCCAACTGAGGAGAAAATAAACACGACAGACTTGTGGGGATGACAGGGGGATAATTATTAAACATGATTAATAAATGCAAACGGATTATGGAGGGGAATTTATGATCTGGTAGATCAGTGTGTGTCATTAACAAAAAACCCTCATTGAGTTTACCAAGAGATTAACATACAGTCACTGCGATTAGACAGATCAAATTTACCTTCTGATGATCAAATCAACATGAACTCAGAAATGACCTATTTACTTTTATGAATGTCCTTCGTTTTATCAAGCATGAAGCATAAGCATTTGTTATTCAACAGAAAAACATACAAAAGCAGCGCTCCGGGAAAAAAATCATACGAATCAATTATTTATCAAATCTGATATCATGCATCACACGTTCATTGTAGAGGAATAATTCTGCAGCACGCACTCGAATGAGGTAATATCTGATGAAACCACAACAACATTTTTTTGAACTGAACTGAATTAAAATATAATTATTACATGAAAAACGAAAGTTAGAAATGTTGCTTGCCAAGGCAACTAAAGGCTGGAACACACTAAAATCTTATCAGATTTTCAAAATGTGAGAGTCAAATGCGATTTCAGAGTAAACAAACATGCCAGGTGACGGACAAGACAAAATGGCGATAAGAGTGTTTGGACTGCTTTTTACAAAAAAATATCAGAAAAAAGAAAATAGGTTAGGATAAAAGTGTGGATATTGTTAAGCTTTCGTCAACTCGTTATTAATTATCGTATCATGGTAACTTCTACTGAGTGTGTGTGTGCGTTTGTCCCAGGGGTTCCCCCAAGCAGATGTTAGATTTTTACGGTTTTTCCGAGCAGATTCAGTCACTCTTAACACACTTCACACACACAACACAGGAAAATCTGATAGGATAATCTGTAGAACTATCAAGATAAGCATGACTTTTCCTAGGATTGTCAGAGGGGGAGAAGTGGGCCCAAAATCAGCCCGATTATCTTGTAGTGTGTGGCTTATCCTTAACTGAAATAAGATTAAGTTGCAGTATTACAATTACTAAAATAAAACCTGAAATAAAAAGCAATTCTAAATAGAAATATATATATATATATATATATATATATATATATATATATATATATATATATATATATATATATATATATATATATATATATAAAACAAAAATAATAAAAATGACAAAAGATTGCAAACAAAATTGCTGAAAATATTAAAAAATGCAAAATATTAATAACTACTATAGTATGCAAAAAAGCTAAAGTAACACTGGGATGAGAAATACAAATGCATATAGTGAAATGTTTGGGTAAAATACTCAACTTTTAATATGATACTTTTTTCTTTGGGAAATTAAGCAAAATATATTTATAAATAACATTAACTACTCTTAGCATTAAGCATTAATTACTCTTGCTTCATTCTCTGTCTCGAATGTTTTGTTTTCTTCATCACAATGCATTCGGTCTGTGAATGATGCATTCGGTAGTGCAGAATTTGTCAAAATGAATCTTTCCTAATTATTCTGCCTAGCTTTTTAAATAGCCTTCATGTCAGGACAGCATGTTTTTGAAGCCTTCAAATGCTACAGCTCATGAAAAAGAGCCTCGGAATTAATACCAAGAAGAGAGCACAGACTTCAGAAAACATGCTCAAAGTCAGCAGCGCTGAGAGCTAGATTAGGTGATATCAGATTAACCACCAGCAGATTACCAGAAGTCTCTAGTACACCACGACGACCTCTTCCTTCATTCGGCTAAATCTGTCAATGGCTCAGCGTAAAGTGGTGCATCATAGCGAAACCAAGGCAAGCCAAAACATACTCAAGCAAGGCATGTGCACTTGTTAATGTGTGACAGCCGCAGGGGTGTTTTACTGCAGTGGGAATGAGTCGCTCACCTGGCCACCGACTGGATGACTTTGGATGAAGTGTCTTTGATGTTGGTGAGGAATCTTTCGGTTCCTCCTTTCAGAATATCCAGGAAGCCTCCACCCATGGCCGGGTCTGTGTCATACACACCTGGAGATTCAAACACGCACATCATTGCAGGCCAACGTTTGTCAAAAGTGATTTTACAGAAGAATAGTTTTGCTTGATAAATTTGACATATGCACACAAGAAACGCCTCAATGCAATGACTCGTATCATCTCATAACACGTCTCAAAGAACAGTTCTTTAAAACTCAAATGATCAGATCTTAAACGGTTAGTTCACCCAAGAATGAAAATTCGGTCATTAATTTCTCACCCTCATGTCGTTCCAAACCCGTGAGACATTTGTTCATCCACAAATGAAGATCTTCTTGATGAAATCTGAGAGATTTCTGTCCCTCCATTTGACAGCTACACCACTGACACTTTGATGCTCCAAAAAGTTCATAAAGAGATCGTAAAACTAATCCATATGAATCCATATAAACATTGATCAGCGAACACAAACAGAACCTCAACCTACTTGATGCGCAGGAGAAACCTCTTTCTGAAGCTCAAACGTGATGCGTAACAAGAATGAACCTCATTGGTTCTCACACGTCAAGCGAACATGCTTGAGCTTCCGTTTACCATATCTAATGTGTGCTTTAATTAATATTTGTATAAATGTGAATAAAAGCCTCAATTTAATCTGTTCATCGTATAGAGTGATCAAGTCTACTCAGAAAATTTGGACTAAACCACTCATTCCAATTCATATGGATTAGTTTCACATTCTCTTTATGAACTTTTTGAAGCGTCAAAGTGGTAGTTGTGTAGCTGTCAATGGAGGGACAAAAATCATTAATCTTCATTTGTGTTCTGAGGATGAACGGAAAATCTTACAGGTTTGGAACGACATGAGGGTGAGTAAATGATGACAGAATTTTACTTTTTGGGTGAACTATCCCTTTAAGGGGGGGTAGTTAATGAGGTTCATGACATAAGATCTTGGCAAGACATTTAAGAGTTTTGAAAACTATGTAGCTTTGCTTGGGCATCTGATGGTCTCTTCCAGTCCAAGTTAACCTTTAAGTTAGCCTTTAACCAGCACAAGCGGCAAAGCTGAACAGATTTGGTATTTGTAACATGACCAACATCTTAGCATTTGAGCCTAACATTCAGGAACAGGGGATAAAACTCATACATATCAAATGCCTATTCAGTTTTCATACACCTTTGTAATGAAATGCAAAACCAAATAACTAACATATATTACCAAACCAAAAAATAATGAACCAACCAACCAATTAGCCAAAAACTAACAAGATAATAACTGGTAACACTTTACAAATAGGCTTTATTTGTTAACATGAAATAACGTAATTTATTAATCTTAGTTCATTTCAACAGTTACTTAAAAACTTTTTTTAATGTTGTATCTGTTCATGCTAACTAACATGAACATACATTGAATAAGCAAGCTTCAGGTATAATTGCTAACTGTTTCTAAACTGTTTTAATTATGGTTATTTCTTTTTATTTTTTATTTTTATTTTTTATTTTTATTTCTTCTATGTAAAGCACTTTGAATTACCATTGTGTATGAAATGTGCTATATAAATAAACTTGCCTTGCCTTGCCTTGCCTAACACTTTACAAATAAGGTCTAATTTGTTAACATTAGTTAACATGAACAAACAGCCTAATTAATTTCAACAATAAATAAAATGAACATACAATGAACAATTGTATTTTTAACCAACACAAACAAACCAAAACGTTAGTATGCAAAAGATAACAGACGCTAAGAATAAAAGTAAGCAGAGTTTTTGTGGTGCAACAAATCTTGCTTAACATTACAAGTGGACAAGGAAATCCTACAAAAGTGTAGAATATAACTCTTTTAATGGACTGAAATCGAGACAGGATCGCTGTGTGCGGTTGCATGAGTAGTATTATCACTTTCTGACTGTGTTCGTTATAGAAAATCAGAGTAAACTCAGCAGATGGTGACTAGAGGTCAATCCTCTTACAGCATGAAACCATCCCTTGGGGTAAATATGGGGGCAGGGGTGTGTACAGGGCATTATCTGTTTGTGTACAGTATTATGGCAGCATGATGGTAAGTGGAGGGTTACACTCATGAAACATCATGTTGGCTGAAATACAATGTCTAGCTACATTTTCAAAATTTAGTTTAGAATGTACTGATGTATCCGTCCACTGCTGTTCAAGTTACTTGTTAAACTAGCAGCATTCTGAAGGATGAAACATGTCTCAGATCCCTATTAAGTCTAGTGGTGTGTGTGTGTGTGTGTGTGTGTGTGTGTGTGTGTGTGTGTGTGTGTGTGTGTGTGTGTGTGTGTGCGTGTGTGTGTGTGTGTGTGTGTGTGTGTGTGTGTGTGTGTGTGTGAGAGAGCAGGCATGAGCGAGGGTCTTTTTGTACAAGCACTTTAATGCATTTGCGTGTGTGTGAATTCCTGTCAGGTGAAAATGTATTTACGCTGCTGAACTCAAAGCAGTCCTGAAGAGCTCATTCAAACTGTGTGAGGTTTTAACAAAAGTATAATGACACGACTGATGCCGCTGTATCCTGTAGAAGCTTCAATACCCTTTGATGTGAATCTCTCACAAACATAGTGCTTCTTATTACCACAAAAGCTGGTGGATCTAAAGCCAGAAATTATTGTTTACACAACTCAGCCAGTTCCTGAATACAATAATGTGCGGCATTAAGAGCTTTTTAGCAGTTTAACAAAGAGTACAATTTAAAATACAGCTGAGCCGGATATTACTTGTCTATATTATTATACACTGCATGTTATAATTAGTAGAGGTTAATAGTTTTACTCTACACAAGGACTCACAAAGGGCAAGGTATACAGGTGATGAAATATTTCACACAAGAGTTTATGTACTAACTAAATCAAACCAAGACGCAATAACACACAAAATAACTAATCAAACAACCAACAAGATTAACTAAAGAAACAACCAAAAGCAACTAAACTAACTACCATTAACAAACCAAAAATTAACTAAAAAGTCATATAACTTAACTACAAAAAAACAAGAAAACATTAACAAACCAGAAGAAAAAAACCTAACCAACCAACTAATAATTCACAAGAATATCAATTAACAAAAAAAATTTAATAACAAACAAAACAAAAAACAAGTAACAATAAGAAAACTAAACTAAAATATATATTAAATATATAAATAAAATAACGAACCAACATGACTAACAAAACAATCGAACTAAATAACTAACAAAAATGAATAACCAAACAGTAACTAAAGTTAACTTGTACATGTAAATAAGAACAAAAAAAAAAAAAATTTAGTTGATATTTGTTAGATAAATTTGTATTGTTATTATTAGTTACTATTGTTTAATTGGTTAGTTATTCTTTAGTTTATAAATGTTTGTTTGTTAAACATATAGCGAACTAATTAAACAATATTAACTAATAACAATAACTAACAAATATACACAAAAAACAACAATAAATGATAATAACTCAAAAAATTATTAAAAAAAATTAAAACTAAAAACAAACAAACAAACACGAATAAAAAATAACTGACCAACCAACAAGACTAAAGAATCAACAAACCGAACAATAACTAAAAAGTTACTAAAAAAAATAAATACTCAAACATTAATAAATTAACCCCACCAAAAATAACTAACCAATCAAACAATAATATTACGAAAACAATTTAAATTAACATCGATTAAAATAATTAATAACAGCAAATAAACATTAAGAAAAAAAATTAACCAACCAAAATAAATTAACTATATGCGGGTTAAAGAACTGAAAAGGAAAAAAAGCATCACAAAACGAAGAGAAACTTGCTAAATGTCATGCATGTAAACACAGGATGTCAGCGCATCAACAGATCCTGCAACAGGATAAGATTGAACAGCACAGTCTTCACCGCTGTGTGAAATCACTCCAGACAACAGATCACATCAATTACAAAGGAGGAATGGCATTTGAATAAGACGGAAGCCACATATCTACATTAACCTAAAAAGAAAACGCCTTGCCAAAAAATGAGTTGAGTACAGAACTCACCAGCGTTGTTTATGTTGTTGATCTGAGAAGGAAGCTGCGCACTGTTGTTCCCGAAACCTCCGTTCTGCTCCAGGAGCTGTAGGGATTCATAGCCATCATACACAGACTTCAGACAGTAGTAAGAACCTAACAGACTCATCTGGACAACAGTCCGATGCGCACACACAGCAGGAGAAAAGCAGCAAACCAGACTCCAGAATACTCATGGATCTGAACGCTAGTCGCTGACTGCAGAACGCCAAGACGACTCAATCGCTGCAGGCTCTGTGTGTGTGTCTCTGCTTCTGGCTGTTGGTGGTAATCACTTTAATCCAGAGAGAAACCCCTTCTTAACCCAGATCAGATGCATCTGAAGCCGCCCTCTCCACTATGTGTGCACATAGGACCACAACACTGACTTCTGTAGGCAAACACTCGTACAAATGCTGTATGGATGCTCTTAACCAGATCAAACACATGCATAATTATTAATCCATGATTTGTTAGTCCAAATCAGACGTCTTTCGAACAAACGTGGCTGGAGCAGGCCAATCCTTTTCTTGTCCTCCCACTTGTTTACCAGTCCTGTTTCTGTCTTATGTAGTGAGATCAGCGGCCATTAGGTCAGAGATAAAAAGAGGGATGAGATGCTCCTTTGTCTCCAGGAGGTCATGGAGAGAGGAAAGGAAAGAAGGACAGAACTCGAAAGGAAGAGAGCGGCGGTGTCTCTAAATGGCTTTTCAGAGAGCTGCGATCAGTATGTGGGACTCTGCTCGTCTCTGCATGTGTGTGTGTGTGTGTGTGTGTGTGTGAGAGAGAGAGAGAGAGTGTGTGAAAGAATGAGGGGTCTGTTTTAAATGAAGCACCCAAAGAGCCTCATTCAACCAACCAAACCAGTCTGGTGATCAAACAGGAGCTCGGAAGGAGTTTACTAAAATTAAGATGAAGTGACACAAGTGGCAGATCACAGAGGCTTTTTCAATGGCACGTGCTGATGTATAGAGAGCAAAGAGGGGGATTTTTGATTTAACATGTATACACAAACTACTTGCAATTAGGGGTGTCACGATTCTCCAAATCTTCGATTCGATGGAATTTTCGATTCTAAGGTCACGGTTCGCTTCGATTCTCGATTTTTACATTTATTTTTTTTAAAAGCACAGGTTGCTATGCCATTTTTAGAATGTACTTTTATGCAATATAATATCTGACCTTTGTTTGCTATGTACCACACTACATCGTCAAATTTAAAACATTTGTTAACAACATAAAGTGCTTATAATATAATACCTTATATCTTTAGTCAATTGGAAACTTAAGCAAAATAACCTGCCATATTTTGCCATAACCTGCCATACGCAGATGATAAAATCAAATCAGTCATTTTGAACTGTCTGCGAAACGCAATTTCACAAACAGCGTGAGTGTTCAGCGGTGCCGCGTCTTCTCTCTCTCTGTCTCTCAAAATGGGTTGCGCAAGGCAATCGTCAAGCGCGCTGCTCTCACGTTTCGGGAGTCGTGACATGACGGAATTGTCACTTGCATAATCGGGCCAGCATTGCATCGTGAGTAACTAAAGTTTACCATTTGCACATCTTTTTAAGTCTTACCAGTTTGAACATTCAAGCGATTTTAAACTATTCAGTACTCGCGCGCTCTCTGAGAGATGGTTTTCTTTGCACACATACATAAAGCCGCCTCGCAAACAGGCAGATGACGACATTCAAGTTCACAACAGTAGTTGATTTAACAGACAAATCTGTTTTTGTGGAGATGCCCTGCCATGTTAGTCGTGCTGCCAGTGGAAGAATATGGTACACGCACATAGCAGAGCTTGCAAACTGTGGCTTTTTTGAAGCGCGAACGTTGACAACATAACTCACTGGAAATCCAAAATACTTCCACACCGGTGACTTCAATGAAAGAGTAGACGGTTCAAGTTCTGTCGATCGGTCTCCTGCATCTGCAGTTCCCATGCTATCTTTTGACTGGCTGTAGCTAAGTTAGAGGAGGTTGACTCGCAGCACTTCAACGCGCGTGTTTTTTTCCGTGACATGGGGGCGTGGCAGCATCGACGATTCAATTTTTTTTATTCGAAGTTCGAGATTGTGACTTAATTTCGATCGATTTCGATTTGTGACACCCTTACTTGCACTAATTAATTGATTGCAAATTATTTTATATTTTAATTTACACAGAAAAAGTATATATGTAATGTATTTAAATATGTCATATGATGTGTATATTGTGTATTATTATTTATTAATAACACCATTTATATTTTTTATATATATATATATATATATATATATATATATATATATATATATATATATATATATATATATATATATATATATATATATATATATATATATATATATATATATATATATATATATATATATATATACACACACACATATATATATTATTTTTATTCACTAGAAAATGGAAAATGTACATTATGCATTAAAATTAGGGCAGTCATGGCCTAATGAATAGAGTCAGACTAGTAACCCGAAGGGGTTTGAGATACCCTTGAGCAAGGCACCTAGCCCCAGCTGCTCCGGGTGTGTGTCAGTTTGCAGTGTGTGTATGTTCACTACTCACAAATTGTGTGCACTAACTTGGATGGATTAAAAGCAGAGGACAAATTTCGAGTATGGGTTATCAATTACTATACCTGGCCTTCACGTCACTTCACTTAAAAAAATGCTGTTATATCTTTACAACTGACATAAGACCAGCTTACATCTTTGGGCATACATTACACCTGAACACTTCATGCGTTTTCTCTGATCGGATAGCTATCCAATCGTGAAAAGACCAGGTGTAAATGCCGGATTTTAATCCGATCACTCAAGCCACTTCAGGAGGTGGTCTGACGCATTAAATGCATCTGGTTGTTGTAACCACATATGTAAAATATTTACACAGGTAAATATTTACTCACAAAATGTTACAAAAGTAAATGTGTGAGAGCATGTTATAGGCTGTATAACATGTTATAGCCAGATATGACAGCACTACTGCAACACGCATCACAGCAGATGAGTAGCTGAGTATCTCTTCAGCAAGCAGACGCACCAACTGACGCAAATAAAAGGCACAATATGTCATTTTCACCGCTAGAGGTCGCTTGTTCAAAACAAAGGCGTAGATTGATGATGCCGAGAGAGTGGAATCATGGGAGTTATCATCTTGACCTACACAGCCGATGGAAAGCAATCCGACGGACTCGGGCAGAAATCGTGTTCATGGATGAGCTAATGTATGTAAGTTTAATTAACATTACTGTAGTAACAGGCTCTTTTTAATGAGAGAGACCTGCGCGAAACGCCGTTCTCTGAACGTTACTCTGTGGATTCGCTCAGTGGGTGGTATGAGACACTAGTTGCATTTTAAGGTAAGCTAGATCGATATAGAATATCATATTAATAAAAACTGGACGACTTGTTGCTAAATGACATGCAATTCATTTAAAAATGTATGGTATGATGAAGAAAGCTCTCTCTGATTTTGCCATGCTAGCCACTTGACAAGGAATCAAGGAAACAAAGAGATTCAAACAATAAGACTAACAGTGTTGAGCTATAAAACAATTAGTTTAGTTTCCTGTTGATAAATGTATCCAAACAGTTGCTCACCTGTCTAATAAAGCACATATTATATTAACGCATCTTTGGGGTTTCCATGGTTTCTACGAAAGTAGGGTAACGCAGATATGAAGTCATTGACAGGCGACACAAAGACACGCTCCTGGTTAAAACTGCTGATTTCTCTGGATTTAAACATTGTTGGAAACGTTTGGGATAATGTAAGTACACAAGTCAACAAAATGTATAACATTGTTCTAGTTTTTTTATGGATATTTGAATCTAAAAATCGTACATATTGTGCCTTTAAGTCGCAGACGCTCAACACACAATCGTCTTCATTTAAAGTAGAGAGAGACTAAATGATCTTACCAGTGCTGATGCCGCTCTCTCTCCTATTGCGGTCTTTGATCTTGAAATTAGCTGATGATAAATAAAATACAGCTCATATCCGTTGCTTTCGTCGATGTGAGCTTGAAATTTGAATATAGCGCAGGTATTGAAGATCGCATTTATATTCGTTTGGCGGAGACACATTTATTTGGGCCATGTGTAGATAGAACCGTTTTACGAAAATCAGATCCGATCAGTAAAAACGCATGAAGTGACCAAGTGTAAACCGGCCCTTGGTTAATCTACAAAGTGGATACAGTTATCGGCTGATGTCATGATCTTAAAATGACTAATAATCAGTCTGACAGATTAATCAGCCTGGCTGATTAATTAACGATTCGGCCATTTTTAATTTATAATAAACTTGTCGGCTTGGCAGATTAACAGAAGAGGTCATTCCATTATAAGACCCATTTTGGTTTCCCGTTATAAACTCTTGCATCACATATTTAGCAACCTATGAATGACTAGCGAAGACTTGATCTAAGAGACCCTCAGAACACGCGGGTTGTACCTCAGTAATGGGAGATTTGGGGTTGACGTTCCTGGCTGCAGCGATCTCCTGCAGTTGGTTAACAAGCTCGCTGATCGACAGACGTTCCTCCGGGTTGATTTTCAACATAGATCCTGGAACAAACACACACGGCTTTTTTTCACGCAACTGCATTCACGAGCAAAATGACAGTATGAAGTAGGAGAGATTTTGGCAAGAGGGAATATAGCTAAGCGCCCGCGGGATACTTACGGATGAGTTGATGAAAGACTGTGTACTTGATGTCATTTTGTGGAATGTTGTATTTGCCGTTTACTATCTGAAGTTTGGCTCCCTCTTCAAATGGGTGCTGCTTAAAACAAAGCAGGTACAGGATGCAGCCCAGAGCCTATAGGGAACAAACCAAGACTCTTTAAAAACAACCAACAACAACTGCAGAGAGAAAAAGTGTGTGTTATTGTTACACTGTGTCCTAACCAGGTGCTATGTGACAAGTAATGCTAATGCGCCAAATCAAAAACTGGCAGTCAGAACTTATTTAACGTTTAAAATACAGCTATGTGGAGAAACAAACTAAATGCACTTTTGCTGTGCGCCACTTGTTAAAACAAAAAATAATTGATTATTTGATGCACCGGGTTTGGACCAAAAAAAAAAAAAAACGCTCAAACATAACTCACCCATATGTCTTGTTTCTCGTTTATTGGGTAGTTGGAATACAGGTCAATCATCTCTGGTGTTCTGTATGCTGGAGTCGTGTTTCTAGTGATCTGAGAGATAAACAGAGAATAAGAAAGAGAAATGATTTATAATTTAGTGGGCCTTCATGTTCAAAGATGTGCGTGTGTCGATTCAGAGAAATAATTTATGAGAAATAAATGGGCCTTGCTCAACAGTTTACAGTATTGTGCAAAAGTTTTTTTTAAAAACGTTTTTGAAAGAATTCTGTGAAATATTATTACAATTAAAACCATTTAAAATGTAATTTATTCCTGTGATGGTAAAGCTGAATTTTCAGCATCATTACTCCAGTCTTCAGCGTCACATGATCCTTCAGAAATCATTCTAATATGCCGTTTTGCTGCTTACGAAACATTTATTATTATTATTATCAATGTTGAAAACAGTCATTTCATATTTTGTGGAAACCGCATTAAATATTTTCTGGATTCTTTGATGAATAAAAAGTTCAGCATTTATTTGAAAGCATCTTTTGTATAATTATAAATATATAATTAGCAATTGCAGACTTCTTTCGCTACTCACAATTATTGTGATTGCACACAAATTAATGCATCCTTGTGGGATAAAAGTATTAAAGGGGACCTATTATGCACAATTCACTTTTGCATGGTGTTTGGACATAAATATGTGTTGGCAGTGTGTGTACACAACCACCCAACAGTGATAAAAATCCACTCTCCCAACGACCCGTTTTCAGAATGTGGCTTTAGTGACGTCACTACAGTCACAGGCCCCGCCCACGAGTGTCGACAGACACTGCCGTTTTAACATAGAACCGCCCGTGTCGAGTTCACAGCGAGTTGAGAGTTGTACACATCCGCCATTGCTGCACTGACGAGAATGTCTCCCAAGCTTTGTCCGTGTTGTGCTTCGCTTTGCTTCGTAGACAGAGTCTGGCATGGCATAATTGAAAAGTGTTTTCTTTCTCGCTGAGGGCTTGTCTGAAGTATAAAATCATTGGTTACCCGTAATTCCACTGTAAAAACATGTATGATGCGAAAACGAAACCATCGAGCGAAATACCGGAGTGAACATGGCTGACTGAGTTTTGCTGCCTCCTTAACCTGATCCTCCACCATGAGTGCAACCAAGGGGGACACAATCACAACTATCGCCTTGCCGGCCTTTGGCCTCCCCAGTTTCTCGCTGACGATCGGTGATAGTTCATAAATTACATTTTTCCCAAAACCTGTCGGGAGTAGGGCCACAACATCACCTCCATTCAAAATGTTTAACAAACACTCTTAATGTTCGGGCTTCAGTTTGCAAATGCCAGGAATATTCTCCACAACAGAGCGAATTGCATCCCGTGTCTCCATATCCGCGGTCGTTTTCGATTTCCCAAACCTAAAATACAATCTTAAAGCTACACTGTGTGATTTTTACCCCCATCTAGCGGTGAAAAGGTATATGACTATCCAGTGAATATTAGTTTCTGTTCCTCTCAATTTCGATTTCGTTTTAACTCCTACGGTGGCCAATGGAGTCCAAGATTAACATGGCTTGCAGTACGACCTCCTCGACACGGTGCCATCGAGTGTTAAAACGCGAAAGGCGAAGCTTGATGTCCCTCTTTGGGCTAAAGTACTTTCTAGATGGAGGGGCAACATGGCGACCGACATTAGAACCCCTTACCCGTATGTATTTTCAATGGCATATTATACACTCACGAGAATACTTTATTACTTGAACGAAGTAAATATACATTAATGAGCACATATATTTTTGAAAGAACTAAGTGGTTTTAGCTAAGAATAAACTAAAAAAGTTACACAGTGTAGCTTTAAACTCGGTGCTTAGCGTCTACGTCACGGCTCTCAGCCCGCCCTCTGTTCATTGATTGGCCGGCTGTTTTCAGGCCGGAGGAAAACTGAGAGATAGGTCGCTATCTCAGACTGAGTACAGAAGCGAACTGAAATTGAGCGGAAGTACGAAGTCTCACGTAGTCAGGCTAGTATTAATCCACATAGCTCTATCTATCTATTTACTAAAAAGTTGCTCCTGAAGGATGTAGCAGTGCCAACTGTTCGTGATCCAGCTACACATCTAGAAGTAAGTACTACGCGTTTGTTTTCCAAATTGCCTTTGGATTTGTCAAGCTCATAATAACATGTTAGACTTATAAAGTTTGTGATAGCATGTGATACCACCATGAGTCCATCCAGCTACAGTGTTTCCCCTACAATGTATTTAGCAGCGGCGCAGCGCCGCCACTGTATTTTCAGCGCCGCTGCAAAATCTTCACATGATCAGTAATATCACGAAATCCACTTACACACCTAAAAACACTTGAGACGTGGCGTGCGCCGGTGCTGCTAATGCGGTGGCTCTGAATCCACTTGTTGACAAGAAAGGAGGAAAGAGCCACATATGGAAATATTTTCGATTAGGCTAATGTCACGTTGCCATAAGGGGCCCTTCACATAGCGCGTTTTTCTGCGCGTGCAAATTCGTTATTTCAAATGTAGGCGCGGAAGCAAGCTCGTTTCTCCAGGCCGCCTCTATTCATGGTTGCATAGCAACGACAGACGCCACGGGAGAGCAAGCGCTTTTAGAAAGGAGAAAGCGGCGCTCTCCACGAGGACGAGGAAGTAGCAGCAAAGAATTAATTGATTTCTAGCCCTTGCATTAGCTTTACTACTAGATATATTTATGGAGATGAGAAATAAAAAGCCGCCCTGTACAGCTATGATCAGCTGTTCGGCCGAGCTGTCGATGTTGTTACGGAAAGGCCGAAGCTGATCGGTTGGTTTTTGTCACATGGCGTGTTGAGATGAGATGTTACGATGTTTTCATCTCGCCACGCGCGCCTACAATTGAAATAACGCATTTGCGCGCAAAAAAACGCGATATGTGAACGGCCCCTAAAGTGGACTCGGGTGCGGTTGTATCCGGGTAGTTTTACGAGCAGGAGTACATGAGCACAGTCTCGGACCGACACCAGAGTGCTGTTATTAGTCCGCCAGAAAAGCAGTTCTAGGCTTATTCTTGGCTGGATAACTCTTTTAAAAAGTCTTTTAAAATGAAATACGAACACAGTTTTGGATTAAATAAAGGTACAGTCAAGTCAAATAGAACACTTGATTGTTCATGTTTGTTCACTTCATTCATTGTGCATTAAATAATGTTAACTTAAAACATTTGATTTTAAAAATGTTAAAATTTAAAAATTAAGTGCTCACAGATTGGGTGTGGCCTAAAATTTTCAATAAATTCTAAATAATCTTTTTCTGGGTTGTGCCATTTCATTTTTCCCCTATCAATATCTACCTTATAGCTGAAAATGAACACAAAACAAAAACGTGAAAAATCCTGTCTAAAATTATAAAATGAAGGTTTCTGTTTGTGACCAGTTCAAGGTGCGTGCTGCAATAATCACCTTGAATCTGTTGATAGTATGTCGTAATTGTATGTCTCAAAATGTCAATTTGTAAAACTTGCCAGAAGTCATGGTTTATGGGTTTATTTTTTTTAAAAGTTCTTCCGGAGGTACATGTCCCCGGAGCACAAGCCCAAATTTGGCCATTTTAAAATGCTGTAAAAAATGATCTGTGGGGTATTTTGAGCCAAGACTTCACATACAAACTCCGGGGACATCGAATATTTGTTTTACATCTTGTGAAAAGGGGCATAATAGGTCCCCTTTAAATTACTATCTTCCACTACATAACAGAACGTCTATGTGCATCTACAAAACTAAACACGACAACACAACACTACAAGAAAGAAATAACAATTTTGCTAGGTTGTAAAATGCTCAAATTGGTCCTCATTGGGTTCTTACAAAAATGCACTTCCACTGAAGAAGCACAAACAGACATTAATGTAAAGAGGAATGGCGGGCTTTGTGCGTTGCGTGGGTTTCAATTTACTACCAATAACTGATTTAAGAGGAGCAGAAACCAAACAAACTAATTTAATCAACAAAACAATTAAATCAGTGAAGGCTTCCACAGGAAATAGCCAGAGATTTTAATATAATCACTGCAAAATATTTCTCTCTGGCCACATAAAGCAATAACTTCCACAATTATTGTGACAATCCATGAATCACAATCAAAACTGTGGCAAAACGAACCAACCAGAGGACAACGATGTCATTATGATGTTAACCTGGTACTAATATTTATGTAGCATAAAGCTGGATGGGTGCTTGGAGAAGATTTTTTTGGGGCATTTCTTACCTCATCTTCCACCATAGATCTCTTGTGAGCAGACCAACTGTAGTCTGGGTAATGTGCCACAATAGTGGCGCTACCGAAGTCACACAGCTTCATGGTACCCTGGTGACTGATCAACAAATTCTCAATCTACAGAGAAGAAGAAATGTTATCAAACAATGTACTTGATCATTTAGAAAAGGTCAAATGAGAATATACACATTGTTGTGCATATTTATTAAAGCAATAAGTCACCTAATGCCAAGTACTGTATTACTATATATTTATATATATATATATATATATATATATATATATATATATATATATATATAAAAACACATACACATATACACACACACAAACAACACTATAGTAGTATTCATTGTACTGTACAATGCGTATATATATTAAATTGATCAAATTACTTATAAATAAACAAAAAATACAGTAAAAATATAATCTGCTGAGAATATATAAATGACAAAAACAAACAAATATATAAAAAAGGAAATTAAAATGTTATTATTATAAATTAAAAAAGAAAATATGCTTATTAACTGAAATTAAGTCAATAAATAAATAAAGTTGACTTTTTTTATGTAAAACATTTACAAGTCCTATTACAAATAATCAAATAAATAAACACTTCTTTGATCATATCTTATGTTTAAGTTCTGCAAATAAATCATATTCAAGGTTTTCGCCTGCAGCCTGAAAGAGGGAGGAGCCTCACCTTCAAGTCCCTGTGTATGATTGGTGGAGACTGTTTGTGCATGTGCTGCACAGCACGGCATGACTGGTAAAAGATCTTCAGCACTGTGTCACATGACATGGGCCCTTTCTGCTCCACCTTCTTCACAAAATCAACCAGCTGGCCTGCAGGAAACAGAGGGCGGAGGTCAACGTGAACACAGGAAACCGACGCCAGTGCCAGAAAGTCAGACGGAGAGAGTGGAATGTGTTAAGTCAGACAAGAGTTTCCCTTTCTTTTATAAAAACCAAAGATATGAGTTTAAATGCACATCAGAGATCCATCCAGTAACGGAGACCAAACTGTGCTAAGGTGTGTTACAGGGCTGTCGAGTTAAATCCTGATTAATGCCATGATTTTCTTATATTAACATTTATGTATTTAACAGGCGCTTTACAAAAGAGGAACAAAAGCAATGCGTCAAAGAGCCAACAATATTCGTTACATACAATGCCAGGTTTATTAGACAACTAGAGAAGAACAAGAGAACAGGAGAAATGCGGAAAGAATTTTTTTTTTCAATTTCTTAAAAGATTTTTTTAAATATTGCCATTTTTATTTATATTATAAATATTTGTATATTTAAAAATAAATATTTTTTGGAGACACAAACAATTGTCATTAGATGCCTGCAAATAACAATAATTTCTTTTTTTCCCCTTTTTTATTTATTTTCTTTTTAATTTGATTCATAAATGAATTTTCCATTAAGGTGTATTTCTGATAAGCGAGAGCCCAGCACAGTGTTTGCGATGATGTACTCGTACCTCTACAGAGCTCTGTGAGGATGAGGAACTCAGCCTGGCCCGTGTCCGACTCTTCTTTACAGATGGACGCAGCGGAGCAGAACTGCACGACGTTGGGGTGACCCGACAGCTTTTTCTACACAGAACACATGGACATAGCTTTTAGAAAGGTTTTAATTTACTGGGTAATGCTCCTTTTCCTTTTCTCTTCGTTTCTTGCAAACTGATGAAAGAAAAATGCAAGAGATGCTTTGGCCAGCAACATAACTAGGCATGAAAAAACTGTGCCTAGTTAGAACATTGTGTAATAATGTAGTTAACTTGTTAAATTAACCCGTAAACGCATACATCGCCTCTTTATCGACCCGGGACGTTATTCACTACCCTCCTCCTCATTTGTTTTTTAAAAGTTAGACATCTTAGTATTCCTCAATCTATTAATCATAAACAGCACAACAAGAAAAAATTTTTATCATAAAGGAATGTCCGTTTTCTAATGATTTTTTTGTAAAAAGTGTTTAGGATCGCTAGCGACCCAAGGTATGTAATAGTGCAAGTATATTTTATCTGCGCAACAATAACTGAACCTCTGTTGACTCAATTTAAATTCACCTTTACTACTCGAGGTGGCAATTTCTGAAACATGATGACGTTATGTTTCACTCATAATTACTGCAGGCATAAACCAAAAGAATAGACAACTATCATGATCAAAACTTGAAATGCCTCAGCGATTTAATCCAGAGCAAGTACTGTACCGCAATCAAATATTAGCGCCACTGTCACTTGATGGTGGATCTGGTGAAGAAGCTGTCAAAATATTGATTTTGAAGACGTCGAAAACAATAGTTTTAAAAATATGGTTGAGATAATAGGAGCCGAATGCTGAATGCACTGGGGAAATGAGCTCTGACGATGACAGTGATGCATCAACATTTTATAACAAATTGAACCCTTCAAAGAAACAAAAGGCATTGAAATATGTTTTATTTTAGCATTTTGGAATTGTTTTTAGAATATCAGAAGTCATCCGTGTTAGATTTAGATCCGGGTCGCTAAAGACCAGAATATTTATGCATTTAAGGGTTAAAAACATTTAATTATTATTACCATGAAGCAGACTTCCTGAATGATGGCTTTGTTCTTTTCCTCTTCATTGGAGAGAAGTCTCTGCACACAAACAAATAAAAAAGTACTTTTAACAAACATATTTTTTAAACCTGTTGACAAAAGGCAAAATTACTGAAAAAAAGTGACAAATTCCCAAAATGATTAAAATATCAGGGCAAATAAATGAATCTAAAGTGAATTTCCACATTTTGTGTGTATGTTATGTAACCTTTGATATACCATTTTATTCTAGGCCCGTCTCGTGCATTATGAGTTGAAGTACTTAAGATGAATGGATGATGTTTTACGAGTTCTTATATGGACATATTATTTCAGTATTATTTATACACTATTATAGTATTTATTATATTTAGAATTAGATTTAAATTAAATACTTAAACATTTTTGTAACTTTGTTATTATTATTTGTAATTTTCTTATATATTTTATTTCTCTATTTTAATATAAATGTTTAGCTTTAATTTATTTTTATTTCAGCTTTAAGTCATTTTAGTGCTTTAGTCAACTTATTTCAGTTAGTTGCCAAGAAAAATAAAATCTTAACTGAAATTATAAATGTTAAGTTGAAGTCTAATATTTATTCTATTTTATTTCAATTACCAAAGATTTTATTTTTAATAGTCCAAGTTTACAATAACAACACTGTTATATGATTGTGTATGGATAAAAATGCTCAGATTTAAAAAAAGGGGGTGAATATTGCTCTTTGAAGACGCGTTCATTAATTCAGTTATGTAGAGCATATTTAACTTCATTAGCACATATAATGGCGGTCAGTATTGATTGTAACACTCTTGAGTGTTAACATTTTGTGTGAAGAGGTCATCATACCTTGAGAGCGTAGTCCTTACTGCTGCCCAAATCCTGGGCTTCATACACAAACGCAAAGCCACCTATAAAGAGAGGGAACAGTTTATTTTAGGTTCACCAATCTGAAGGAGATTTATGCAGATTCAGTTTTGTGCTGACTTGGCATTGTGGCACAAACAGGATGTGAGACAGCTGATTTCCGAAAACGCAGACTACTCTAGAATCAGTCTATTAAAGGGTTAGTTCACCCAAAAATGAAAATGATGTCATTAATGACTCACCCTCGTGTCGTTCCAAGCCCGTAAGACCTCCGTTCATCTTCGGAACACAGTTTAAGATATTTTAGATTTAGTCCGAGAGCTTTCTGTCCCTTCATTGAAAATGTGTGTACGATATACTGTCCTTGTCCAGAAAGGAAATAAAGACATCATCAAAGTAGTCCATGTGACATCAGTGGGTTAGTTAGAATGTTTTGAAGCATCGAAAATACATTTTGGTCTAAAAATAACAAAAACTACGACTTTATTCAGCATTGTATTGTCTTCCGGTTCTGTTGTGGATCCGCGTTCAGTGACGCTGCTGACGTAAGACGCTGCTGACGTGTGTCTGGTGCGTCCGTGTATTCGGGTTCAAATAAATATGGCTGGGCAAAAAAATGCGTGTCGAAATCCTTAGACGTGTTTGCGAAGATTGTTTTGTTTCCAGCGTGCGTCTCCCTCAGACTGTAAACGAAGCTCGGGCGCACCAGACACACGTCAGCAGCGTCTTACGTCAGCGGCGTCACTGAACGCGGATCCACAACAGAACCGGAAGACAATACAATGCTGAATAAAGTCGTAGTTTTTGTTATTTTTGGACCAAAATGTATTTTCGATGCTTCAAAACACTCTAACTAACCCACTGATGTCACATGGACTACTTTGATGATGTCTTTATTTCCTTTCTGGACAAGGACAGTATACCGTACACACATTTCCAATGGAGGGACAGAAAGCTCTCAGACTAAATCTAAAATATCTTAAACTGTGTTCCGAAGATGAACGGAGGTCTTACGGGCTTGGGACGACATGAGGGTGAGACATTAACCCCTTAACTGTCACCGTCCCACAGGTGGGACGTTTGCCATTATATTTTTAAAACAATAATATCTTAGTAAAAACCTTAAGTAATATTGACAAACTATATATCATTTGAAAGCTTACAATCTCTAGTTTCCATATTTGGTGATTGATTTTCAAAATAAATTACAGAGGAGCCGTAATTTATCAATTTGCAACAAGAATATTTTCATACTCCTAAGGCGTGTTCAGACCTTTATTTTGAAATAGCAATAAACATGAAAAATCATGAAAAAAATTGTAGAAACCTAGTTTGTTTTCATGCCAAGAGTTCAAAAGATAGCATCCATTAAATTATTTTAGAAAAACAGGTCTGAAAATGTTTTAAATATAAAGAAAAAAATAATAAATTCACCATTTGTGATGTGGCAGCGAGCTATGACGCACATGCATGTTCTTTGTATGTGTTTATTAGAGGTTGAATTCATATCAAAATCTGCCAAACTTCCCATACTACTTCTGAATAGGATCTCTACTTCATAAATTGTATGAAAATTGTGGAAATAATGGTTAATATCACTCAAAACACATATAGAAATGGAGGCGCCCTTATATGGGCAGTAATGGAGTCTGGTTGTGACCTAGTGAAAAAGTTTGGTACTGCGCCCAAACAAAATCTTACTGAAAGCTCATTTTTTGAGATATCAACCTAAAATTTGAAACACAACTTTTTGGGATTTTTGGCTTTGATTTTTCTGCAGTTTTAGAGTAGCCCAGGTTTTGAAAATATATATTTTATATAAAATATGAATAATTAATTTTTTTACATTGTACATTTCCATAAACTCAAACTTCTATAACTTTTTTTCTGTTTCACTTTCTTAATTTATTTCACGTCTACATAAATCTGCCAAATGTCTTCTTTAAAACAAGACCAATCTTACGTCTATATTCCAAAGCATTCTTGAATTACAACCATTTATGTTCGAAATGTGCATTTTCATGTCTATAAAAAAAAGGGGGGGTGACAGTTAACAGGTTAATGACATAACTTTCATTTTTGGGTGAACTAACCCTTTAAAAAGCAAAGAAACTTTTTTTTGAGTGGCACATGAGTCAGTAATTGACACGTTATAAAATCCTCTGGAACACTGACTCATTCCTTTACGTCTATAGAGTACATGTAACATTCACACAGAAAGAAACGTCTGCCTTCAGCAGTCATTATTCAACAGACACAGAAAGAAGGAACTCATTACGACTGCAGCTATGACACAACACAACATTAATGAAACACTGATAGGATCGTTGTCTCTTTGCATAGCGCAAGCAACCATTTTACACATTTCACGAAAGAGTCAGTGCCGTGGAGAAAATACCATAATTGAATTTAAAAACACCTAATTGACATTATATGGCTGAACATAACTAGATAGAATGGATAAATAATCTTAAAAACAAGAAATAATGTCAGCAAACAATATAAATTATGACAAAGTGGTGCGTTTCAAATGGAAATTTGCGACACTTTTGCCATTTATCCGTAGATCCAATATTTAATGAATTACTGAAAAGTGTAAATAAGTAAAAGCAGGAAAGTGTGAATATATCGAACTATATCGAGTATAGGGTTATCATCTTCCTAATACATTAACCAATAACTTACAAGGGTTGGTGAAAAGCTACATTTATTTAAAAGTAAAATTAGAATAAATAACTTTAAAATATAAATGGTAACACTTTAGTTTGGGGACCAATTTTCACTATTAACTAGTTGCTTATTAGCATGCATATTACTAGGATATCTGCAGTTTATTAGTACTTATAAAGCACATAATAATGCCTTATTCTGCATGATCATATTTTACATAATCCTATAATACCTATACTTAACAACTACCGTACTAACTATTAATAAGCAGTAAATTAGGAGTTTATTGAGGGAAAATCGTAGTTAATAGTGAATGTGTTCCCAAACTAAAGAGTGACCACAAAAAATATTCAAACGAAACTTACTGAAAAAAATATAGAGTATCGTATTTATTTCCCTGCATAATAATGCTACCATTAACTGCCATCAGAGAACCAAGAATAAAGACACATCGAAATGCGTCTTCAAATTAATTAAATATTAGATTAAAAATTGAGAGGATACTTCAAGTAAATATTTTAGGTCAAAGGTGTTTAGCTGACTAAAAAATGCGCGAGTCCCTGATGGGGATATAAAGGTGGATATAAATATGCATGCATTAATGACCAGGAACATGTATTAAGAAAGTAAAAAGGGCTTTCAATTAATTTATGCACGAAGACATAAAAAAAAAAATGTCCATTTCACATCTTACAAGAATTCTGTTGTTCCACTCCCAAAAAATTTATAAAAATATGAGAATGTACCTGACTGATTATTAAAATGAACCATAATAAAACATTAAAAATATGTCTCCATGAACAGATGTTGACTGACTGTATCAGGTCAAGAACGCACACAGGTGTGTGTGTGTGTGTCTTTACATGAACAAAAGTGACAATGACAGGTATTTATGAACACTTGTGAAACAATCCTCAAGTGACCAAAACGACCTGTAACCATGGCAACGGGTAAATGAATACCAGCGGAGGCCTGAGTCAGGCTGCACGAATCAAAAGAAGCTTTCGAGTTTCACCTTACAGTGCACTGACATTCACACGCACCACGCATTTGCAAAAGAACCGTGCAAAACACACTAACAGATGTAGAGCAAAGAGACCTCAGGTAAATATGAAGTAGTGAGCCCAAACATTTCGTTTTTAAAAGAAAGCCTTTTCTGGAAACAAATTCCCGCCCACATTACAGTCCAGAAATGTCAACGTGGTGCAATCATTATATAGAACTGTGCAAACAATACTGAGTCGGATACTTTGTCATTTAAAATGATGCTTTCATCCAAAGCAACAGGCAGTGGAGTCATTACACAGTCCAACTTTCAGTTTACCAGCCTGGACCTCGAACCACTACGCCTCACCACAACCATGTAAATCATTCCTGATTACCCAGAATGCCCTCTGTTTCCATTAAAGGCCTGTAGACACACCTGAGCCAGTTATATGAGGGTTTACGGACATACACTGATCTCACTGCCATAATCCAACAGATTTCAAATGGTCTGAGCAAAATACACAACAATCAATATATGAACATGGCTATATGAATATAACGTCAAAATATGAACATATATCAAATAATGTAGTACAACAATTTGCACTTTTTACAACAAAAATATTAATACTTTTATTCAGCAAGGGCACATTCATTTGATTAAACGTGACAGCCGAGACATTTGTCCTCTTACAAAGATTTCCTTGTCAAAACAGACCTTCTATTCATCAAAGAATTCAGAAAAAATGCATAGCGGTTTCTATTTAGAATGATTTCTGAAGGATCATGTGACACTGAAGACTGGAGTAATAATGATGCTGAAAATTCATTTTGATCGCAGGAATAAATTACATTTTAAAACATTCAAATATAATATAGAATATTGTAATCATATTTTACAATATTACTGTTTTACTGTATTTTATCAAATAAATGCAGCCTTGGTGAGCATAAGAGACTTCTATCACTATCAGAAACATCAAAATGGAACCAGTCCCAAACCTTTGAACGATATTGTATACTTTTATACAGTTATTACACAATATAGACTGACATTATGAAAAGCTTATATACGTCAGGGCTGCACGATATTGGAAACAACTGACATTGCAATATCTTGTTTTCCTGCAATATGAAAACAATTTCACCAGATGACTTGAACAGCTCTATTACGAAATAATTAATCATTACACAATAATTGGGGTGATTTTGTTGGGGAGTGGATCTGCAGAGCAAGTATTAAATAAATAACAAGCATAGATAAATACAAATACATAAATACAATACAATAGAACAAATACAATAAGCAGTGCTTTATGTTTTTCAGGTAACTCTTACAGTATTCAGGTACTGAAATTGTATAATCAAATGTAAACTGTATAAATTCACTGCATAAATATAATGAATATTTGTTAAAGCAACAAAAGCACTGTATTTTGTTGTTTGATTGTTAAGATGATTAACATAAATGGAATAGCAGCAGGAATATTGAGCTGCTGTCACTTTAAGACCAAATATAATGATAGGCATCCATTTTTTCCCTCAATTGTTTAATTTCACGCAAGCCACAAGTGACTGTGTTTATCACATTACAAACACACTTGCAAAGGTGGGCATTTTGACATCATTTTGCATGTGTGTGTCTTTCAAGCACAAACAGATGCGGAAGAGAACAGCATTCTTATAAAATGTGTCATCTGACACACATGAGACTTTATTGGAAAAGGTACCATAGTACTTTGAATATGATGTAAATTTGTGAAATTCAGTACCACTGTAAATTTCAATGCGTCACAGCACTAAATAGTGATACCATGGTGCTATCATAGTACTTTTTTAAAGGGATGAGAGACCACTAACAAAACATACCACGGTCAGGTAATGTAATTATGAACATATATCAAAGTACTCTTTGAATCACCACGGAGTAGCATGTAAATACCATGGTGCAGTCTGCACACACACACACACACACACATATATATAAGAGCAGTTAAAATATACCGTTAAAGATCAACATATCGAATAAATATGATCTATTGTTGGCGTGGCAATTTATATAGATGTGCTATTAAAAGAGTGTATGCATAACGTTATGTCTGAATGCCTCAAGAACATACAGACTAGCATATGAAATATATGGGTTCATGTCAGGTGCATCACAAGTGACTTGCTAACAACTTAGCCAGCGAGTTTAAGTCAGAATTGTCATTACGCTAAATTCCCAAATAAACACATATACACTAAGGTCAATGTTTATACGTGTGAATAATAATACATTATGCACATTATACAGTCAAATTCACAGCTGTTTTAAATACAATACATGTTAGTAAGTAACATAAACCCAGGTTAGCATGACTAGCCTGATGCTATTTTGAATGATTCTTTTACCTTCCGCAATGACTCGTTTGATCCGGAGCTTCAGCTCTCCGAGCTCAACCACCTGCCCGACGAAGTCGTTCTGATCCCGGCTTGCGGCGCCGACGGATCCGCCGGGCCCGGCCAGGAAATCGAGCGCTGACTGGAACAGGGACATTTTGTCCCTCTTTTTCCCGTTGCGCCTATTAACCGGAACCGGCACCGGATGGGAGATCAAGTGCACTCACTCAACTAGTGGCGTGACTAGATAATGATGCGTAAATTTAGATTTGAAACTCTCTATTGGAGTATGAAAACATCTCGAGTACTGGTTCCGACCGACCTGTCCTCTCGCAGCGGTATTTCCGCAAGGTGCTGACGTGGGCGGTGACGTCAGGCGCACGAGATGCTTTCAAACTCTCCACTAGTTTGGCAGGTCTGTCTGTCTGTCATTCATATCTGAAATTTGCGTGACTAAGATGGTTGGAAGTCAGTGAATTGTAGGTTTTGAAGTGCAATGTATTCTATTCAGTCAAAGTTAGTTGATGACGTGCAAACCTAAAATGTTTAGAATAAGTCTACAATACTGTGGCAATACAATGGCACAGTCAGTGATGCATGGGATGGGATTTAAATTCATGTGCCATGGTATTTATGGTATGCCTACTGCAAGGTACTTCCCAGAATACCATGGAACTCCCATAGTGCATGTAGAATACCATACCCTAAAACATAGGCTACTTTTTGGTACTAAACCTTTACTAAAAAAAAAAAAAAAGTATTGTGGCGGTTGTGGCATCAGATGGTAATATTATGGTATACTTTAAAATATACCTTATAGTATTATGACAGAGTCATACCAATACCATGGTACTTTTGTGGCACTTTTTAAGTGTTTGTCAAACTTAGCATAGGCATTTAAATACATTCAGTTAACAGAAGGTTTTATCCATTGACATGAATATAGTGCAAGGATAAGTGATTGAAAATAATAGGCTATTAGTTAGGGTGATAAGTGCAAGTACTATATACTGTATCAAACAATACCATATATCCTAATTTTACCATCACTTAAAGTGTTTAATATTTGCTTTATACTTCATTATAATTACCATACTGCAAAACATTAAATGATTACATAATTCACATACATAGAACATTAAATAATATTACAAATTCTTAATGATATATTTATGTTTTAAATATAAGATTATTGTATTACAGTCATTTTCTGATATCTCATTTTTAATATTGTATATAATTACTGTATTCAATTTATGGTAAAAAGTGAAAATCATGAGTCATGAATTATTGACTTTTATCAATTAACAATTATCATTGTTTTAAGGGATATATATATATATATATTATATTATATTATATATGACTTCTAAAAATAGTCATAGTTTTTCAGTAATACCATGGTACATTTTTAAGATGCTTTTTAAGTGTTGTTAATCTAACTGAAATAGTGAATTTACATATATTCATTTAGCAGAAGGTTTTGATGTAAAATATGAATGCTTTCCAGAATTAAATGAACTTATTTAAGAATTAAGTAACGTAGACAAGTTTTGCATGCAATTTAAATCATTATGATATTAATATTGTGTTGGCTTTAAACAATATTTCTTATACTTTGTTTGATATATACCCATAACAAAGAACCAAAAATACTTGGTGGATTGAACTATTAACTTTATTTTTCCCCCGTAAAAAGATCAAAAATACAGTTGATAATATAATTTAATATGCGTATGCAAAGTAACAGGAAAGTTTGATGAGAAAGCCGTGTTGGAGTGGTTAAACTAGCTGAGGGTAAAGCCCAGGGGTTTACAGTGCACTTATACGTCTCAGAGCAACAACAGTATAGAGAGAGAGGACATACATTCATCAGCTGAACTTTGAGGGACATCAGAAGGGTTACATTTGTGACTATAAAGCAAAGTGGTGCAGTTTAGGCCTAGTGATGCAGGCCTGTATGTACAAAGCATCTCCAAGTGCACAGCTTCAGGATCAGAGGCCGGTTGCATTAACATAGCCCTTATGTTCAGACTGTGTCTTAAAGGGTTAGTTCACCCAAAAATGAAAATTCTGTCAGTAATTACTCACCCTCATGTTGTTCCAACCCCGTAATACTTTCGTTCATCTTCGGAACACAAATTAAGATATTTTTGATTAAATCTGAGAGCTGGATCACTCCCCCATAGGCTTCTTGTGGGATCGGACCTGGCCGGCCCAGAAAAGTTAAAGACATTGTTAAAATAGTCCAAGTGACTACAGTGGCTCAATCTTAAGTTTATCAAGCGACGAGAATACTTTATGTGTGCAAAAAACAGACAAAAATAACGACTTTATTCAACTATTCATTTCCTTCTCTGTTGGCCTCGAATTTTCATATAGTGGAACTGCGCAACGCTTCTGTGTTGTACGTCACACGCATCACACACATGACCAGCGTCGGCCAATAGTGAGCCTACGTGTGACGTACAACACAGAAGCGTTGCGCAGTTCCACTACGTGAAATCTCGAGGCCAACAGAGAAAGAAATGAATAGTTGAATAAAGGCGTTATTTTTGTTTGTTTTTTGCGCACATAAAGTATTCTCGTCGCTTGATGAACTTAAGATTGAGCCACTGTAGTCACTCGGACTATTTTAACGATGTCTTTCATAACTTTTGGGCCGGCCAGTTTCGATCCCTTAAGAAGCCTATGGAGTGATCCAGCTCTCAGATTTAATAAAAATATCTTAATTTGTGATCTGAAGATGAACGAAAGTCTTACGGGGTTGGAACAAAATGAGGGTGAGTAATTACTGACAGAATTTTCATTTTTGGGTGAACTAACCCTTTAAGTACTGGTATGTCCAACTAGCGTTGAGTCAAGGGACAGCCTTACTTTCTGCTATCAAATTAGACCAATCTACGTTTTTATATAACTGACATGAAACAGTTATGAAAAGAAACAAAATGTGGTGACTGACTATGCAAGCGGCCCCAAATCTTTCCATTTCCATTACATTATACAACAGTGCAATTGACACTGAGATGTACTTTGTCAATATGGCCCGTTGAGCACTACGTTTGGAGTAAGCAATTCATTACCAGACAATGCAGCTGTTGTTTTCTGATAAAGTCAGCAATACGAAATTTAATCTGTACATATAAAAAATCATGTTAGAAACGTATTTGCATACAAACAAGTGTTTTCTAATTACAAAAGGACATTCTGGGTCCTTTGCAAAGCAGCATAGTCATTTAAACAATACTCTGCTGACTGAATTGAACACATGCATGTCAGCGACACAATGCCGCTCAGATCAGTACAATCTTAAAAAAAAAAAAAACAGTCTACCTGGAACACACAGTCCACAATGCAATGCGAGGTAGTGATACACAGGTACAGGTAGTACGCTTTCATTCATATCATGTTAAAAAATATAATTAAAGATTGTAGAATGTGGTTGCCAAACCACATGCGGAAGCGAAGAAACAACGGCCGATGAAGAGTAGCAGGAACAGAACGTATAGCAGAGACCGAATTCTGCAGCAAAGCAGATGAGAAGGAGACTGAGGGTATAGAAAAGTTTCTTGCTTTGCATCAATCATGGACAATCGGATTCGTGTGAACTGTTATGAATTCACAAAACCTGTCTGTAATATGTCAGTCATATTTCACCCCACAACCAGAAGAAAAGTCTTAATTGTACATTGATTTTTTTTTTATATTGTATAAAATTACTGTAATACAGTAATTGTAAAACAGGCAAATAATCATGAAGTATTATGAGAATTTTTTATGGTCCTAAAAATGAAGGCCTAATTTTCTTAATTTTATGAAAAATATAATTACATATCATTTTAAAAATAAATTAAGTACAAATATTATATATTTATAAATATATTTTTACGCACACGCGCACACATACACACGCATCTGTCATTATATGAGGACATTCCATAGGCATAATGGTTTTTATACTGTACAAACGGTATATCCTATTTCCTAAACCCATCACAGAAAACTCTGCATTTTTACATAAAAAAAAAAATACATTGTTTAATGTTTTTTAAGCCATTTTAATTACGAGGACTCAGGAAATGTCCTCATAAACCACATTTACGTTGTTATACCAGTGTAATGTCGTTATACAAAATGTTGTCATCATAAATCATATAAACAAGCACGTGTACACACACACACACACAGCTATTTCTATCATTATGAGGACTTTCCATTGACATAATCATTTTATACTGTACATACTGCATACTCTATCCCATACTCCTAAACCTAAACACAACAAAGAAACTTTCTGCATTTTTACATTGAAAAAAAAAAAAAAAAAACATCACTTAGGATGATTTTTCTCATGGGGACCAAAAAAAAAAAAAAAAAAAGTCTCACTAGTTCAAAAAATTACTGGTAGTACTATCCTTGTGGGATCATTTGGTCCTCACAACGTAGGGATAATCAGGTACACACACATGCACACACACACATACATACATATGTACACACACACATATATATATATATATATATATATATATATATATATATATATATATATATATATATATATCTTTTCTTTTGACTTAGGGGTGAAATGTGAGATTTTCCAAATTATGTGTGAATGAGATATAAAGTGATTTGGGTATCTGCACTTGATACAGATTTGACTATCAAGGTAGTGTTAAGCACAAAGAAAGACATTCACAACGATTTAAAGAGACAAAGGAGACAGCTCCGAAAACGTTGAGCAATGTTTTTTTTCCGAATGCATTTACTAAAGAACGACAGACAAATAGCTTAAAATCAACTATTTATGGTGTCAGATTTTTTTTAGCAGTTAGTTTAGAAGTAGTATTTCCACAGCTTATGAAGCCATGAAACACACAAGGGTTAAAATGTGTTAAAACAGATATAAAGAATGAATTCACAGGTTAAAACAAATTAATTTATAAAATATGACAATTTAGCCATAACAAAACGTATTGCCTATAATGCTGGATTGGTTTTGGTTCATTTTACTCTTTGGTCGGTTAAATTGTAAACATCTAGAATCCAGGATGACATGACTCACTGTGATGAGAGACGTACTACATCTAGGCCTCGGCTATGCGACCGAAATATGGTTCTATGGTCTATATTATTTGGTCTTCTTATACACAAAACATAGGAACCTGTGTATTACTACAACTGAACATGAATTAAACAATCAGAGTGTGTGTGTGTGTGTGCAGCCAGACTAAACTATTTGGATCTTTAAGATGTTTAACACAGTATCTACATCATGTTTGGCATGTGGCAACACGACACAACTAAGTTGCTCCGGTTATAATGATCAGAGCTGTCTACACTGTAAGCACTTGAAGCCGATGCCTCGTTTCTCCACTTCTATTTCCGACTACTCCAGCCACATCGAAAATGATGTGATTTTATTTCAAATCAATAAATTGGACTCTTTTCATGTTTAAATAACTTCTGACCGTTATCTATCAAAGCCAGCTCGAGATGTTTCTGGTCTAATGTACTAATTGTAATCATTTATTTAACCATATGCATCTGCAGTTGTAAGAATACTAACATATGGAAAATTAAGTATAATATTATCACACGCAAAATCAATTTTGTGACAGATCTCTGTCGAAAATAACGATTTTTTTTCCCAGCTGATTTTATTGTCATTTTACCACTCGCTCGAGTGCAGTCTCAAGCTTGCAGCTGACTGGTCTGTGAACGCTTCCAGTGTAGACGACCTCAAGTTGTCGCGATGTCGGCCACTTCCAGTGTAGACACAGACGTGTTTGAATAGACCCTTGGTTTGTGTTCAACTTACTGACTAGCCATTGTGAAACTTTCCCATTCCACGTTCTTCAACAAATGCTCTGTATCCCCATTAGCCGCTGCCTGCTTCTACTTCCTACTTGAGTTATTCTACAATACACACAGATTTGATAGTGAAACATCTGTATAATACATTAACAAGGCAGACAGCTGTGATGGTGAGGTGTCAGGGCTCTATCGGTATCGTTCAGACACATGTGCATCGCACGGTTACCCCGAGTCTGGTGCACGACTAGATCTCGCGGGAATTCTGGAGTACTTTTCATCCGCGGCTTCTTTTGTTCGCTTTTTCATCCCGTCTCTGTCAGAAGAACATGTACTGGTTGTCGATGGCTCTCTTGCGCCCCCTGTCCAGCGGCTCCAGTTCATAGTCAGAGTCCCGGTTGGGCAGGAGGGGCGGCAGCGGGTTGGGGTGGCGGAGCAGGTTTCTGCGGCCCACTGACTCGCTCCGGCGCAGGGGAACGGGAACGGGGCGATCTGGAAGGGAAGGGGGCGTGCGGTGCGGGAGATCGACTAACACTGAGGGGGGCGAACACGACTGGGCCATGTGAGGGCATGAATCCGGGCTACAGTGAGCCAGACTCGGCTCTGAGCTCCAGCGAGAGAAGGGCACCAACACCGGAGATCCCACGGCCGAACTCTGACCTAGAGAGATGGAACAGACGAAACACTTCATCAGCGCAACGGTTATTACAGTTATCAAAAAAACTGATTGGTTTTCAGTTTAATTTGAGTTAGTCTTAAAAGGTA
This sequence comes from Tiaroga cobitis, assembly GCA_030578255.1. Taxonomy (NCBI): domain Eukaryota; kingdom Metazoa; phylum Chordata; class Actinopteri; order Cypriniformes; family Leuciscidae; genus Tiaroga; species Tiaroga cobitis. The sequence continues at coordinate 55,949,731 of CM060595.1, read as the reverse complement.
GATGAAGTTTTCATAAAGGTTTGATGAACACAAATGCAGTTCAGCCCTTTTGACCAATTACTTTCAATGAATTTTCGGACTTTTACAAATTTAAACAAAAAATGACATTCACAAGTAGTTTCTAGTGCTGAACATCTCTAAATAACGCATTTTTATATATTATAAACGACTTTTGAACGATAAAGTGATCCTTTTATTTGGCAAGGATGCATTAGCTTGATCACAAGTGACGGTAAAGACATTTATAATTTTACTAAATATTTCTATTTCAAATCAAATATATACTTTTGAGCTTTCTATTCAATTCACCAAAGAATCCTTAACAAATGTATATCAGTTTCCACAAAAATATAAAAGCACAGCACAAATGTTTTGAATATTGGTTTCATCATTTTAATAAATGTTATGAAATCAGATTATTAGACTGAGTTCTGAAGGATCATGTGACACTGAAGATTGGAGTAATGATGCTGAAAATTGCTGAAAAAAAAAAAACCACACTGTCAATCTATTTGCAGGGTGCAGATGTTGTAAATGTGAAGACGATGCCCTCTATGGGACACAGAGAGCATTGTATAGTTATTGAGGAAATATTTAAATGTAAAATACAGTAAGAAAGTAGTCAAAAAATTATAGCCTTAGTGAACATAAGAGGCTTTGTTAAAAAATATTTAAAAAATCTTACCCATCTCAAACTTTTGAATGGTAGAGTATACTACAGTTATGCACATAAATAGATTGACTAGTTTTGACTTTTTTTTTACAGCATTTTATTTCTTAGATTTAATCATATTTCCTCAATAACCACACAATGCTCCCTGTATCCCATAGAGGGCATCGTCTTCACATTTACAACATCTGCACCCTCTGCGAGTATAACAGTTAGAGTGTGTGTGCTTGAAGTGTATTGAACTATGAGCACAAAATAGAGCATGTTAGTAAATGTGTGTGATAAAACATGCTATTAGGCTTTGTGTATGTGTGTTTGTGCTTGACCACATTATTACAGCTGAGCTTGAGAGGATGGGACAGCAGGAAACAGAGACTTGATGGCAGGTTAGTCTGCAGTCGTGATGATATGCATAAGAGTGTATGGATGCGTGTGTGTTTGAGAGAGTGCATGTTTCCTTGTGTCAGGTCTCTCAGAACTACTAAAACCCTTCTAAACCACAAAGCACAAGAGGGAAACGCTCCTGCCGAGCTCTAAGTGTGCGACAGACAGAGACAAAAAAGAAATTGTATGCATGTTTTCAGCTGCCCGAACATTTACAGATCAATAACTGCTATGCAATATTTTATTTCATCTTTATTATATACTATTTTATATTGTATTTTAACACTGCAATAAATATCGCCTTTGTTACTGACACTTGTATGATCACAAACTATCCAAAGATTATTTAAACATTTTTATTATGCTATTTAATGTGGTTTACACACATTACATTACAATATATTACATTACACATAAGCCCAAAATTAATTCTTGCCAAGCACCAAATATGTGAAAAAAAATTGGCTTTGGTGACTAAATCAAACATGTTTACTTGCCAGTTGGCCAATAACAATTACGATCAGATGTTTTACATCAAACTATAAAAATGACTCAGAAGTGATTCAAATCAAGTTGTCTACAAAGAAAACATCTGTTGCACTTTATTGTATGTGTAAAATGATGCTTAAGTTAATTTTTTTCCCCTCCAGAACTCCACGTGGCGGCACTTATGTTATATTGCTTGCATTAAGCATTAATGCATTATTAATTGCTTTAATCCTGCACTATCTTCCTCCATATTTCACAATGCTCATAATTTAACCCGGGGTTAACAATTAATCCTTGGTTTTCACATGTACTGACGTTTCACACTGTACATTCCTAAACCCTGGGTTAATGTCCTCATTTGCATATTTGCGGTGTTGGAGGAGAGACGTGCGCGACCTGTTTATATAAAAGCACTAATATTGCACGTCTTTATATTATACACAGCAGACTATAGTGGTGCAATGGATCACTAAACCCACGCTTCGGATCATAGTACAGTTTTTGAGTCACGGATTGGATCATTTTTTCGGATCGGAAAAAAAAAAATGTAATCGGCAATGTAACTTTGCTTTTCATTTATTACTTAAAGACCACTTTAAGTACATCGATACCACAGCAAAAAATGAATAATTAAACATTACAAGATAAAAGTCAGTAATAAAATAAGAACATTTACACCAATTACAGGCATAGATATATATACAATATAATGCATTTACAAATAAAGTTAAAACAGTAGTATTCAGGAACAGAAATGTAATCAGTAAACTGTAAAATAACACTATAGAGTTAATATAGATTAATCTTTGTTAAAGATCTGTTTTGTTGTTTAATTAACATTAAATGACAGACAGCAGCCGATTTCTATAGATATAATGAACGGATCTATGAACTGATACACATCTGATTTCTTTCTCAACTGTTTACGTTCCCTCAAGACATAACCGACTGCGTAAACAAAAATGCTTGCTGAGACGGGTATTTAAACAATTTGATGTGTACGTGTCCGTTCAAGCGCAAGGAGACGCGAGAGAGGAATCAATTCGGTGTTCTTTGTCACCTCTTCTTGCGCTTGAATTGTTTAAAATCTCTTGAATGTGCAAATTTTCAAGATAAAAAAAAAAGTGTAAATGATAAACTTCTACGATGGTTAAACTTGACAATTAATCCGTGATTCAAATGCGTGCCGAACTGTGGGGCTCCGTCCGTACGGATCACGGATCAACTGCGATCTGTTGTCCTCTAGCAGACTGTACTAATGGACTATAAAGATAATGAAACGGTCTCTTCTTCACATCAATTGTGTTTTACGTTTTTCTGTGTGTTTCTGTGACGGTGCAAAGCATGAGAATATGAGGCATGTGATTGTTTGTCGGTTGTTAAGCATCTAGTAATAACATTCTAACACTGCATGGTTTCACACTGCACAGCTTAGGAGCAGGGTTTCATAACACCATCTAAAAAGCTGTGCTATACTGTATATATTTACATGTGTAAATATCTCTAGTCTCACCTGTGTGAGTGGGGTTTACCCGGACATAATTGGCCAACATAACGTCACATGCGGTGCCACATTCCAGTGGGATCGGACAGTTGCGGAAGTGATTCAGCATGTCCATGACTGATGGGAAACGCAGGTGTTGCACGCGACACTGACCCCATTCGGTTAAAGACAGACGTAAATGCTGCAAAGGAAGAAAAACAGTGGAAAATGCATTATAAATACTGACATAAACATAGAAAAAAAATGCATCAGTAATATAGATGTGAATAGTGAAAAAATAGAAAATGTTATTTTAATCATTTTAAAATCGTTCCATTAAAATTATGTATTTTTAAGTGAATATAATTGTTTTAATTAATAAAATATTACATTACTTTAATGCATTTAAATTTAAGTAAATATAATTATTTTAATTAATAAAATATTAAATGCACTTAAATAGTAATTGCATTTTTTTACTTAAAATTTGTGTAAAATGTCTAATAATAATAAAACAGAGATGGAAGAATAAGTTGAGCACTGCATTGTGGGATACAGTTTTATAAATTAAATTGAAAATTTAAATTAATAAAACTAATTCTGGCTTTTTTTGAGTGTGTGTTTCGCAGAACAGTATAATGTACAGTAAAAAAAAAAAAAAGATTACTAATTGTTTAATGCTTTTAAAACGCTCATTATACTGACTCAATATGAAAAAATAAGCCCTAATATTATTTTCTTCCAATAGTAGCCGAAACATGATGCCTTTAAAATAAACACAAAAAATTCTTAAATACAATATATAAAATAATAATTATACATTTAAACACAAAATTGAGCAATACCCATTTAGTCACTGATATACTGAACATCCCTAATGAAAACAATATTCATGATAATGATGATGTTGAGTTCCTTACCTTTGCTCTGCCCTGGTAGTTAAACGTGAGGACATAGTCTCCTCTCCGTGTCTCGCTCTGTCTCACCAGGAAGTTCCCATGACCGCTGACCCCGGCATGCTGTACAAGGTAGGCAGCCCGCACACGTGATATGGGCCCATGGAACCATGGGTAAGAGGACAGGAAGTGATCCGTTTTATTGTAGGCGTGCTCTGTGAGTCCAAATCCCAGAGAGCCTGTGGAGGCACACGCGACCGTATGTTTACAGACATCTGAATATGACTCATCTCATTTTCTACCTAAAGCAAGCAGTCGATTATCAATCATGCAAAATAGTTTCATCTCAAATGTTAGTTTATAAAAATGAATGGAAAATGTGTTATTGTGGAGATCTATGCAGCGAATGTAACTGTGACACTGTTTCAACTGTATAACTAAAACATATGAACAATAAAGAATACAAAAATTTAGAGTTTCGGTCCCATTACTTGCATTAAAATAAGTTAGAGAGAAAAACAGAAGACAGGAAGAGAGAGTGTGTATGTGTGTATGTGAGTGACTCACCCTGGCCACTGGGCTCTGTGCTCCCTCTGCGAACTGCATTCAGCGAGTCACTAACAGGAAACGGTTCTCCATCCACACTATCTGACCTGGAATCACACACACACACTCTCATAAACATCTATGAACTTCTTTAATCACATGATGAAGAGGTCCCACAATGTCACACATATGCACGCATATGCTAATGTACGTCCACATTGTTTGATGACTAAAAAAGTGAAACTTTTTAAAACAAACACACGTGGTAACATAAAATGTTTTTTTTATTTTCTTTTTTTTGCGATCCATAAGAGGCCCTAAAACACATGCCCTAAAACTACACTTTTGTCGCACATATTAAATGTGCTTAAATAGAAAGTTATTCGCATTTTTAATTCAATTTTGTGTAAAGTTTCTTCAAATAATCAAAACAAAGAATTAAAACATTTAACATGGTTTGTATATAGGGCTTCCTTTTGCAGCCAATACAGCATCAGTTTGTCTTGGGAATGACCGATACAAGTCCTTCACAGTGGCCAGAGGGATTCTGAGCCGTTCCTCTTCCAGAACAGCGGTCAGTCACGTTTTCTGACTTTCTCCTCCAAAATACCCCAAAGTGGCTCAAAAATCTTTAGATCTGGTGACTGTGCAGGCCTTGGGAGATGTTCAACTTCACTTTTTAATGTTCATTAAACCATTCTGTCACAAGTCTTGCTGTGTGTGTTGGTACATTATCATGCTGATACACGGCACCACCTTCAGAGTACAATGTTTAAAACAGGGGTGCCCAATCCTGCTCCTGGCGATCGACTGTCCTGCACAGTTCATCTCCAACCCTAATCAAACACACCTAAATATAATTTTCAAGTGATCCTAAAGACCTTAATTGGTTGCTTCAGGTGTGTTTGATTAGGGTTGGACATGAACTGTGCAGGACAGTCGATCGCCAGGAGCAGGATTGGGCACCCCTGGTTTAAAACATTAGGTGGACATGGTCCTTCAGAATGGTTCGGTAGTCCATCAAGCACAGTCATGATATTACAGCTCAAACATCACTGATCCACCGTCGTGTTTCACTCTGGGCATCAACAGTCCGGGTGTTCAGACTCTTTGGGGATGCTCCACACCGTAACTCCCACGGAAATAGGAAAGACAGTGAACGTGGACATTTCAGAGAACAATACATGTTTAAGCCCAAGATTTGCACTGTTGGCATCAATGAAACCGACATTTGGCATTGGCACGAGTGACCAAAGGTTTGGCTATAGCATCCCGACCATTAATATGGACTCTGTGGAGTTGAGCAGCTGTGGTTTTTTAAATACACTCCCGGGTTAGTAACTGGACATCTCTTTCAGACAGGACAGCTTCCTCATGCGTCGACAGTTACTCCTGTTGGATGCGGTTCTCCTATGTGGAGATTTGAGGACATTACCCTCGATACCAGAGCTCTCGATACACCACAAAGACTTGCTGTCCTGATCACAGATGAGCCAGCGAGACGAGCACCGACACTTTGTCCTTTTCTGAACTCTGATATGTCTCCCATTATGTTGTGTGAACTGCAATATTTTATGTACAGCTGTGCTATTGCTCTGATGTTAATCCTCACTCTACTCTTACTGATGGAATGTATAATCAGTGATGATTGGCCACCAGGCCGCGCATATATATATACATGAAACCTTCAACACTATACTGGCCAGTGTTTAAGATTCATTGTCCAGCCCCTGTGTGTGTGTGTTAGACATAAAAACAGACGTCGCTTTGAAACCTACAGGGACGAAATGAAGGAAAGAACAGAGGAAGAGAGCAGAAGCAAGACTCAGGGAGGGGCGTTTGAGGAAGTTGCGGGAGAGAGCAGCACAAAAGCTTTTGGTTCGAGTCAGGAAATGTGTCTTGTAATTCTTGGACAAGCAAAAAAAAAAGGGTAAAGGTAAAAAAACAACAAAAAAAAACATAAGAAGAATAAAACAAGGCAAAGAAAATGAGAGAGCAGGGGGCATGGCGAGAAAGGAGGCCATGAAATGTGCTGAGTCGAGTTCTTGAGATTCTTAGTAATCAGAATAACAGGAAGACCTCACTCTCTCTCTCTTCCTAAAACTCACATTGATATATTCACACAGGCTTGAGTTCTCACTACCCTCACACCAATAAAAGGAAATGAAACTTTTGTGCGCACACACACACACACCTTCCATGACAGACATACACACAGATGGTATATACGGACATGTCTCCAAGTAAACAAACAGTCTGATATCTATATTAGGATTTTTTTTAAACTACTACAATGCATGAGAAACTAAACTCTGTGGATTTCTTTGGTAAAAAGTTGAGGCTTGTTAAAATAGAGCTGTTTGTAACCCTTTGTGTGTGTGTATGCAGTCCTGGTAAACCCTATGTTGTAGGGACAAAATGTCTCCATAAAAATGGCAAAATCCTTGACCTTGTGGGGTATTTTATTGGTCCCCATGAGAAAAGCAGCTTATAAAAGTGATGTCTTTTGAAAATGTAAAAGGTTTAGGGAATAGAATATATAGTTTTTACGGTATTAAAATCATTACGCCTATAGAATGTCCCCATAAAACATGAAAACCTAATGTGTGTGTCTGTGTGTGTGTGTGTGTGTAAGAGGAAGTGAGTGGGTTTTCTCAGTAGGGGAATGTCAGGAACTTTTGCAGATGTCTGGAATCTTCAGAAGTAAGTTTAGTTGAAATGCAGAAAGCACTGCTCTCACCTGCTGGTGATACATTCTCTGAGCTCTGTGGTCCAAGAGCTCACCTGCTGCTCATTATCCGCCTCAAATATAAAACTACGTGGATGGCCAGTAACCTGAGCAGAGAGAGAGAGAGAGAAAAAAAACGGAGAGAACACAAGAAGAACAAAGATTTAGAAATGAACTTGGCTGATAATTTTGTGATTGTCAGCATCAGTTAATGAACCGTGGTTGAGTTGTGTCAGTTTCAAGACAGCTTTGCCAAAGAATAATGGCATGTCCTGTTTTACAAAAAAAACAAAAAAAAACAAATTTGCTACAATAATAATAAAAAAAAAAAAATAAAAAAATGCAATATATATATATATTAGTGCTGTCAAACGATTAAAATATTTAATCGCGATTAATCGCATTAATGTCATAGTTAACTCGCGATTAATCGCAATTATTTGTATCTATTCTAAATGTCTCTTGATTTTCTTTTTGTCCCATTATTTTGTCTCATTTTAATGCTCTCAACATGGAAAAGTGGATCGGCTTGCTTTGTGCAAATGTTTTTTATTGAAAACAACATTGACATACTGTGTTCAATTTCACACTAACATTCTCACTTGGAGCAAATAATCTCTCAATGTAACACTGTCCATCAATAAAAGGCTGAAAGAAATACTGACTAGGTCCTGATATCGTCGAGGGGGCGGAGAATTGAATTCGCATCAACTGTGTGTGTGTGTGTGTGTGTGTGTGTGTGTGCTTGGCCATCAAGTGGTATTTCAGACTGGACGCGCTGCGATGATGATAGCTCAGTTCACAACGACAAAACACGAAGATCACTTTGGTCTTGTCAATGGAAACATCTGGCAACTTTTTAAAAGTAAACTTTCCATTCAGAATCTTATTGGCATCAATTTCGGCATCTCGTGCTCGTCATCCACTCAAAGCGTAACGTTAACCAACTATTTGGCCGGCTCGCAAGCCCAAACAAGTGTGTGCGGCGCGCCTGTTGTTTTGTTTCCGGTCTAGCTAGATCCGCTTGCGCTTTGGTCGACGAAGCAACAAAACGTCCTCGCATGCCGCGTCCTGTTGTAACAGCATGTGAAAAAAACTACAAAGTTTGCTAGGCCAAAAAGACCGTTAATCGCGCGATAAAAAATTGACGCCGTTAAAATGGGTTTGCGTTAACGCCGTTAATAACGCGTTTATATATATATATGTGACTAGCTTGACACAATTTTCTAGTTATTAAATGACTATTTATTTATTTATATTTTGATTTACTTTAACATATATAAGACAGCTTTATATACTGTAAAAATAAATACATAAATAGATAAATAAATAAATCTAATTGAATAACTGGTAGAAAATGGTGACAAGCTAGTCACATATACAAATAAATAAATATAAATTCACAATTTTCACCATTTTAATTACTTTTATTTAAATATATAACAACTACTAATCCATGCATCTCTCAATTAACATGAGGCCATAAATAACTGCATGCATAGTAACTGTAAAGATTGTTTGAATAGTTTTATATAGATAATAGCATGTCACACCACAGAGCGCTGCCATCAACTACTCATCTGCTTTACATCGGCTGTCAGCCACCTTGCTCTCTAGATATCAGCATAGACCAAAGGAAAACCCATTTTGGTCGACCACTAATCATGACGACTTCAGCAAAAATAAAAAAAAATAAAAGACTGAGCTCTCCTTTCCAGCTCTGAAACGATGAGAAGTAGCATTAACCTGAGACAGATTAAAACAGGTATAAACTTTTATGTGCTAGATGTTTTTTCATTTGGGACAACAAATAGAACTTGGATTCGCAAAAAGACATTTTGATTTGTGAAAATACTATAATACAGTATATTACTGTGAAAATACGGTATGTGCACGTTTATAAACCCGTTCTAAAATCAGATATACTGTATCTACAAAAAAGAAAAAAACTCACCACACATCTTCACATATCAAATACAATGGGCTTTAAAAATCTGAGACCAATGGTGAAAATGGTTCGGTTTTGCAATTTTCAAATGTATTTTTTTTTATTGTAAAACATGATGACCATGTTTCTCCATCATGATTTGATTTGTTCAAAGAAGCATCCTGAGCTTCAAAGAAAGATAATCTGGCCGTCTGTACAAACAGTCACCTGAGCAATGACACTCATTTACTTACATTTGATTAGTCACCTAGAAATACTGCATAATCTGAAATATTTCATATTCATTCATAATAATAAGGGTTGAGTGTTTTAAAAAACATGAAAGTCCTATAAACTTGTGGATTTCACCAAATTTCAATAAGGTGTTAAAACTTTTGGACCCCACTGTATATATTCCACAATTATATATGAATTGAATCAACATTTTTTGCATGCAATATTTACTACAATTTTCACTAAAACATTTTGAAAACAGGACGTGCACTATGAAGATCAGGCCAAAGTTGATCATCTTAAAACGGCCTAATACCACCCAAATGAATCGGCCTTGTCAATGTATAATTTTTTTTTTTCAATGAAATGAACCAGTGTGTGTCTTTGTTCACCTTTAAGACAAATGTGTTCATATTGTCTGGCATCTCTAGGCGATTACAGCGTCGAATCTCTCTGATGTCCGAACAGTGTACGGTAAGCTTTGGCGTTTTGTAGTCCTGAAACACAAACAAAGCAACAAAACTTCTTTACATAATCATATAACAAATACAACACGTCTTTAGAAACATTTACAAGTTCCAAGATCTCCTTTACTGTTTATATTGTGCCTGTATAATATCTTTATACTTTAAATGCATATTTCAATGTTGTACAGTGGCTTGAATTGATCACTTCTGCTTACATTATTCTCATTTGCGAGTTGCTCATAAAAATGTCTGCTATATGAATAAAAGTAAATGTACGATTTTACACCAAGCAATAAACTGTGATTTGGACTCTCATACTGAAACAAAACCCAACAATTTTCTTTACAGGTCAATAAAACATGATAATATACCACTCAAATCGTCTGACAAATGATGATAAAACATTAATTTCCAGTGCATGACACACTTCATGAATGTCGTCCAGTGTGTGTTTGAGCAGAGAGAGGGAAACAAGAGGGGGACGATTTTCTTGTTCTACTGGGATTAGCTAAGAATGTTCATCTGGAAATTAAGAGAGACTAGAGCTACGACCCGTGATCTGAAACCTTCGACCTACGCCTACATACACACACACACACACACTAAATCTCCTTGGGAAAAAATTCCAGGAAGTTGCGAGAGCTGCAAATGAATCCGGACGCTCGGAGCTGCAGGAATTTCCAGCATGTATCCCGTCAGTTCTGACACACCAGATTGAGAATTTAGCTCTTTCTCTCTCAAACAAAATCTGTCATTTTGAGTGAGTCAGGCTAAAAATCACGGCTTAAAATAGCTTCACACGCTCTGGCTTCTGCCAAAGTAACGGTGCCGTAATACTACAAGCCTTCCTCTTTGAATCGCAGTCAACCCTCACACAGAGAGGAGAGGAGAAAACACCACTGACTCATTCACATCCACATGCACATGTTTGCACACTTCTGCACTAATTCCAGGAGAACAAGAAGTTATTGAAGTATTTAACACCACACACACAAACCGTAAAGCAGGTGACTTGTTTCTCTTCTCCAATTTTGTTCACACATTGTACGATAATTTGTTTGCAGTTTGTATGTTATGTCTGCGTATACATAACTATACTGTAAAAAAAAAAAGTGACATTCATGGTAAAACACTGGCAGCTGACACTGACAACCACTAAAAATCGGTGGTGATGAGACATACACCGTACATACTGTAGTAAGGAAACTTACTGTTAAATAATTTTTTACTGTCACATTTTTACAGTATTTTACCATTAAAGTCACAATAATTTTTTACAGTGTACTGTACATATGGCTACAGACAAACAATGATTTGAACAATGACAGACAAACAATATATCATTTAAACTAGTATACATATGGTTATGAAGTAAACAAAACATAACAAACTAGTGCTAGTTTACACTGCTAGTTTTTGCAGCTATGCTGCTACGTACAAAAGGTGATTAAAACTAGTATACATACCATTATGGAAAAAAAAGATTAAACCTAGCAAACATACCTTTTTAAAAAAGACGATTAAAATTAATATATACATGTGTTTGCAAAGAAAAGATGAATGAATATCGTTTATATGCATGTAAAAGATGAAACTAATAAACATACCAACAAAAGATGATTAAACCTAGTATACGTATACAAACAAAAGATTATTTAAACTAGTATAGGCTACTAGTACACGTTTACAAAAAAAATAGTTTCCATATGATTACAAACAAAAGATGGTTCAAATTAGTATAAATACTGTTATGAACAAAAGATGATTAAAACTAGTACCATACGCTTATGAACAAAAAATGATTTACACTAGACACTATGTACACCAGTATACTATACAAGCAAAAGATGCAGTAAGTCATAAACCAGAAGCATCATGAGTTAGCTTTAGCGTAAAGATCAAAAATGATTTAAATATAATCAATTAATCATATTTAGAGAGAAAATCATTTTATTGTAAGTGCACATGGAACATATAGTGGCTGGAGCAAATGTGATGCACATCAAAAACAGTCAAATGAAGGTTTTAATCTCATTCATTCAAATCCCTTCATTGTTTTTGAGCCAGATAGCTATCATTGCAATCATACATTTATAAAGATATTGTCTAGTAGCTTCAGGGTGGTTAGATGCTGTTTGTTAGTAGCTTGTGGAGTATATAACAATTTTTTTTATTTAATTTAGTATAAGACTACTTTTAAGCTATGAGTAACTTAAGCAAGCTACACTTTCAAACTAGCTTCCCAAACCCTGTTGTGAAATGACTTCAGGAACTGCTCTCTAGTCTTAACTAAATACTGCCGAGGGTGACAAATCATGACGGCTCTTAAAGCAAAGAGCGAAAAACGGAGAAATTCGCATTAGCTCGATTTCTATGACCATATTTGGCCCCTGTTTCTGTTTGTCAGAGGCTGGAATATTCACCCTCGCTCCACACAATACACACATTTTGCTAGGCTATGTAGAATGCTGTTTATCTGTTTTCTGACACAACTTTCCTCCGGACAACTTGAGTTTCAATGTAGGCAGTCCATGTGGGGACGCATGAGATGGCAACATCACAGTCTATTTATTATTCACTTGATCCATTTAAAATCCTGTTTTTGTATATTGTGTAAGGATTTCATGGCTCATCCCCACATTAAAAAGTTTCATTTCAAGTCACAGATGTTCTCTTGGCGTTACCGCATTAAACACTGTTTAATTGTGCACGCGTTTGTGTATGAGTGCCATTTAAAATGCCACAACAAACAGCCATGCCATTCATCTGAATAACTCCACTTCCTAATTGTTACTTTTGCTTTTAGTCACATTCTCAGAACAACCTTTCAAAATGAGTCACATAATGAAATTAGAAATAACAAATCGCAAAGGAATCCACAAACAACACAAAATAATGACACTAGGAATCAATTCATATTCAACAATATTATTGATCCGACTGTGCTGACGCTGTTGTATGAGAACTGAACTGAGCTGGATGATGACAATATTTTGCAGAACTGCTTTATAGATGAAATTAAGTCATTTGATAATTGATGATCTTTAGAGCGGAACTGAATCAACACTGAACTGACTTCAGCCGAACAGCAGCCCAAATGCATCATTTCCCTGTTATCACTGTAAAGCTGCTTTGAAACAATCTGTATTGTATAAAGCGCTATATAAATAAAGGTGACTTGACATTAGGAAGAGATGTCTCAGTGATTTTCTGCTGTGATCCAGAGGTGGCCTTTCAGCAATTCAGCGAAAACAGTCGGAGGCCGCCCACCCAATGAGGAAAAAAGTCAGACAAAAACATATGCAATGCAACTGGAATTAATTATATTTAACAATAATATAAGTTAATAAAAATTAGAATAATACAACATTACAATATAAACTTTCCGATGACGGAGTGCAGCAACAGCTCTGACAAGTTTATCCTTATCCAGCATAGTGTTGTGAAAAGTACCGACTTCGGTTCCAAGTCGGTACTTACATTTAAAAAATGTGACAATCCCAGCATTTCCCCACTAGGATTTTGAGCATTTTGTCTTAAACACCTCTGATTGACCATTGCGTTCACGAGCTCAACATATATGTCTGTGATTGGCTGCAATAGGGGCTTTCACACCAGAGGAACCTTTTCATAGATCCCAGAACTATTGGTGCAAGTACCCGTTTTTTGTAGTGTTCGCACCGCAGGAACCAGGAACGATTTTAGTTCTAGGAACTCCTTCTGGAGGAACTAATTTAGCTTCTACTTCAGAGTAGGGTCTTAACCAGCACTACAGGAACTATCCGTGACGTTAGTGTTCGCTGACTGGCAGAACGCACGCGAAACACCAGCACCCGCCATTTAAAAAAAGCTGTGTAAACACAGATTATAGCCTATATATTTACTCCACAAACTACAAAATCCAACGCAACTTTGAGCAAAGCAATAGGTTAGGTGTGTTTGACTTGAAGCGGTGCTGCGCAGACCTATCGGTGTAGTCCCGCGAGAGCGATTAGAGACCAGACGGTTTCACTGTAGTTTGATGTCACAAACCGATCAACTGCTTCAAATTGAACTCACTTAAGCTGTCATTCACTCTTCCCGACCTTACTCCACTAATATAATCCAGTAGGAGTCATGATGAGACGTTAAACCGAGGTCCTGACTCTCTGTGGTCATTAAAGAGTCCTTTGAAAGGACTATTATTATTATTAATTAAACGAGTGAGTAAATTCGGACACTGAGGGCGCCAGAGTGCACTTTTGCATATTTTGTGCGTGTTGTTTAATAATCATTTGAAACAGCCCCAGTAGTAATGAAAAAGATGAATCTTGAACTCTGCCAAGGAAACTATCATGTATAAATCTTAATGAACTTTTTTAATCAATTAAAAAGGAATTTATACCTGTATGTTATTATGCTGTAGCCATATTGGACTAGCGGTTTGGAAAATGGATGAATGGATGATTCAGCTGCGAGCGCCATCTATTGGCGAGACTCGGTAAATCATTCTGCACGACACTCACAGTGCATTATGGGTATTATCTAGCCATTGAGTGTACATTATGGGTGCTTCTCAATACTCAAATTGATGCTATCTATCTATCTATCTATCTATATAATATATTTTTCTAAACAAACATTTTTGTCTATCTATACACACACACACACATATATATACACTCACCTAAAGGATTATTAGGAACACCTGTTCAATTTCTCATTAATGCAATTATCTAATCAACCAATCACATGGCAGTTGCTTCAATGCATTTAGGGGTGTGGTCCTGGTCAAGACAATCTCCTGAACTCCAAACTGAATGTCAGAATGGGAAAGAAAAATGATTTAAGCAATTTTGAGCGTGGCATGGTTGTTGGTGCCAGACGGGCCGGTCTGAGTATTTCACAATCTGCTCAGTTACTGGGATTTTCACGCACAACCATTTCTAGGGTTTACAAAGAATGGTGTGAAAAGGGAAAAACATCCAGTATGCGGCAGTCCTGTGGGCGAAAATGCCTTGTTGATGCTAGAGGTCAGAGGAGAATGGGCCGACTGATTCAAGCTGATAGAAGAGCAACTTTGACTGAAATAACCACTCGTTACAACCGAGGTATGCAGCAAAGCATTTGTGAAGCCTCAACACACACAACCTTGAGGCGGATGGGCTACAACAGGAGAAGACCCCACCGGGTACCACTCATCTCCACTACAAATAGGAAAAAGAGGCTACAATTTGCAAGAGCTCACCAAAATTGGACAGTTGAAGGCTGGAAAAATGTTGCCTGGACATTCAGATGGTAGAGTCAGAATTTGGCGTAAACAGAATGAGAACATGGATCCATCATGCCTTGTTACCACTGTGCAGGCTGGTGGTGGTGGTGTAATGGTGTGGGGGATGTTTTCTTGGCACACTTTGGGCCCCTTAGTGCCAATTGGGCATCGTTTAAATGCCACGGCCTACCTGAGCATTGTTTCTGACCATGTCCATCCCTTTATGGCCACCATGTACCCATCCTCTGATGGCTACTTCCAGCAGGATAATGCACCATGTCACAAAGCTGGAATCATTTCAAATTGGTTTCTTGAACATGACAATGAGTTCACTGTACTAAAATGGCCCCCACAGTCACCAGATCTCAACCCAATAAAGCATATTTTGGATGTGGTGGAACGGGAGCTTCGTGCCCTGGATGTGCATCCCACAAATCTCCATCAACTGCAAGATGCTATCCTATCAATATGGGCCAACATGTCTAAAGAATGCCTTCAGCACCTTGTTCAATCAATGCCACGTAGAATTAAGGCAGTTCTGAAGCGAAAGGGGGTCAAACACAGTATTAGTATGGTGTTCCTAATAATCCTTTAGGTGAGTGTATATATATATACACATATGTATATATTAATTATGATATGTATTTATATAATTATATTTAGATTATATTATATTTTTTTCTAAACTAACATGTATTAACATGCATGTCGTCTATCTATACACAATATATGGGGAACCATCCCCTCACTATTAGGGCCTAAACTATTGTAAAAAATGATATGTAAAAATTGACAAACTTTTAAATAATAGTTTATAAAGAAAAAGTATAAAGAGCTACAACTTTTTTTAGTAAAAAGTCATCAGTTCTAATGTTATTTTAAGAATGTATAATTTGACAATAAACATCTAAAACTTTTTGAGGGAATAAACCATCTCAAATCTGATTATTCAGTTTGTGTTGTGTAGACGTCCGTTTTCTCCATTAGGATTTTTCAGCCTAATTACAGTGCAATTGTGTAATTACAGAAGGCCAAGCCATAACAAGTCAATGAGAGACACGTTTCAGAGGAATGGGTGGGCTTTTGATCACTCAGTTTATGACACGTTCCGCCCGCTGTGTGGAACAGCATCGGGAAAAAAAACGCTGATAAAATAGCAGCAGCAGCGGCGCTATTTGATATGCAAACCGCAAGCAACATTAATGAGGAGGACATCATTGCTAATTTTATCATCCACGCCGTTTTCAAGATTAGCCTGACTTTTAAAGAAAAGCTGGAGTTAATCGGCAAGGAAGACCTAATCCAGAGCTTCATTTTGTGCAGAAAGCCCATGTTTTTTTTAAAGCATTTCAACCACATCAATTAAGCGATAACCCTGTCTGACAGCATCATTTCATTAGCTAAAGCTTTACTGCTGGAACTGTTGGCTGTTTGGGTAAGGTTATTTCAAATCTACCGTATATACCCGAATATAAGACGACCTGAATTTCCAGACTTATTTTTGTGGAAAAAATCTGGTTTTCAACAGAAAATAATTTTAAGAGCAAATTTCCGAGGCGTTGTTCCAAATGCCTCGCATCACCTGTGCCTCATGGAGGACCGCTCGTCGGCGGAGACCGGCACATATGCGCTTCCTGATTGGCCATGACTGCGGCTGCCCTGAGTGGGACGGGTCACGGGATGGATTTAATCATCCTGCGGGGTCGTCTGGCCGTTTTCGACGACGATCCGGCTCCCGCTCTCTCTCTCTCTCCCTCTGCTCGAGCCGCGCAAGAAAAAGCGCCGTTCACAGAGGATGCCAGAGCGGACGGAGACAAGCGAGCAGAGATAAAGACTGTTAAAGACTGATCCCTTCTTAGGTAAGAATGGTTTGCTCATGGTTTTCACTGGCTTCATTTTTTTTTTTTAACATTCCTTTCATTTATTTACCTCCATCTCCCTCCCTGCACACTGCTAAAATAGTGTCAATCACTCTGACCTTTACGGCTGCTCTCGAAACGAAGCCCCACCACCGCAGTACTGAGAAAATACACATGAAAGAAATACAGAGATAGAGCGAAGGAGAGGGGGAAGCGCAGATGAAAAAAAGAGCAGGTTTCCTGTGTCAGTCAAAAACCTCCTGAAGATGGACAAATATCGTACTTTTCTTTAAAAAAGGGATGTTTTCTGTAATCTGAAACAGCTAGAAAACCACTTGTCATCCACCGCTAGCTGTGTTAAGATGCTACATGTGTTTGTTTGCATTTAATGCACAGCAGGGAGAAAAAGTGCATTAATGCATCAAGCAAAAGAGTTCATTTTTTCCTCTCTTTTTAGTTCAATCTTTATCACAGCTTCAGCAGTATATCTGTAACTATCGACTCAAAAACATCCGTTCGCCTGTTGAGAAACTGCAACGGCCCTTTAATTACAGAAAGAGATTTATTGGCTTAAATCACCATAAATACATATGCAATTTGGCTTGCTGGAAAGTGTGAGTACAATGACAAAACACGGCATAATACTCATACACTAGTGAAAACACACACACACACACACACACACACATCTTCATATTCACACAGGTCGAGCGAGCATCCTGTTTACGGACTAGAAAAGGTGAACCACAGCACCTACATGCACGACGGAGAGAGAGACGAATAGAGAGAGAGAAAGAGAGAGATTGAGGGGGAGCGAGCGGTGCTTTCCATGGGTGGCTTAGTGAGGTCAGGTATACCAGCTCAGCGGTTGCAGGTTTTAACATAAAGAACTGCAACAATGCCCACACACGCTCGCAATATAGATTATTTATGATCCACTCACACCCCGTCTGCACTGCTAGAGACTCCATGCATGAGAAAAACTAGAACACGCCCATTTGGAGTAGGCGATAAGTAAAGAAAATTATATCATGATGCTCTTCAAATTTCCGATATGCCAAACATTTGCATAACTATATATATATATCGTATGCATGTTTTTTTTTAATAGAAATTTTGTATGAGAAAGTGATTCAGGAACTGTTAATAATAATAATAACAATAATTAAATGTCCTTTTAAAACAATGTCCAAAATAAAGGTAGGACTAATTCAGAGTTTTTCTTTCTTTCTTTACATTATTTCTTTATTTTAACTTACATATATTTACAGAAATAAATGTAATTTTTTTATTTGCTTTTTTGACATCCAATCATCCTAGGATATTCTATAAAATAGCTAACAAAATAAATAAATAGATAAATACATTTGATATTTATTAATATAAAACATTTCAGTAGAATTTTATTCAATATTTTAACAAATATACAGTTAATAAAACATTTTTATTTAAAAATCGTAAAATTTTTATTCTATGTTATTTTGAGCTTTGATGCAGAAGCAAAATCGTTTATTTATGCGATTTATGGTTTAAATCGGTACATTACTCACCTCTACTCCCATTACAATCAACAAAGCTGTCTAGATTACAAACATGATGCACATTATGCGACAAAACTGAAGTGTCACGTTGGCACCTGCAGTATAGACACAGCTTGAAACAGCTGTTAGCAGAGAAAAACATACTGCACAACACTTCACTGGATTTACACAAACACGCAGCTATAGCAAACACCTTTGATATACAAATTAAAGAGCTGTGGCGTGCTTTCCACATGAACACACACTGAAAAACCACGCACCGAAACCTAAACACCATTTGCTCACGTCAGGGGACCAAAACTGAAAACAAAAGCATGAGATGGACTCTGCTCATCCTAACGGGTGCATGCAATGCAGAAATGGCGGATGAGGCCTTTTACACCTGGCATTACCATGTATTTCGTGTTCGGATAGAATATGGATTTTTTTTTTAAAGCCAGATTGCATTCACACCTTCATTCCAATCCACACGGTCAGATTGAAATCGCCAGGTGTAAAGGGGGCCATGTGAAGTTCAGGCGAATTTTGTGAAAAATAACACACTAGTGTATGAAAAAAATGGTATTCAAATTTAAACCCAAAGGATGCAAATTATAGTGTCTGGACGGATCTGATGCCACTAAAATTACGCAACTACACTGCTAATTTATTTGACTTATTTAAAGGTGGGGTATGTGATTTTCTTTTTGACCACTTTTTTAAAATCACTTGAAATCCAATTCCTAACCCACTTACAGCCACTGAGTTAGAAGCGCTGAAATTAAAATTAAGCAATTTAATCATCCGTGGATCGGGCAGGACTCGAAAAACTCCAGCCAATCATTTCCAAGACCACCTAGAATCATTGGACAGAAATGCGTCAATCAAAGGTCGTACCATACCCCCTCCCCCCATCCCCCTCGCGCGCACGTGTCCCCTTTTCGAGTTGTGTATTTTCAAAATCTGCCGGCCGTTTTGCAAATCCCATACCCTACCTTTAATAAATTGGTTCAATAGTGTTTCGAAACTACGTTTCAGTAACCAAAACAAGTAGGTCGCTTGATTTCTGATAGGATCGATGTCGGATGGCAAGTTGACATACCGAAACAAAGTACTGTCATAATTGTTATAGTATAAGCATAATGGCTTTATAATAGATTTGTATAATCAAAGATTCCAAAAATAATTTGAAAAGACTTAAAAAGGGGCGCTCACACCGACAGCGATTTACAATTTAAAAAAGCGAATAGAATGTTCTGACATGAAAACCCACTACACAGGGCTCCAGACTGCGACCACAATTGTTTGAGAAGGTGCGAGTTCAAATTTGAAGTGGTCGCATTTGTGCGAGTGCATGGTCACGCACTCAATCGGTGTCTGCTAACCGCAACGACAGCAAAAAGAACAGAAGAAGAGACAATCTATGCATCAACCCAAAACAAGAGTTCAGATGGAACGCAAGAGCTTGCTAGAATCCTATACGCTGAGATTCGATTCATTTTTGTGACGCGTTCCACAAGAGTTACGGAAATGAAACCGGGATGGCAGAAAGCGACATCCTGTTAGTTTCTTTATTTTACAAAAGCACAATGTTTTGTTTTTATTGTGACTAGTAAACCAATAAAAATAGACCCTTTGCAATTTTGTATCCGAACCGGTAAATGTACCAAACTCGTATCAAACCGTGACCCCAAAATCAAGGTACGTACCGAATTGTGACTTCTGTTACACCCCTAATAATTAAAAACATTCAAACATGTTACAAAAATGCTTTTTTGTTTTGTTTTAAAATGTGGTCGGACAAATTTTAGTAAAGGAACTAAAGAAATTCACCCAAAACTCATTGTATTTTTCACACGCTGCACAGCTGTTGTGAATATTCACACTGGGGGCTTTCAACAGTGCTTGGGTCCAAACAAACAAGCATTCAGTGATGCATAACACAGGCGTCATGAGGCTGTCCTGTTGAATTACAGGCGACACTGATGTATTACACACAATATTTTAAGCAGGGGCTGTTTCACACCCCCCACCCACATGGCCGTGTTTGTCCTCCGAGCGCACAGCTCTCAGAGGTATTGGGTGAACACAAAAACACACAACCACCCAAAGATGAGGAACTGTCATATGCAAAGCACACAATGGATCTCATATCAGTCCTGATTCTGCAGATGATGACGGCTTCGGACCGTCTGTGCCAGTGTGAATCAGTGATGTTGACAGATTTGCTTCACTACTAATGATTGAACTACATCAGTAAATAAAAAAGCAGAAGCTAACAGACAAAACAAACTAGTCAGTCAATGGAAACCATGAGGTGTAAAAACACTAAATTATTAAATAGGCCAAACAATGTGCTCAGATATCCGAAAATAAATAAATAAAAAATAAATTACAGAAAGAAAACCAAATCAAATTAAATAAGAACTTAATTTAAAAAACGAAATAAATGAATGGATGCATTACAAATTGCATGTCCTTAAAAAAAAATGTAAAGGTTATTTGATGTTAACATTATTTCAGACTATTCGAATTATAATGCCCCCAAAATTACAACTTTTTGGAACTTGTATTTATCTATTCTACACTGATTTGATCAGTAATCATTTATTTTTCCATAAAAGTATAGAGCAGTGGATCTCAGCTGGTTTCGAAATCAGTTTTATTCATGTAAATAAGAAACAAGTCAGGCATGAAATGTATTAATATTATTCTGAACTATGCATGCCCAAAAATATACAAAATGATTACCAAGACCAGCTGAGAAACGCTAAAATAGAACATATGTGACATGAAACTACAATTTGACAAAATGACGAATGAAAAAAAGAGTGATGCGTTTAAAATAAATGCATGCAATTCATCTCGAATTAAATTAGTCATGCCAATTATTAAAAAATGGACAAATAGAAAATTATTACTTGCACTTCTGTTCGAAATAAAAAATGCTGTTGACATCATGTGAACCAGTCTGCAACTGTGTGTGTGTGTGTGTGCGAGTACATCTTTAAGAATGCATCAGTGTGTATTGCTGCTGTGTGGATCTGTGTGTGTGTGTGTGTGTGTGTGTGTGTGTGATATAATTCTTGATATAACACTTGTCAAGTGTTATGCTTTCGGAGAAATGTCTGGGACATGTCTGATTTCGTTATGACTGATGACTGTGACCTACTTATCAATCAGCAGATTCTCATATTGATAAAACCGGGTACGAGGTCAGAGCTGCTCGATCACGTTAAGAAACTAAACTTTTGAGTCAGGCTGGGTTTCAGTCAAGTTTCAGACCGTTTCTTTAAAAAGCAAATGAAAAACAAACGAGGGCACGTGTCATGAACAGAGCCCAACAGGTAAAAATCACATTCGTTTTCTCCATTGAAAATGTTATTTTTGCTGTTTTTCTTAAAACAATAGTTCACAAATGTTGTGATTCATCTCATATCAAAGTTTTTTTTTTCTCTCCCCATGAAAAATAAATAAATAAGGGAAAATACATCACCGCTGAAAAAAATGTCCATCTTGATTTCACTTTACAAAGACCCCAAAAAAATGCAAGCATAAAACATAAACAAAAACTATCATATATCTTATGCATTTTGTTATTAGGTTCTGTTTAAATCAGTGCAGACTGTTACATTGAATATTGTGTCGTTGATCGGATTCAGTTGTTAGTGGCTTGTTAAAGAGTTAAAACAACTCTGGATGTAGTTGTGTGAGCATCTGCATGTGCACAAGGTCACCGTGAAGCTCTAACACACTCCAGATGGGAGGATGCGGTTTTCTAGAATTAGAAATATTTTCCACAGCACTGGAAGCGATTGCTGTACAGCAAATAATACTAGAAAAACAAGACATGATTACACCTCCAACACATAAACGTAATAGCAAAATCTGAACTTTAACTTTATTATGGCATGTCTTCCTTCTCGCTTGCTCACACACCAACAAACCACATCAGAAGACGTCAACATACAACACAAACACAAGGTCTTATTCAATCCATACACTATTGGCACAAGGGCACTGCAAACCGCTGGCTATTCTGGTGTCCATATATATATATATATATATATATATATATATATATATATATATATATATATATATATATATATATATATATATATATATATATATATATATATATATATAAATATAAAAGAGTCTGCGTATGTCTTATCGGATTTAAGGTTTCAAAGCACAGCTCGACCAAACTTGTTCAGACTACATCAGCAATTAAAGGTCTGTGGTCTCTAGCCCTAGAAGCCCTGTTTAATGAACACTATCATTTGAGTCCCAAAACAGATGTTTCTCAAACCTTCCAAACAACATCACGTACACATAAACAAGCAAGAAACCAACCGTCCAGTTTTTCTACACACATAAATCCGGGGGTAATAAGGGGTTTTTCACTATTATTTTCAACATGATCTGCATTTTTAATGGGTTTAAATATTTTTGTTATAAGAGACAGACAACTTTGTGCATGAAAACCAAAAAAAACTTGATTTGCAAAAGTCAACGAAATTTCGACCAGCCAAACATGTCAGTCTCTGAGTAACGCAATTTATTTAAGTCACGAAATCCGTAAAATAAGTATAATGAACTACGTAAATAGCATTTCGAACGTCTCCAGCATATTTTATAATTGCCCAAAAATCAAACATAGTTGACACCTCATGTCAAAAACCTAAAAATAGACATAACACACACTCATGGGCATCAATCACTTCATTGAATACTTGCCGGCTAATAAATAAATAATTAATACCGTACGATCCATCTGTTTTCAAATCCACATTGTTTGAACATCATGACATCGATGTCTGTCAAAAAATAATGCACAACACTCGCAGGGTCCAGCGAGTTCACGGGAAAACCCACACTACCGGATATTTTGACTACATCATCGTTTGCTTTCAGAGAAGAGAGAGAAAATGGTGGCCTGAGCAGCTTCAACCTACTGTCTGTCTGAGGCAATAATGTGCCTACAGTAATAGCCTAACGCACGCGAGTATAAATTTGTCCTTCACTTGCTGAAATTGAATCGGAATGATCAAGATAGATAGATAGATAGATCATTTCTACCTAGAAACACATAACTAGTCATCTGTTTAGGCTAAAAATGAACTCAGCCTACTTCATGAAGATCCAGCAATTATGAATCATCTAGCAACTTTAGTGGGTCATGGTTTTAAAATGTCACGCACTTGAGATGAATTGCTGAAAAACTGTACCTGGAAAAGCTTGATGTTGAGCCCCGGACACACAAGTAAACGTATATCTAATGTCTATAAATATATTCGAACACGTTCGTCTCTGGCCTATCTAGTCATTTTTAACTTGATAATAATAAAACACTTCTGTGAAATCTGAAAGCAGATAATCAAACTAATTTATCTGCTGTGCACAGACAGGCTGGTTTTAAAGTTAGGACTTCCCTGAAACAAAGTTTCTCACGCAAAGAAATTATCAGCCACCCTGCAGCTTCCTCTCTTAGCATAGCTGCCCTCGCTGCTGCTATTGTAGTGAACAACACACCAAACATAGAGCACACAATTACAGAATCAAGGCACGGACTAGTATGATGCAGCCTCGACGCTCACACACCAATACAGTACAGAAGACACTGTGAAATAAAGTATGATGCATGCATGCTCAGAAAATGAATTGCCATTTCTCTCCTTTTAAAATTATGATTCTAATAAAATGTCAACAACAAAAGAACCAATGAATGCGTTGCTAATTTGAAGCTAAAATGTGTGTGTGTGCATGCTTCTGACATTTATTGGAGTCTATAAACTTTAAGTGTTTGAACTTTCTTGGTCTACGTTGCCGTTCCCTTATATAGACATTCAGAGCAAGTTCTCGCATCTCTGCCAAGATTCCTCAGCAGCCAATCAGTGCCTTGATATAGCCGTACCGCAACCCCTCAAGTGAGCAGACGTCATTTGGTGTCTGAATGAACTAACAAAACTACCAATTAGGCTATCATGCTGTGTCAGCCAGAGAAATGGAGCGAGGCGGAGAGAAATGCAGACAACACAGTAATTGTGTCCTTATTAGTTTCATTACATTTGATAGTATCAATCATACTTCGTTCCAAATTGGCTGTTTGTCTTGCATGTGGGTGGATTAATAAGGTTATATGAGTGTTACTGTGAACAGATCACTTACTAGGTGAATCACGCCTATCATTGGTTTTGATGAAAAGCAAGGGAAAAAATGCATAATTTACACACACTTGTGATGTTTCAAACCCATCTGAATTTCTTTCTTCCATTGAGAAGGATAAATCCAGCAGAATGTAAGGGCTACAAGTTTTTAACTTTTCTAAACTTAAGTTGTTATTTACTGAAATTCCTCCCCTCCGCCATACATCTCTTAAATCTCCTTTGCATTCGCGATTATGAAAATGTAAGGTCTCAAGATCGTTCACACCATGTTTGACATCAAATCCAATTGGTTCTCATGTTTCATTGACATCAAACGTGGTGCAACACATCTTAATGCATCATATTTGCATTCAGGTGAATCAAATTATAATATTTATTAACTAAAACATGACATATCTCTTAAATCTCAATCAGATTTGCATGTATTTTAAACATAACGCTTGGTTATCACGTGTCATTGACGACAAAACTGGTGCAACACATCTTAATGTGCCATATTTAACTATCTGTGGATAAAATTGACATTTTTATTAACTAAAACCTCTTTCAAATCTCATTTACAATTGCATATATTTAAATATAACGCATCAAGCCAAATCACACCAGAATTTATGGCAACATTTACCAATGCTATTAGTTCTTGTGCGATTTATCGTTGACATCAACCTTCGTGCAACACATCATGATATGTCATATTTAAATACACGTGAATGAAATTTACATTTTTATTAACTAAAGGACGACTTTTCTCTTAAATCTCATTCACGTTTGCATATATTTAAATATAACGCTTCAAGGTAAGTCACATCAGGATGACATCAAACTTTGTACAACACATTCTGATGTGCCATATTTGAAGATACATAAATGCAAATGAGATTCTGCTAAACAACTAATTTTTTGTTCATGGAAGAAATTCATGCGTTTTGAGCAACATACTGTAAAGGTAAGTAAATGATGACAATTTTCCAAATTTCCATGAAATATACCTTAAAATTTCTTCTACTGATACTGATCTAATCTAAAAGATCTGACCAATATATCAAGTTACAGTAAATCAGAAACAACTACAAACTCTGAGAGATACACTTAACAAACTAGGGGGAAAAAATAAACACATGAGAGTAGTCATTCTTGAAAAATGCATTAGGTTTTCGACCGGTCGCCTTACCTTGGGTGGGTCATAGAGCTCTAGCTGGTACCTCTCGCTAGTTGTGTGGTCATTGGTCCTCCTGACCTGCAGGCGGCAGCGCAGCCAATGCGGGGGTGTGTCTGAGATAGTGTCATCCACCTCCAGGTACCGCAGCTGCCCCTCTTTACAAACACTTCTTGTCTCTTGCCGCCGTCTCACAGTTCGCAATGGATTCCAACGTTCCCACAGTGCAACCTTCTTTGAGGTGCGATGGGCGGTTACCTGCACAGTCTGAGGTGGGGTTTGAGAGGTGCTTTCAACAGTCGCAGATGGTCCGCCCACCTGGAGTGAATCGTCCCTAGGGGAACCACTTGAAGCTTCATCAAGTTGCGTAGATTTCTTAAAGAGTTGGGATACGCTTTCTCGGATGCGTCTGACGGAAATGTGTGTTACCTCACTGCGGGAAGGGAAGGGAAACGCAGGGTGCGTGTATCTTTCTGACCCGGTCCTCCGCTCCGGGTGTTCATCTTCCTGGCCTGTTCTGCGTGTAGTGTCTGTAGCAGAGCAGCGCTGCAACTGCTCCTGCTCCCTAGGGATGCCAACGGCATCTGGTTTGGGCGCAAACGCGGTGACTAGCGGAGACGCTCCTGGCCGCACGGTCTCCCGGTAATCCAGCACCCCTGAGAAGGAAGTGATGCGTAAGCGGCTAGTCATGGGTAGTAATGGCGGTGGCCGCAGGGGGGTTTCTGCATCTTTAGCCACCTCACAGCTGAAGTGGTGCTGGAACAGTGCGCTGAATTGCTTGGAGAAATTTTCCGGCGGGACCACATCCTGTACCGGCCGCTCTTTGATGAAGCGCCGGTAGTGCTGGGCAAGTTCTCGGGCCGTGGTGCTGGCATGCAACTCGCAGAACTCCCTCCATCCACAGGGGGGTGCTACGGATAGTGCAGTGCTTGTGGTCTGCTGGACAGTGTTACCATTCATTGCAGTAACCAGCACAGCAGGAAATCACTGCGAAAAACAGATTAACAACATCACAAAATTGCATCCATGCACAATAAAGTTCGTTCTATACTGTGATTGCTAAAGAGAATTGTGTATGAGTGGAATTGCAATATAACACCGCATCAAGTTGCTTTTTTAAAACACTTACTGCATAATGAAAAATATCAAGTACACGCTTTATTTTGTGAAGCTTCTCCAGTACATGTAAGCTAAGGTTACCAGACTCTATGCTGCTGCAAATTAATATAGAAAGTAACTTGCAGCAACAAGGCAAACAACATGATTCATTTCCATAAGCTATATTTAAATGCAAATTAATAATCCATTTATAATTGGACTGATGGCTAAATTGGACCGAAAAAGTCTTTATGTAAATGCCTCAAACAATTCAAATGAGCTCAAATTTCAAATGAAATTTCAAATCAATTGAGAGGTGGTGAAGATCTTAAATAATCTATTTAGCAGGACAATTTTAGCCTTGTCTCAAATGTGTTGAGCACATGTGTAGTGTCTTGATGTGTATGTTTATATACATATTACGTCTAGCGAATGTGCATGTTTATTTATGCTCACAGTAGCTCTGGTGACATTCTTGTTGTTGTTTTTTTTGTTTTGTTTTTTTATGTGGCGACTGGGCACGGTGCTTACGGCTGCAATTTTGCTCAAAACAGATGTAACGCACACGTAAACAAATATGCAAATGTTTACGGTCTCAAGTTTATGGTCTTCGAAACCTTCGGGGAAAAAACCAGTGCACATAAACATACCTAATAAGAACTGCTGATCTCCACTGACTCAAGCATCAAAGATGGTTAAACACAATTCAACAAAGTTGAGCAGAGTGCTACTTTATGCAAATAAGCAGCAACAACATGTACGGACAACTAATGAGAGTTTTGACAGTGATTTCATAAGTGTCAGTGTGATCGCTCAAAGTCTGCATGAAATCCTAATCTTTTTCAAAAATGCATTTTATTGATCTTATTGTGAATGATCCATCCATGCATGTTTCATTTTATTTATTTATTTATTTTGACCTTGTAATTTGATAAGTCAATCTTTCGGGTGAAAATGACAGACCTCTCTCTGGTGATGCATGGCACCCCTTTCTTATAATCGACTGCAAGTCTGGTATACCTGTTCAACTGCTTGCTAATTCAAATATCTATTCAGCCAAACACATGGCAGCAACTCAATGCATTTAGGCATAAACGAGCTGCTGAAGTTCAAACTGACATCAGAATGGGAAAGAAAGGTGATTTAAGTGACATTGAACATGGCATGGTTGTTGGTGCCAGACAGGCTGGAGTATTTCAGAAACTGCTGATCCACAGGGATTTTCAAACACGACCATCTCTAGGGTTTACAGATAATGGCCAGAAAAAGAGGAAATATCCAGTGAGCGGCAGTTCTGTAAGCGAAAATGCCTTGTTGATGGCAGAGGTCAGAGGAGAATGGCCAGACTGGTTCCAGCTGATAAAAAGGCAACATTAACTCAAATAACCACTTGTTAGAACCGAGATCTGCAGAAGAGCATCTCTGAATGGATTGAACCTTGATGCAGACGGCCTACAGCAGCAGAAGACACACCGGTGACACTCCTGTCAGCTTAGAACAGGAAACTGAGGCTACAATTCATACATTAATATCTGCCTCCATTCAACCAACAACCAATAAATTGAACCAAGTTACAATACGGATCTGCCACTACTTCTGTTACTTGCAACTTTAGCTAGGTGAACACGTGTCGTGTGAGATTGTGTTTTAATACCATATTCTATAAGGTTTTGATATTCTAGTGTGCGTGAACAATTTCTCTCTTTGTTTACGCTGCGCATCTTCTGATTGAGCAATCTCTGTACCGAAACTGTTCAATGAATCAAGCTTTCTACGAACGCTAACGAAGTGTATCAGTTTACCTCATCACTGCATGGCTGACGCAGTCTTCTGAACTCAGCTGGTACAATACAGATTCTTCACTTTTACTCACTCCCTCATTTAGCTCTCCAGAACAGGAAGAGAGTGACTAATATCGCTCATGCCACTTTACAACGCGCAACGGGTCAAACACAGAAATATCTGTGAGGCCATTGTTGATGTGAAGAGGAAGACTGAGGAAGTTGAAAGTGTCAGAAGCATCTGATGCCAGTCACTGATGGGCCCGCGGTTTTCGATGCGGAATTTGCTCGTGAATGTGCGCAGTCCCTCAACACGTGGTGCAAACCACCTTCGGAATCGGATCACAGTCGCCATTTGCAGCTGGGGAATTTTTTTTTTGAGGCTAAAAAAAAAAAAATCTGCACATGGGTGCTGCGCTGCACCAGACGCGTTGCGACACAACTGGAGCCAATCTCCCCATTCTCTTCCCCACATCCTCATTCACGAGCGCACAGCCCTCTCGGACGCCTGTGAACGTTTAACTCTGCGTGAGAAGTTCCGTTGGAAGCCCTGAAGCATGACAAAATGAAGGTTTAATACATGAAGAAAGCAACAGATCAGAAAACCACAACACTCGCTTATTTAAGGAGAACAAAAAGAGAAGGGGGGCATTCTATAGACGGCATCATGCACTCTGCTCTTTTATTGGGTGACAGGAAGCATTAACCTACACAGGGAGAGTAACACACATCACACGTATAGCTGTTTTCTTTGGTGTGCAAAGTCCTTTCTAAAAAGACGAGGTCAAAGCTGGTCACAAACGTCTTTAAGATGTGTTGCTGGTTTTGGTGGTATGCACTCAAGGCTTCCTGATTTGCTTAAAGAAATGGTTTGCTCAAAAATGCTAATTCTGGTATCGTGGACAAAGTTTTAAATCACTGTATGTTTTTATTTCATTTACAACCACAAAAGAAAAAATCCACAATAGCATTTTTATGTGACTTTGCAAAAGGCAGAAAAAAATATAGAGGGACTGATTGTGTCGGTCAGAAGAGACAGAACTGTAGAAACACTCAAACAGCAGCATTAACTTCTTGTCTGTCAATTTGTCAACGTAATATAACAAAGGATAGTCTTGTAGTGTGCAATGGAAATAACTGTGGAAAAGTATCATTACAGTCTATGAAAAGGGTCCATTGGATATTTTTGATGGAAATCAAACCCAAATTGTTTTATCTATTAAATAACCATGAGGCAAAGCCAATTTCTTAATGATAATCTATCGAATTAAATATTTTACGAATGAGAATTACAGTTTATTTGGTTATTTTCCATATGCAAACCATAAGACAAGATTATTCAGTGCAAATGAGCGGGGCTGTTCACACAAAACACATTTCTGCATTTAAAAACGCCAGACACGGGGCAGTGTAATGGAAACACCTTTTTTCTTAGGACGATTTTGGCATCATTTACCCTCTTGTCACTGCAAACCTGTATGGTTTGCTTTCATCTTATAAAAATGCCACTTTTGTATTGCACAGAAGAAAGTCAGTCATAGAGGGTTTGGAAAGTCATGCAATAATGTTTATAGGGTGAACCATTTCTACAACCAGCAAGACTTTCTTGGTCAACCAGCATCAGACTAGCACCTAACCAGCCTGGAAAGTCATCGATGCGAGTGCATATGTTGTGTTTACACCATGGCCCGTGCTTCAGAGCCGTGTGACGTGTGACATAGTCCCGCCCCCCGTGCTGGCCCCCGGGTGTTCGTTCTATCAGTGATCATCCGGCCCACTCATGACTCAGCAACCTCCAAACAAACTAACATCATTTCCTCTCTGGCCCTCTCTCTCTCTCCACATTATTCTCTCCTTCCTCATCCTTCACATGCATGCATGTTAAATTCCCGTTCTTGCAATACCTCCCTCATGTTTCTTTTCATCCTAACTGCCCTATTTCTCCATCTTTAAACCTCGACATACCCAAACAGCCACTTCATTGTTTTCTCACTCGAACTCATTTCCTTTTTCACACCATAAGCTTATTCATTTTCCTCACTTGTCTTCTTTTCCCCTCTCCATATACTTTGCATGCACTTTGTAGCCTTTACTACTGTGATGACGCTCTTTCTGGCATTAAAGTTGGGCGGTAAGACCAAAGTCTTAAATCACAGTATGATTTTATTTATTTACAAATATTGCTTAAAAAAATGACATATATATACATACATACACACAAATATCTATTCAGCCAATCACATGGCAGCAACTCTATGCATTGAGGTATTTAGACATAGTCAAGACGATCTGCCGAAGTTCAAACTGAGCATCAGAATGGGGAAGAAAGGTGTTTTAAGTGACATTAAATGTGGCATGGTTGTTGGTGCCATGCCATGTTCGGGCTGGTCTGAGTATTTCAGAAACTGCTGATCTACTGGGATTTTCACACACAACCATCTTCAGGATTTATAGATAATGGCCAGAAAATGAGAAAATTTCCAGTGAGCGGCAGTTCTGTGGGCGAAAATGCCTTGTTGATGCCAGAGGTCAGAGGAGAATGGCCAGACTGGTTCCAGCTGATAAAAAAGCAACACAAACTCAAATAACCACTTGTTACAACCTAAATACATCTAAATAACGCACGTCCAACCTTGAAGCAGATGGGCTGCAGTAGGCTACAATTCACACTGGCTCACCAAAACTGGACAATAGAAGATTGGAAAAACGCTACTTGGCCTGATGAGTCTCGATTTCTGCTGCGACATTCAGATGTTCAGGTCAGAATTTGGCGTAAACAACATTAAAGTATGTATTTACCTTGTATGCACGGTTCAGGCTGCTGGTGTTGTAATGGTGTGTGGGATGTTTTCTCTGCACACTTTGGGCCCTTTCGCACCAATTGACCATCGTTTAAACACCACAGCCCGAGTATTGTTGCTGACCCTGTCCATCCCTTTATGACCGCAGTGAACCCATATTCTTCTGATGGCTAATTACAGCATATATAATGATACAATGCACCATGTCACAAAGCTCAAATCATCTCAAACTGGTTTCTTGAACATGACAATGAGTTCACTAAACTCAAATGGCCTCCACAGTCACCAGATCTCAATCCAGCAGAGCAGCTTTGGGATGTGGTGGAATAGGAGATTCGCATCATGGATGTGCAGCTGACAAATCTGCAGCAACTGTGTGATGCTATCATGTCAATATGAACCAAAAAAGAAATGTTTCCAGCGCCTTGTTGAATCTAGGCCAAGAAGAATTAAGGAAGTTCTGAAGGCAAAAGGGGTCCAAACCGGTGCTAGCTAGGTGTACCTAATAAAGTGGCCGGTGTGTGTGCGTATATATAATAAAATGACAGTATAGTTATTTTTGATGGAAATCACCCCACTTTTTTAAAAAACATTAAATATTCATGTAGTAAAGCCAATTATTATTATTTCTGATAATCCATTGAATTAAATAATTTTGCTAATAAAAATGACAATTCATTTGGTTATTTTGGGGTTTTCATTTGTATTTGGAAGTCAATGGATGCAGACCAAAAGACAAGATTTTTCAGAGAAAACGAGCAGGGCTGTTCACACAAAATGCATTTTTGCATTTAAAAAGGTAAAAAAGTTGAACTTGTAACTTAAGCGCCACGTTTTTAGAACGCTGCGTCATATGAGGCTGCGAAAAAATG
Organism: Tiaroga cobitis; assembly: GCA_030578255.1. NCBI lineage: Eukaryota > Metazoa > Chordata > Actinopteri > Cypriniformes > Leuciscidae > Tiaroga > Tiaroga cobitis. The sequence continues at coordinate 55,917,396 of CM060595.1, read as the reverse complement.
CAAGTACGACATTCAAAGACGTCCATGTAGTGTTGTTTACATAAAAAAAATGGAAAAGCAGTGCACTGGAATGCAAAAACGTGTTATGGGTGAACAGTCAATATGTCTTGCATACAAATGTGTCTTCACACTATACAAGGCTTGAGTTAAAATCAAACAACTCAAAAAACAGCATTCAAAAACCAATATATACTATCTAGCAAACAGTTACGGTGTGAACGGTGAGAGTCACAACCATGATTGGCTGTTGTGGTTGGTTGCCACGGCATTGCTATGTGGTTGCTAAGGTGTCCTGATCGTTTTTAGTTGTTGCAATGTAGTTGCTATGGTGTTTTAAAAGGCCCTTGTAAGGTTAAATCTAATCACGCAATGCCTACTAACGTTAATGTTACCTAAAAATACTTGCTAATATTTCATAAAAAACTTTTCAGCACTAAAGAAAACATGGGGATAATTAGTTTAAGTGTATGAAAAATCATGAATTTACCAAGATTTGTAACGTTACTCTTATAATGTGGAGAAAATAAACAACAGTATCAATTCCACTGTAATCGTTTCAAAACTGTTTTGAAATTTCTGATGAAAAATACATTTTAAATCAAAACATTTTTACATTTTGATTCAAGCTGCTAATATGAAATATTAAATCTAAGTTGATGTCTGCGTACGTTTAGTTTAACAGATATTACGAACTGAAGGAGCCGCTACAAATCAACTCCCTTATTAATATTAACCAATTCAAACACACACAGTTCAGAATCATCATTCAAGCCAAACACTTGGTGCTCTGGTGTCATTTCCGAGCTTTGTATTCCAACGCGACTTTAAGTCCATTACATTTGCAACCTCTAATTCCCCGGCTGGGGTCTTTGGAAGCTCGACACACACAGTTTCCTGTACTGTAGGGTCATGATAGTAAAAGCAGTGCCCAGATGATACCGACTCTCAGAAACTGATTTCGTACACGTAATTTTGCTGAATCAGAGAAATCGCAAACCTCGTGCCAGCTTCCTCCTTATGACTTGACGAGCGTGCAGACAACACGGAACAAACACTTCGCACAAGCATGAGAACTTCTTTATAATGAGACACAAAAATAAAGAGTGCGGGAAGCAGACAGGCAGTGGGCTTATTCACAGAGACAGGAAACCCTGCCCTGCCTTACTTATTCACACACACATACACACACACACACACCGTTCACATGCAGATATGAACTTTGACCTCAAAGTTTTAGGCGTGAAAGGTATGGTAGCTAAAGCAAAACTTAAGACGTCAAGGAGTTACGAAAGAAAAAGGACATATGCTTACTTTTGAATTACGGCTTCCAGTTTAACACATTAATTTAATGCAAATAAATTATTACAAGAAATAACAACAATAAAACATTTACTCAATTAATAATTCACATAATAAAGAATATCCCTTCCAAAACTGACCATCTGAGCAATTCACGTTTGAAGTACCATCTTTTTGCGAGTCCTCACACAACTACCTCACCAAACTTAAAACGGGGTCTCGCCACATTCTTGCAAATGAAAATACCCCCCCCCCCCCCCCCCCCAAAATTAAATAAAATCCAACAGAGCGAGACACATTTTTCAAAATGAACTACTTTTACCTTGACAGAATGATTTAATAGCGAAGGATTAAAAACAGCAAGACGCAACTCAATGGCTGAAGATGTACGAATGCGTCCAGTGTTCAATGTCAACCTCGGACAGACTGACAAATTGTAACATGGATTGCTGTGGACTTCAGTTCAATGACATGAAATAGGGCTGAATAAGGCCTTGATTGGCCAGTGGGGCACTGTAGCACTACACTGTAATGCAGCCCTCCCGGACCAAATCCAATAAAAGACACCGAACTAGAGTGCGGGACAGTTTAAAATATCGCAGTGAAGATATATTGCAGAGGACACTTACAACGAGCTGACAGATAAGACAGAGCGGGTTACAAGTTCAGCTTTTAAATTCCATTTTACTGTGAAATTCAAACAATAAATGATCATCTCTTCCTCTTTACTACTAGTTACAGCACGGAATAAACATGAATGACCATCAGAAGAAAGATACAGTACAACTTACTGATATCTGATAGGCTATATATCCAAATTGAATCGGAATTGAGTCGCAAGCTTATGAATAGAAAACTTGTGTCAATGCCCTGCCTTAATAAAAACAAAGTACCAGTCATTGTAGCAGTTGAACTATTGATGACTTCAGAGAAGGACAGAAAACCTGAAGGAGATTGGTCTATTCATTTGGCTTCAAAAGCTGAAGTGATTTCCTTGTTTTATTTGATAGTTAGAACATGTCTAAATAAATATTGCAAACAATTGCAAAAGCTGAATAATCAAATAGTCGCAGATTAGTCGATTAATCGTTAATAAATGTTGATATATGCAATTACTTGCGATTGATTTGATTAATTAATTTAATTAGCTTTTTTTACAATTTAAATCAAAGTAATCAACATGGAAGGAATGGTCTGCAAACAGCCAGAGCAGCAGGATACAACAAAAAAGGGCTCTTGGGATTGTTTTCTCCCTGTATGAGTGCGTTCATGTCACATTTCCGTTGACCTAGCTGGCCACATGGTCCAGACATTGTTTATGCATTCTCACAAATATTGTGCTCAGAAATACAGAAAAATACTTATGATATATTTTTAAATATATTAATTATATATTATTATATATATTTTACATTTGAGAGTAGCTTAAAAAGTTAAATTAAAATATAACTTTTTTTAAAACGATTTGTACTTGATTGATTTTCTTATTCGCAAACAAGGAAAAAAAATCATGTAGGCCTACTTGACATAAACAAACAACTAAAACAAAAAAACATACATAAATCAAAAGAGTTAGCCAATAAAATGGTTATAAAATAAGTAAGTAAAATAAAAAGGTGGGCAGGGGTGTTGCCAGCACCATAAGTTACTAGGATCTATTTCATATTGACCATGACCATTATTTTCGTCTCGCCACATGCTACTACTGTGGGAAAAAGTCACAATTCTGACTTTTTTCTCAAAATTGCATGACAAACTTCTTTCTGAGAATCGCATGATATAGCTGAACTCGCAATTCTGACTCTTTTCTCAGAATTGCTTGATATAAACTCGCAGTTTGCGAGTTTATATCAGTTTGCGAGTTTATATTGCGAGTTTATATCATTGATTGATATAAACTCGCAATTCTGACTTTTTTTCTCAGATATAATGTCGCAATTGCAAGTTATAAAGTCAGAATTGTATGATTAAAACTCCATGAATGACTAAAAAAAGTCCATGGCCAAGGTTTAACCAAGAATGTATTAGGACAGAGAACATACTGGGTCTGTGATATCTTTAAAATATAATCATGTACCCATCTTCAAAAATACTGGACTTCTGAGCATTCTCTCTGACATCTCTCTCTGGCATCGACAACATTGAGGATTATCCTTAAACCCACTCTAAACAGCAAAATATTACATTTTCTAATAGAATATGTGAAGTTTGCCTGTGTCGCAGACACAATTTTGTTGCCATGCAGTTGCTGGCCAGTTGCTAGGTGGTTACTAGGGTGTTCTGAGTGTTTGCTTGCCGGCCCAAATCAAAAGTGCCCAACCTCAAGTCTCTAGAGCCACCGAGCACCAAAAACAAACAGCAGCCACATTTTACATTTCGTCCTGATCCAAAACAACAAACTTATGCTGTGTTTACGCCACGTCATAAATGTAATTACAAGACTCTGATTTATGTTTCAATGTCAACCCTATCAACACTGAAATGAATCTGCAGCAGTCAGGAGGTACAACTAGAGCAATGTAATGTTATGTGCTTTGAGACATGAGGTAATTTACCTTTGCTGACTCTGCTGTGTGTGTTTTGTAGGAGGCGTGGCTTTGGAGACGCTCTGAAGGGAGGGTGGGATCTCATGCTTTCAAAGCTTGCTATTGCTAGCCTCTTCGAAACGGGCTAATCTACATTTAAGAATATTTTGCATTCAACAACTTAAGATTCTCAACAAAATATTTGAGAAGATTTCTTAAGAATCTTAAAAAGACTTTCATGAATCCAGCCCCTGGTCCCTATATGGCTCAGGATCCTCCTTTCATGTAAGTTTTATTATTATTTTTTTGGGCCAGAAGTTTGGGCCAGAAGGGGGGGGGGGGGGGGGGGGGGGGGGGGGGGGGGGCAGGGGTGTGTTAACACAGAGCACTAATTATACACACTCTGTGGGAGTCATTACAATGTATGCCTTCAAATAAGCAAAAACACATTTCAACACCTCAATGGCACTCAACGATGTCTGTGCATCTGCTAGACAAATATTCTGTGTCTCCAAACACACAATGACAGCATTCTTGACTCGACCGCAAGCAAGATACAATGTAACCTTGTAATTCTCCCCTGTCCTGTTTGCACAAGCCCATTTAATAGTCGTTCTATCTCTACCTGACACTAGCATGCATAAAAACCTGACAGAATCGCTGATGCCGGGGCAGAAAACACGCATTAAAGTATGTCTTTGCGCCCTTTTATGAGGCTGCAGAACCTGAAGGACGTTGATCAAAAGGAAGTGCATGTACACACACACACACACACACATGCACAAGTGGCACGTTGCTTTCAGCATTTAAGGCTCCTTCGACCATATCACGCAGCCACATCTCGACACACTGTTCCCCCATGTAGGGGTAGGAGTTCAGGGGCCAGCGAGTGTGGGAACGGGGGATTCTTCCAGCTTGAGACGAACGCATGATGATGCAACAGAATCCCCAGTTCTGTATGCACATGTTGCCATCAGCGCTTCTCTATACTCATACATTGAAAAGTTTTCGAATGTGCTCTGAGCTGTGTGAAATTCGTTTCAATATAATACACAGAGACACACAGAAAACCACAACTGAACTAATGCATGTTATAAATATCACACCCAAGGTAAATATTTAACACTCACCAAAGTCCATACGAGACTAATAATTTTATAGAAATAAACATTAGCCATAGATGTAATTTAGGTTTTTGGTTATTTGTTTAGCTGCTGATTGACACAATCAGCTCTTTTTAATCATCTCACAGCTCTAGATTTTGAACATTTATTTTGACCAATATTTTTTTTAAAGATACACACACACACACAGCCACACACACACACACCCACACACACATAGGTTTAGTGGAATGAGAATGTCAGAAAGACCCCAGTCGCACTCATTTTGATGCAAAATGTAAATATGTGTTTCATTAGCTGATTATTTAGTACTTTTTAATTTACTTCGTTATATTTTATTGATGTGATCAGGGTCCAAAACTAACTGTTTGCCACACATGGCCTGTATTAACTTAATGAAAAGATTTCTTACAGCCCACAAAACTGTATTTTGCATATATTTGTAACCTTGTGTCAGTGGAGCCATTTAACTTCCTTAATAGCGATTAATCGTATCCAAAATAAAAGTTTGTTTACATAATATATGCGTGTGTACTGTGTATAATTATTTTGTATATATAAATACATACACATGCATGAAGAAAAACGTGGAAAAAACGTGTTATCAATATATAAATTAGTTATATTTATATATAATATAAATTATATATATATATATATATATATATATATATATATATATATATATATATATATATATATATATATATATACAGTATATACATGCAAATATTTCTTAAATATATACATGCATGTGTTCTGTATTTATATATACAAAATAATTATGCACTGTACACACATATATTATGTAAACACAAACTTTTATTTTCGGTGTGATTAATCGCTTCACTTGAACATCATTGCACCACTGCAAGAACATTCACGCCCCTAATATCAGTATATGAAGTCAAATTTAGATTCCCAAGTCAAACAACATAAACTAAGAAGAGTCACACACTCAGTAGATGCTACCTAAATACTTCACAATTTATGATTTGTATTTTAGCGGCAGGGCTTTAACATCTGCCTGATATAAACATCACAAACTGATCCAGATGCCCAGAAGATGAAAGCATATCTAGCATGAACTCATTTGCATACACACGAGCCCATTTTACATGTATATGCAAATGAGCATGGCACATTATTATTATTATTATTATTATTATTATTATTATTAAAAATACATTATTAACTAAAGTACAGACAGGATTTCCGGTCGCTTGTTCTAGATAATGAAAACCACATCTGGCATAAACTCATTTGCATACACATGTCTACGACTACGATCCTATTTCACATGTGCAAATGACCGTGGCATATTATTATTATTATTATTATTAATAATAAAATGCATCATAACTAAAGTAAAAGCGGTGTTTCCATAAATACATTTGAATACACGAGCCGGTTTCGTATGAGTATGGAAATTAGCTCGTGCTACATTCTTAATTAGCAATAATATTAATAATGTATGTTGTGTAACAAAAATTACGTAATCCCTGGAATTCGATGTCATTAAGAAACTTGTAAGCGGGTGTGAACGCATGAGCACGTGCAGTTTAATCTTGTCAAATTATCGTACTAATTTTGCGCTGCTTTCTTTAATTGCCAGTTCAAAATGACGCAAATTCTAAGAATCCGTTCGTAATTCACATTCGGACCGAGACAGGCACGCGCTGTGAAACTGCGTGATCCCTTTAAACGTTCTTCTGCGCGTGTCAAGTTCATTATAACTTTGCAATAAACTTTGAAAGGGAAGATAGCATCGCATAACCTCAATAGCCAATATATGAGTTATATGAAACTTTCATAATGATTACTGCGGTGTCATAACTGTCGGAGAGCAGAAACGGGAGACCCCCCTCTCGACTCAAACTCTCACGTTCTGCGTTATCTGCACTGACCAAGAAACTTCTGGCCCAAAGTGTCAGGATATATAGCACGAACTGTTAATCATTTGCAGAATCCTATTAAACATCTTAACTTACAAATAGAGAGAGCTAAAGTAATGATTAAACATGACTTGCCTGCCAGCCGTGGTGTCCGTTACTTTCTCTGTCATGTTGGATGCGCGCAACAACAGTCCTGCGTAAACTTTCAGGAAGGAAAAAAAACCCCCACAAACTTTCCATGGACACAGCGACAACAAGCGACGACCAATCCTTGATGTGGCGAGAACACTGAATTTCCGGCAAAATAAAAGCCCCATTTCGTGTGCAAAGCCATTCGTGTAGTTTTTGTAACCTTCTCATACAATTGCATCACTAACTATAATATTCATGATATTTTAAAACACGGACATCATGTATAAAAATGGTTTATTCTGAGAAACATTAAAGAGTTCTTGATTTATCAACATCTTGATATATACATAGGGATATACATAAATAATCATACTTAGGGTGATACAAATGAATATGAAACTACAATAAAAATACAAATAATACAATACAGTTAATAAATATTGATAATTACACAATTATACAAATTAAATTACATGTATACGATGTATACAGATATGCAATATAGAGATGTACAGTTAAATACACACATATAGGCTATATATATATATATATATATATATATATATATATATATATATATGGTGATAGCACAGGCAAGTGACTGCCTGCTAAGCATTTCTGCTTGCCGCACCTCCGACGGTGCCATTGCGGGTAGCTGCAGGGTCATCAGCCGGGAGCCACCCTTCATTGATGTTTCGCTTCATTATTCCCGGAACATCTCCCGGTGGTGGAGCAACAGCAGGGACGTCTCCCTGCTGCCCCCTGCAGCTGACCCTAGGACCCTTGTTTTCCCCACACCTGGTCCTTCCTTCTTAACCAAAGCCAAAAGCTTCCCTGCTCGGCCTCCTCGGCCAGGTCTTTCAAGGCCTTTCTGAGTTTGGGGCCGGTGACTCCCATGCTCTTCAGGAAGCGCTGGGTGGATGCTCCCACGAACCCCCTACAGCCGACTTCCGCCGGGTAGCTGACAGCTGACCACCCCGCCTCTCTGCATTCGGCTGTGAGGTTGAGGTACCGATCTTTCTTCCTCTCAAAGGCTCCCTCCATTCCTCCCTCCCACGGGACAGTGAGCTCTGCCAAAATCACTGCCCGGGTTGTGGCAGACCAGAGAATGATGTCTGGTCGAAGGTTGGTTATGGTGATCTCTGTTGGAAACCTGAGCTGCCGATCGAGGTCCACTCTCAGGTTCCACTCACAACTGCCTGCCAGGGCTGATCTCTGTGGCTGCGTGATTTTGGTGGCCCCTCCCCCCTTTCTGACAAAGTGGATCGGCCGCCTTGATTTTGGTGGTAGGCGCTCCCTAGCTGATTCCGCTCTGCGTATCTCCAGGATCTCTGCCAGCTTCCGCAGGACTCGGTCGTGTCGCCACCTGTACCGACCCTGGGTCAGTGCTGTTTTGCAGCTTGACAGGATGTGCTGCAGGCTCGGATTTGGGGCATTGCAAAGCTGGCAGCTCTCCTCTGAGCCATACCACAGACAAAGATTGCTGGGGCTTGGGAGGGTGTCGTAGGTAGACCTTATGAGGAAACTCAGCCTGGCTTGGGGGATCTTCCACATGTCAGCCCAACTTACGGTCCTGCTTATCACTCCTTCCCAGGTCGTCCAGCGTCCTTGCTGACGTTGGCTAAGGGCTTTGATCTGATAGTTCTCCTCCTCTGTCCTGACCACCTCAGAAATCACTAGCTCTTTCCTTTCCTTCCTTGTGGCTTTGGACCACCTTTTCGGAGCAGTACCCCACCCCAGGCCAGTTCTCCCTGACTGTGCCCTACCAACAATCTCTTGGTGTTTCAGCCTGCTGATAGCCTGGTCGACTGCTAGTTCTGCCCTCCACTTGCGACCCGTTCGGACTGGGGCTTTGGTGTTCTGCACAGATGGGTCCGACGAGTTCCTCAGCTCTAGTACAAGCCTCACCTTCTCCTGTCTGTAGCCCAACAGGATTGACCTCAGTGGCAGTTGAAGTGCATTCCTCCCAAACAGACCAACACTGGAGAGGCCCCGAGGTAAGCCCAGCCACTTCCTGATGTAATGTATACGATGTATACAGATATGCAACATAGAGATGTATAGTTAAATACACACATATAGGCTATATATATATATATATATATATATATATATATATATATATATATATATATATATATATATATATATCACACAAATTAAGTACTTTAAATACTGCCATCTAGCCACTCTAATATTCACACAAATTGCATGTATAGTAGGCTAATTGTAAACAAAAATGTTGAAAAAAATATGTCACACTGGATAACTCTATATGACTGTAACTATTTGACGTCATGTCTACTCCCTAATTTAAAGTCCCCATAAAAACAAAATATTTTTTTGGGGGGGGGGGGGGGCTTTTAGTATGAATATGTTAGCCTTACTGTTATCTATAAGCTAGTGTGATCCAAAACTATGAAAATTTTCAGATTTACACGGTATAAGCATTCAAAACTTTCGAAAATATGGATAATTGATTTTGATGATATCTCTCTGCACTTCAGCTTCTGGTCGAAATTTTCTGTCCAATCAAAAGCTCTCTATAATCTGAAGCTCCGCCCCCACATTATTGTTCACTTGTTCACACCCTATGGTTCACATTATTTACTATTTTCTACATGGCGAATAGCACCAAGTGCACTATATAGGGAATAGGGAACAATTCAGACATTCTAAATATGCTTTCCATTGGGGCGAATGAAGTCTGGTTTCGCGTTAGTGTCACTGGAACCGCAGCAGCGCACACACAGTCTGATACACAGAGCCGGAGCGGATCATATGCGCGAGTCGGCGCAGACCAGAAAACATAGCGGACCCATTTGAATTCTGCTCAAAATGCTATATTTTAAAGTGATTCGAGATTAGGAGGAGAAACGATAAGAGATAAGGAGGAAACTGCGGCTATAACAAGCTCAACGGCTCTGGCCGAACTGTGATGTAAACAAAACACTATTTTAAAAGGGGAGGAGCTGTTCGATATGTCCCGGCCTTTCTTCCTGTTTCTTTCAGTAGAAATTACGTCAACACAGTGAATGCTGCGCGTTTCAAGCCTATTTTTTTTTACAGTCTATGGTTTCAAGCTGTATTTTTACAGTCTATGGTTTCAAGGCACTTTAGTGGCCCTTTAATGTGGCGCTTTGGGACTTTTATTTTAAAAACAGCTTCAGGTTCCGTGCTTTCTTTGTGGCTTCACATGATATATTTTGTAGTTTCCGTTGTCAAATGTGTGTTGTCCTGTCCATTAAAAGCGTTTTACTAGAAATATGAAATTGTCAGGTTGTTATGAAAAAGCAATGAAATCTTCATTCAGTGTAGAAAAAGTAGTAACAATGGCCTCGAAACTTAATCTTTACTTCCATGTCCTTGAAACGGCCATGAAGGGCATATATAAATGTAAAAGTGTATGTTTCATGGTTTATTTTTATTATGCGCATCGCTGAAGAAGAGAAATGTACAAAAAAGTCAAGAGAATTGGATTTTAGAAACCATCCACCAAATAAAAATTCAATTCATTCTCCATACATGGACATTTCTAACTAATCCAATGACCCGGGATCTGTGAATGAACCCTTCAGTCTTTCGGAAAATGGAACTATTCACCAATACAAAGCAATGCTGAGCCACCTTGTGGTTAAATTGTGCGAGTTCACATTTTGAAGAAAAAAAAACACACAAATAAAATACATATTTTATCCTGATGCTCGTCTTTATTTGATTCCTTAAAAAAAAAAAAAAATTCTCCTTCAAATTAAATATTTTACCCAATGAAATTTCAGTGCCTGTTTTGACACACTGGTTATTGCAATACAGCTTCAGCAATAAGTAAATTATATTGCAGTACCGTGTTAATACACAAGCTGTTCGGATTAAAACCATGTTCATCTCTTAATTCCCATTTTATTTGGGAATCTAACACAGTGTTTTATATGACATCTGAAGGCACTGTGGTTGGCCAGTCAAGGACCCTATTTAGTGTTACTGTAGGCTAGCAATACCTCCCCAGATATGATTGCACTCAATTCGTACCATTAAAAATGCAGTGTGAAAAACCCATAAATAAATTCAAGAGCTGTATATATAATGAATTAAATGTTGGTCACAGTATGATACCTATAATTGGTCCGTTTTAAAAGGCAAAGCAAAACACTTACATGCTAATTGGCAAGATAATATATAATTAAGCATAACAAGGCTTAGCATAACAATTAATAACATTGCTTAGAAGAGTTGCTTAGAAAAAAGATCTTTTGACTGGAGATTACATGTTAGCTGGCTAGTTTGATAGCTCCATTGTCTCAGACACTTTTACATACTTTAAAGTTAGAAATCATTTTGGCAATTCTGTTTTTGGCAGGTTCGATTGTAGATATCCTAAAATGCAGAATAAAATTCACCAATGAAATCACTCCACTTGCTTTTGTTAATATAATATTGAAAAAAGATGACCATAGACCAGCTTTGGCACTGTAATATTTAACATTCAAAATGATTTTGATTCTGAAAACACAGATATTGTATCGCTATTCTTTTTTTTAAATCAAGAACAACATTGTGAAAAGGGATTCACAGTGTTGTTCTACAAGTAAGACGTCAATTTAAAAAATATACATATTAAAAAAAAAAATGTAAAGAACTGGCAAGCCACTTCAACATGAGTTTCAAGGAAAACCCCAACCTTAAGCTAAGTACGAGACTTTACAGTTCATCTAAAAAAGAAAACGCGTCATCATTTACTCATTCTCATGTCCTTCCAAACCCACATCGCTTTCTTGCTTTCATGAACACAAACAAAGAAGTTTGGCAGAATGTCCTGAATGCTCTTTTTCACAATGTGGACTGGGACTGTCAAGCTTTTAAAAAAGCACCATAAATGTAATGTAGTCTGTACCACCTTTGCACCAAATAAAACTCTCATATTAAGTCTTTATTTGTCACTCATAATCTTCAAAAACAGATTGTAATCCTTGTCTCACAACTTGTGAGGAACATTATTTTAAGATAATTTTAATAGCATTTCTGAATTAAACTTCAGAAGCAAAAATTGCATAAAGTTAAAGTGAGTTCAAACTGTGTTCCAATGAATTGAAAGATTCATTTAGGTCAACCCTCAACAGTTCAAAGTGCAATGTCTTTCATGTACTAGTAAAAATATATTTGGGTAAATAAATATTGTGGTTTATTTGGTCATATTGGTGCATATAATTAATAAACATTTTTTTCCCCCTACTTTGGTCAATTGGTGTATTTAAAAAAAGAAATGAACTTGATTTTTCACACAGTTGTGACAGAATGTGACATGAGGGTGAGTAAACAATGACAGAATGTTCCTTTAAAAAATGGCTTGGTCTTGTTTTATAAAAAAAAATAATAGAAAAAAAATTACCAGTAACAGTGGACAAGTGATTTTCATGTTGACGCTCTCTCTGTTTTATTTGACCTATTATATCTTAAAGGGATAGTTCACCCAAAAATCTGACATTTTTAATCATCCTCATGCCGTTCCAAACCCGTAAGACTTTCGTTCAACTTCGGAACACAAATGAAGATCTTTTTGATGAAATCTGAGAGCTTTCTGTCCCTCCATTGACAGCTACACAACTGACTCTTTGACGCCTTAAAAAGTTCATAAAGAGATCGTGAAACTAATCCATATGAATTGAGCGGTCCACGATCCCTATAAATGATGAACAGATTTAATTTAAGCTTTTATTCACAGAATATAAACCTTCAATGCACACATCAGTTGTGGTAAATGGAAGCTCAAGCATGATCGCTTGACGTTTGAGAACCAATGAGGTTCATTCTCGTGTTACGCATCACGTTTGAGCTTCAGCGAGAACCAATGAAGTTTGTTGTCGCGCGTCAAGCAGGTTCGATTGAGCTTCTCTTTGCTGATCAATGTTAATATGTGAATAAAAGCCTAAATTCAATATGTTCATCATATAAAGCGATCGAGTCTTTTCAGAAAATTTGGAGTAAATCACTCAGTTCATATGGATTAGTTTTACGATCTCATTATGAACTTTTTGAAGCGTCAAAGTGTCAGTTGTGTAGCTGTCAATGGAGGGACAGAAATCTCTCAGATTTCATCAAAAAGATCTTCATTTGTGTTCCGAAGATGAACGAAAGTCTTACGGGTTTGGAACGACGTGAGGGTGAGTAAATAACGACAGAATCGACATTTTTAGGCGAACTAAACCTTTAAACCATGATCGCACGTTTGGTATGCCTGCGGCTGCACATATGTTGTGTCTCTTACAGATGTCCAGCTTCTTTCATTTACTCTGCAGCCATTCTGTTCTCAGTTCAGCCACCTCTTTGCCGTACCACTCATGTAGTTTGGAGAAGCAGCCCGTGCCGGGAGAAACGGGGCTCTCGAGCGACCCGCCGTTGGTCTTCCTCCGCGGAGGCACCGGAGGTGGTCTGACTCCACTTGCCCTCGCGCTGCAGTCCCCGTCCCAGGCACAACCCTCGCTGACACCGTTTGCCGAACTGGTGTGTTTACTCCAAGTCACCCCGTTTTCTCTGCTAGACAGCCCCTCCTGCGAAGGCCCCGTTATGGCGGTGTTCTGTTGGGACGGGGTGGCGGTTCGAGGGCCCGCTTCTGCCCCCTGCACTTGCGTCTGGTGTTTCTTCGCCTTGCTTTTGGCTTGTAACGATCTCGCTTCTTGTACCTCCTCCAGCTGCCTCTCCAGCTCCTTCACAACCAGGCGCATGTAGTCGAAACTGGCTCGGGACAGAGCCTTGACCCACGATTCCATCCCGGCCTGGCTCTCCGCAGCCATCTTGTACACCCTCGCTTTGATGCAGTCGAATTTGACGGCGAAGGCGAACTCTTCGGATTCGGACTCGCAGAGCTCTACCGTACAGCCTTCCAGGACGATGACGCCAATGGGCTCTCGACTTTCCCTCTCCTCGAAGTAGAACAGCATGTTGCTCTTCAGGATAAACCAGCGGCGATGGTACGCCGTGTTCCGTTCCCCTTTCTTAAAGAGGAAGCCTGTCTTGTCTGGAGGAGAGTTGCATGTGGCATAATGCGCCACGCTCCTCTCGTTCAACTTCATGATGGCGAGGACACCTGTCTCTGAAACAGAAATTAATAAAAAATTAGTTTACAGTACATGCATTTACAGTGGAGATAGACTGATAATATTTAACAGTGATATTTAATAATATTGATTTAACCCAATTTTCTACTTGTCACATTGGGTAAAAAAAAAAAAGTTGTTCTGCATATTATTTATCAGGTAATATATAACAATGATTTCAATGCACTTTTATTTGTCTATTAGCTTTCTTAAAGACTGTGTAATTAGATGTGTTTTGCAATATTTTATATCCAATCCAATATATCCAATGTTTTAAAGATGTGCATAAAGATCCAATATTTTAAAGATGTGCATAAAAATGCATAAAGAGTTAAGATTACATTTTGTTGATTAGTTCAAACTATGAATGAATCAATGAATCTAAACAGATTCAACAATTACTTGATTCAGTTCAATTCTAAACTGATTCAACGATTAATTTAGGTCAACCTTTAATGTTCAAGGAAGTGCAACATTTTTTATGTATTAAAATACTTTCGTAAAAATATATATGTAGGTAAAAATGGCTGTTTATTTTGTCTTATTCTTGCATATAAATTGATTAAAAAAAGAAGATATTTTCCCCCTTGTGTTCACTTATTCAAAAACATTTGTGCCTAATATTTCTTTTGTGGGAACCACAATACGTTTTTTTTTCTGAATTCTTTGATGGGTAGAAAGTTCAAAAGAGTTAAAAAAAACTTCAGTAACATTATAAAAATCTTTACTGTCACTTTTGATTAATTTAATGTGTCCTTGCTGAATAAAAATATACATTTCTTTTTAAAAACATTGTACTGACCCCGAACTTTTGGACGGTAATAGATCTAAATTCACCGTTCTATGAAAGCTCTTCTGCGAAGCCTTCACTTTTGGCCTGCTTCCAACCGTCAATCAAAACACCAGCACACGTAGAACATCTCCATCCCATTTCTGCTATAAAAAATTTAGAAACAGCCACACACACACACACACACACACACACTGAAGTCAACAACCGAGGTGTCATAAATACAGGAACATTGGACTTCACACATCTGACCTGGTTTAAAACAAGCAAATTCCTCTTTCTTAAAACAAGTGCCATAAATAAAAGACTGTGTGGGGTCTGGGGTGACTAAACTATACATGAATCAGACTTAGCGTCAAAACCATATGACAAAAAAAGTAAAACACCAAACATATTTTTAAATATTCACTTGATATGCCAGATACCATCACTTTACCATGTTCCCACTACCACAATACTTTTTATAAAGTACCTTTGCATACTAAAAGTAACAAAGTTGTTTGGACATTTACTATGATAAATACCATGGTACATCGATTTTAGTGGCTAAGTACCATTGGATTATATCCGGTAACTGTATTATTATTATTTTTTTAAAAGGTTACATTAACAAAAAAGGAACCAATAAGCACCCTGGTAGTATCATGTTTTAGACATGTTTTGTGGTATTTACAATGGTGTTCTTAGAAGTTGCATTTAAAGGGGTCATATAATGGTACATGCACTTTTACAAGTTGATTGTACTGAAATGTGTGTTGGCAGTGCCTGTGCACAACCATCATAAAATGATAAAAATCCATCCAGTGTTTTTTTTTTTTAATCTCTGTTTTCCCCTGCCTCAAATTGAGCAGTTCGATTTTGTGACGTCACTAAATCGGACGCCCCTCCCACGATTGTTGATTGAAAGCAGCGTTTCAACAAAGACCCGCCCTCGCTCGTGAGCGAGCGAGCGAGCTGTCAATCATAGTCCGCGCGGACCGGCGCGGTCATTGTTGATATGCTGGAGCTCTGTCTATGAGCAGAATGGCGTCTAAGCGATTGTGGTGTTCTGTTCTTGGGTGTAATAACGAACACTGCAGTCATTTTAATGTTCCTAAATCCGAACCGCTTAAGACGCAGTGGCTGAGTTTGTTTTCGAAGGGAACATTCCCCACGAGCAACGTCAATGCTCTCATGTTTTCGCGAATCATTTCACACACCAGACTGCTTTATAAACGAGGATCTGGTTTTGCTAAGAAGCTGCTCATGAAAAAAGGATCGGTACCAGATATTCGTGTTCCTGCTCAGGGTACATTACGGCATGTTTTCTATGTATGACGTTCTCAATATAATTCATAATTCCACGTTTATAGTAATTCATATAATTCGCAAGCGTACCGCGGCTCGGATAGAAATAATATAATGTGAACACAGTCCATCGGGGGAGGAGGAGGGGGAGCAATCGAACTCGGGTTCGGAACAGGCAATCGAACCAAGTGTGAAAAGTCATATGCACTGAAAGTCATATGCACTGAAACGGCGTGCTGAAAACAGAGCTGTTTTTGACCCGGTAAAATAAGCTTTTCTTACAATACTAATGAGAATTTTTAATTAAAGTATATTACAAACTTTTAATTTAGACCCTAAAGAAGCATATTAGATTGTTAAAAAATGGCATTATATGACCCCTTTTATATCATGTTTAACACCATGATACATGCATTTCAGTATGCATCAAAATATGGTTACCATCTGATACTGTTCCACGGTACTGCCACAGTAAAAACAAAGAGTTAGTAGTGATACAACTAGCTAATACAGCCTACAACTAAAGTTTTAGTAATCCAGACAGCAGTCATACCAATGTGCGTTCAAAAAAATAAAACTTTAACGTTGTATGACATTTCAAGTGAGCATCAGAATGCTGCAGAAATATACCGTCAGACCACATCCGCAGCAAACAAGCTAATATAACATTATCAAACTCATTTACACTCGTAAAGAAAGGAAATCACCATAAGCAAAACATGTGGAAATGAAGTCAACATGACTTATAATACAGTCTTTGTCATTCTCGACTGAGCTCGAGCAGTTTGCTTGACAAACCATCAGACGCAGCCTTGTTACTAGCGTAAAGCTGTTAAAGCCGCGTTATAAAGACAGAGAAACTCATGAAGAGAAAGGTTGTGCGTCATTTCGAGTATATATCGGTGTTTAACTTGCCTTCTGAGTGTGTTATTGGACGCCGCCAGCAGACAGCTTTCCTCCCTTCATTCTTCCTTTCCTGACTGGCGATCACGTGACTCTTCTGGAATCTCTCTAGTAACAGCAGCAGTGCTGCGCGCGCTCATGTATGCATGAATTACTCGCACAATCGGTTATTATAAAGATCATAATGAGTCCCACGCGCTTCTCACATATTTAACCTTAAGTTTGAGATTGGATAAATGATTATATATATATATATATATATATATATATATATATATATATATATATATATATATATATATATATATATAGGCCTATATATGCATTCAGATTATATGCATCTCGTTTGGTCATAATTATCTCCCTTTTTGGTACTATGGTAGCAACAACCCTGCTGTGGGCAAAAAACAGCTAAAACCAACCTAAGCTACTTTGGTTTTAGCTGATCTCCCAGTCTGGTTTTGGACACTTTTTTTTAGCTGACCAGGCTGGTCTTAGCTGGTCAAGATGGGAGACCAACTAAAACCAGCTGAACACCAGTTTATCCAGCATGGGAAACCAGCTTAAATCAGCTATTTACAGCTTAAACCCGCCTAGACTAGTTTAAGCTGTGGTTTTTTTTGTTTGTTTGTTTGTTTTTCAGCAGGGATGGTACAGTGATGGTATCAGATGGTAATACCATGGTACATATCCAAAGCAATGGCATTATTATCTATCTAGATAAGGTACTGGTGACATTGTATGGGTGGTTTTGTAAGTAGTAATGTTGGTGTTTTTAACTATACCATTGTATTTACAAGAATTCACAATACCATCCCTGCTGGCTGCTGGTAACCCAGAAGTAGCTTTGGTCTTCTAAAACTCTAAAACCAGCCAACCAGCTATGGCTGGTTTAGCTGGCGTTTTCTCCCCCAGCAGGTATGACTGAATATGAGAGCAGTAGGCCTACCATGGTACATTTTTGCTAGTAAGGGTTTGCTATGCCAGAACTCTAGGCCAAGAGAGTCAAATTTTCAATAAGCATAAACTGACAGAAAAAGTGGACAACTATGGAAAGAAAAATAAGCATGTTAAAATGGATATGTGTAGAACTAGAAATAGAATGATGGTATAAGTAATCATATTGTCTTGTTTAGATTATTGGAGTCAAAGTGACACATTTCTGCCAAGATAGACATTTGGAGGGTGCTTAGGCCCAACGCACACATTAATAAATCATCTATTCCTTTGGACTGTAGTGACTGAGTCTACAGTCAAACCAAAGTCAAACATTCAATGTCACATTGGTAGCATTAAAATACAAATGATAGTAATAATACTGATAATTATTATATAAAATCATACTATTCAGATATTTAGAAAAACATTTGGAACAAGTAAAAACACGCTAAACAGCAGTTACAGCAAAATCGATGTTTATTATGGAAAATAAGAAAAAAGATGAAAGAAAAAGGTCTTAGTCCCCAATATATTACTATACATACAGTATCTTCTCTGCTTATGTAATGTACATGAAGGACACATACAGAGAGTTAAAAGGTTTGAATGAAAGACTGTTATTGAGTACTAAATGCTAAAAGAAGGTCAATTAAATTTCACTTGAAACAAAACCACACTCGCAGTGTCACGCATTCACACAGACATGCATTCTTGGTCTCTAAATACTTAGTGGAAAAAAAAACCCCTCTGATCAGTAATAACAGAAATTGCCTCAGGCTCACTTCAGCAAAGGCTTCTGGGAAATTGAGTTTTAGTGGTTGCCCTTGTCAATAAACCGCGTCGAGCTCCTAGCTTTCCTACCACCAACATTTAACCGAAATCCCAGTGCTATCGGAGGACTCTTCAAAGGTCCTGCATAGCCAAACCCTTCAGCAGCCAAACAGTAAAACTTCTCCTGTACATTTGACGACAATTTCTGAAATACAGTAAACACAAACTACACAAAAAGGAATGCTGTAGAGACTAGTACAAAGACAGAAATACAAGATTTTGATTACATCGTAGTGCACCAAATCTTTTTGATGCAACACTCATTCACAAACATTTACTAAAAGCATTAAATGACTAAAAAAATTGTATAAAACACTAAAGTGGGTTAAAAGAGAGAAAGAAAAATGTGCTTTGAATATTTTTAATCTTACATACATAATCCCCTATAACCATGTGCCTTTTACAGAGATCGAAGATGGATGGATCTCTATAATATTGATATTATCAGTCCTGTACATCATTCTCAGCCAGACTTAATTCATATAGATCCAACAACAATGCAATCTCAGAACTGTATGCCAATATCACGGAGTTGTAGTGTTTGCCTTTACAATTGAGTTGAAATTTAGTTTGTCTGGCTGTGATGGTGCAATATTGCTGGATTTTAAAGCCAGCATGAAATGGCATTGACAACCCATTTTACCCCTATAATTTGACACATGAATGCAGAAAATGAAGGTGAAAAGAACATTTTGACAAGAGCTTTTTGGTGTATCTAAACTGAAATGCTTCTTAACATTAACCAGGAAAAAAGTTATACATTTTTTTGATAAAAATTACAATAACAAACATTGTCTTTGGAAACTTGCACTGATGAATTAATCACAATAGAGACCAGAAACGTGTTTGAAAAAGCAAACAGAGTCCATTCTGATTTCATATCGACTTTAAAGTGGCCTGTTACAAGTTGGGGGAAGAAATAGTGCATAAAATTGCACGTCAGTCCATTGTTGGCTCTATAACCCTCTCCTCTCTCCTCCGAAAAGGGTTTTTCAATCTAACTATAACAGTAGTTCTGCTAGATCCAGGCAGAGCAAGTCTCCGACCCGGCTATATCCAAAGAACCTGTAAAAACATTCATATTCAGAGAGCAAAACAACACTTAATATCATAACAAGACACAGTAACTCCAGTGTGGGGGTAAATAAGGAACAAAAATAGGACAGAAATGAAATAAAAACCAAAGACAGCAGTGCTTAACGATACACGACCACAGATTTGACAAATACGACATTCGTCCAGTTGGTTCTTTCTGCCTAGAATACACAGTAGGCTTAAGAGTCACTGTTTTTCTGGGAAAACAACAAACAGAAATAGCATTTAAGGAAAAGAAAAGAGAGATGCTCAAAGGAAATATAAACAACGATAAGTACAAACAAATCTCAAGTGTCTATGGATTGGAAAAAAAGCTCTTTGAGGCCCAAATGGAGATGAATATACAAGTAAGTGAATGGATGAATGAATGAAGGAATGCCTTTTGTGAAATCTCATCATCTTTAAATCTCTCCTCCATTGGATTTCTGATGCTCTAATGACGCTACATTGTGGCTATTATGTTTTCGCTCTACTGGCAAGCAGTCAGAGTACGTGTATAACAGTTCTCCTCCAGGTTGTTTCAGTAGGGCAGGTATCGGTCATAAGTGGGGCGCAAAAGTTCGCAGGGCCTGATACAATCTGTTAAAAGAGGGCCGGTCCACGATGTCACGACTCCAGCAGCGCATCATCAGCTCGAACAGAGAGGATGGACAGAGTGGTGGGGCGGAGAGAAAGATCTAGAGAGAGAGAGAGAGAGAGTGTGAAAAATAAGAAGATCAGAAGTCTTTTAGATGAAACCTCCAAAGAAATAATGTACTTCATGCAAAACTTTTCATCCTGCATTCATTCAAACTCCCTGTAGCTTGCAGGAAAAATGAATCACTTCACTTGGGATTCACTCACTCCAAATCACAACCCAAATCAAAGGCAATGTGTGTACCTGTCTCCCCTGGTTTCTGAAGAACTCGCCGGTGTTCTCGATGACCTGTTCATCAGACAGCAGGCTGTAGGGCTGCTCCTTACATAAAGTGAAGATCTCCCACAGAGTTACTCCAAACGCCCACACATCACTAGCTGTTGTGAACTTCCCCTAGAAAACACACACATGTATCCCGTAATGCAGCGATACAAAGAAAGAAAGCCGCTGCTGACGGATGTCTCCAGCCAATAGTTAAGTCAAAACAAATAGCTTTGGAACAATTCATACACTACCGTTTAAAAGTTTGAGCTTGGTAAGATTTTTTACCCATGTTTTTGAAAGACGTCTCTTATGCTCTTTACAATTTCAAATAACTGTTTATCAATGTAATATGTCTTAAAATGTCATTTCTTCCTGTGATGCAAAGCTGAATATTCAGTGTCTTCAGTGTCACATGATCCTACAGAAATCATAATATGCTGATTTGCAGCTCAAGAAACGTTTCTTATTATTATCAATGCTGAAAACAGTTGTGCTGCTTAAATTTTTGTGAAAACGTTGATACGGACGAAATGAACAAAGCCACCCTGAAAAAGAAAACCTTACTGACCCCAAACTTTTGAACGGTAGTGTACATGCATGCACCTTTGCTTTTATCAACAGCTTGTCTTTGCCTCACCAGTAGGATGCTCTCCCAGGCCATCCAGCGTATAGGCAGTACAGCGCGCCCCTGTATACGATAGTAATCGCTACTGTACAAGTTTCTGCTCATGCCAAAATCAGAGATCTTTATGGTGAGATGGCGGTCCAGGAGGCAGTTCCGTGTGGCCAGATCACGATGCACAAAGTTCAGAGAAGCCAAGTACTTCATCCCAGAAGAGATCTGCACCGACATGTGCAACAAGTCAGCAATGCTGCAAAGAAACAGAAATAAAAGAGTCAGGGATGTGAACTAAAACATAACTTTGAATCAGTATCATCAAAATATGTATATATATATACACGTGCACACACGCACACCTTTTAGGAGGAAAACTTCCCTAGAACATTGAATTTCAAATTATGGAAAAGAGCAGCACGGGTATTCAGTTAAATGTATATTGAGCGAAACTATGTTGTATCAAAAATCTCTGCCGTTATTTGAAATAAAGCTTAAATTAAATATAAATATTACAATGAAACCTAAAAAAATGTTTCCCTTGCAACAAACTAAAATGCACAATTTTAATTTGAAGTGCTAAAACCACTAAAAATAAAATAAAAATGCAAAATATGAATAAATACTATAATAGTAATATAAAAACTACTAAAATAACACTGGTGTGAAACAAAGAAGGAGACAAGTAATTCATTTTCAAAATTAGTACCTGTAATAAGATTTTACAATGTAGGTTTTTAATTCAGGTTTTCAAAAAAGAACAGATTGAAATGACTTATTTATATGTTATTATCATGACTTGAAGACTGAGAGGTCTCACGTGAAAGCCTGGCTTCATTTTGACCCTGTAATCTGAAACATTTCCATCATAAACTGAGAGCTGACTTGAAACTTGAAGGTTAAGTTGAAGAATTCAAAGGTTAAGAATGTTAAGCTTGACTCTGACTTGTAGAAAAGCGATATTGACCCCCGTCTGGAGATGAAAGTCTGTACATGTCAGGGTTCTTCATAAGGATGGACACACACCTGACAGACGGAATGTTGTTGGCGTGTGTGAGTGTGCTCTCCAGCTCTCTCTGGGACAGGAACATGTTGAGGTCTCCGTTCTCCATGTACTCCGTCACCATGCAGAGCGGGTCGGAGCTCACGCACACGCACAGCAGCTGAATGATGTTTGAGTTATTCAGACGCGACATGATCTTTATCTCCTTCAAGAAGTCATTTCTACACAGACAAAAGTTATCATGGGATATAGGTAAGCATCCATCACTAAATATTGATGTGAAAATAATATTGAATAGTGAAAATGACTGATGATGACTGTATTCTGAAACAATTTTAGACATTTTTATGGAGAGGTACACCTTGCTAGTACCGGGGTTGAACCCCCCTTTTACCTTCAAAACTGCGTTAATTCACATCCATGATGCGAATCTCCTATTCCACCACATCCCAAAGCTGATCTACTGGATTGAGATCTGGTGACTATGGAGGCCATTTGAGTTTAGTGAACTCATTGTCATGTTCAAGAAACCAGTTTGAGATGATTTGAGCTTTGTGACATGGTGCATTATCCTGCTAGCCATCAGAAGAAGATGGGTTCACTGCGGGCATAAAGGGATGGACTTGATCAGCAACAATACTCGGGCTGTGGTGTTTAAACGATGCTCAATTGGTGATAATGACAAAAAGTGTGCCAAGAATATATCCCACACACCATTACACCACCAGCAGCCTGAACCGTGCATACAAGGCAGGATGAATACATGCTTTCATGTTGTTTACGCCAAATTCTGACCAGAACATCTGAATGTCGCAGCAGAAATCGAGCCTCATCAAGCCAAGCAGCGTTTTTCCAATCTTCTATTGTCCAGTTTTAGTGAGCCAGTGTGAATTGTAGCCTCAGTTTCCTGTTCTAAGCTGACAGTCTGTCTGCTTCAAGGTTCAATCCATTCAATGCTCGGTTGTAACAAGTGGTTATTTGAGTTACTGTTGCCTTTTTATCAGCTGGAACCAGTCTGGCCATTCTCCTCTGACCTCTGGCATCAACAAGGCATTTTCACCCACAGGACTGCCGCTCACTGGATATTTCCTCTTTTTCAGATAATTCTCTGTAAACCCTTGAGGCGGTTGAATTTCCCTGTAAATCAGCAGTTTCAGAGATACTCAGACCAGCCCGTCTGGCGGCAACAACCATGCCACGTTCAAAGTCAGTCACCTACAGTAAATCACCTTTCTTCCTCATTCTCATGCTCAGTTTGAAATTCAGCAGTTCGTCTTGACCGTGTCTACATGCCTAAATGCATTGAGTTGCTGCCATGTGATTGGCTGATTCATGCGCCAATCAATTTCATTCCAACCAAGCACAACACATCCTAATTACATAAGCACCTCCATAACTACTTCCTAGAAGTATTTAAGGCAGCCTCACTCCATGATGCAACTTTCCAATCAAATGTTAGTGTTTTTTTTTCTTCAAACCTGGCATTGCTGGTGGCGTCAGCTCTGAGTTGTTTAACTGCTACCAACACCGGCCTGCCATCCTGCTCCGGTAACGGTGCACCCTCTCCCAGAAACTCTGCCAAACCCTCTGCCTCACACAAATGTACCTGAAAACAGCAATGCCAGCAGACAAGAGAATGAACACATGTGAAGCATCATACTTACACAACGTGAGAATGAAAACACGCTTGGATGGGCTCCACTAACAACAAAAATACCACAACGTACTTGCCACAACGAATTTTATTATCATGCTATATTTTGATTGATTTAGTGAAAAATTGGAATACCATACTATATAAATACCCATAGTAATCATAGTACCCATATATACAATACCGTTCAAAAGTTTGGGGTCAGTATGTTTTTTTTAAATATTTCATATTATCAAGGATCCATTAAATTGATCAAAAGTGACAGTAAAGGCATTTATGTTACAAAAGATTAATCAAAGAATCCTTAGAAAATCCTTAGTTTCCACAAAATACTAAGCAGCACAACTGTTTTCAGCATTGATAATATTAATAAATCTGCCTCCATAGTAACAGAATGAAGATCAACTGTGTTAAAAAAGTATCAGTAACACTATTGCAAAAAAAAAAAAAATCCTCTCAATCTAGATTTCCATTGTTTTTCTTAATCAAGCCATACATTACAGTCATGCGTGGTCACTAATAACAAGGTTTTCTGGGAAACACTCAAACATTAGGCCTTGCAGCACTGTTTGTATAAAACAAAGCATAAACAAAGTGCAAAAAGATTCCAACGAACTATAAAAGACAATCCAAGTGGCTCCAGAAGTGAGTCTACGAAACAACAACAGCAGCGACTATAAAACCTGCTGTGGTTCATCTAGACTCACCTCACCAAACTGGCCTTCTCCCAGTTTCTCTCTGAACAGCAGTCTCTCTCGAGGGAACTCGGCCACCGAGATGTCTTTCCGCGTCAGGGAATCCACGGTGAGGGCCGGAACGGCGTACATGTTGCTGCCGGTGACGCCCTGCAGGCTAATGATGTCAGTTTCAGCGTAGTGCGGCACGCTGCTCTGAAAACACTGGTGTGGGGTGCACAGGGTAACGTCGGGTTCGGCATATCCTCCGCTACAGGCTACAGAGAGAACGAGAAGTCAACATGTCAGTAATTGTCATTTATATCAACCCATTGTTTTCTGTTTTTATATTACTACAGGGGTTAAAGTCAAAAAAATTCCTGAGCCTGAACTCACTAGGGGGGGGGGGGGGGGGGGGGGGGGGTCTGGGGGCATGTACCTCCGGAAGAACTTTTTTTTTTAAATAACCCCTTAAACCATGACTTCTGGCAAGTTTTGTGGATAAAAATTGACATTTTGAGACATACAAATACGACATACCATCAACAGATTCAAGGTGATTATTGCAGCACGCACCTTGAACTGGTCACAAACAGAAACCTTCATTTTATAATTTTAGACAGGATTTTTCACGTTTTTGTTTTGTGTTCATTTTCAGCTATAAGGTAGATATTGATAGGGGAAAAATGAAATGGCACAACCCAGAAAAAGATTATTTATAATTTATTGAAAATTTTAGGCCACACCCAATCTGTGAGCACTTAATTTTTTACATTTTTAATTTTAACATTTTTAAAATCAAAAGTTTTAAGTTAACATTATTTAATGCACAATGAATGAAGTGAACAAACATGAACAATCAAGTGTTTTATTTGACTTGACTGTACCTTTATTTAATCCAAAACTGTGTTCGTATTTCATTTTAAAAGACTTTTTAAAAGAGTTATCCAGCCAAGAATAAGCCTAGAACTGCTTTTCTGGCGGACTAATAACAGCACTCGGGTGTCGGTCCGAGACTGTGCTCATGTACTCCTGCTCGTAAAACTACCCGGATACAACCGCACCCGAGTCCACTTTAGGGGCCGTTCACATATCGCGTTTTTTGCGCGCAAATGCGTTCTTTCAATTGTAGGCGCGCGTGGCGAGATGAAAACATCGTAACATCTCATCTCAACACGCCATGTGACAAAAACCAACCGATCAGCTTTGGCCTTTCCGTAACAACATCGACAGCTCGGCCGAACAGCTGATCATAGCTGTACAGGGCGGCTTTTTATTTCTCATCTCCATAAATATATCTAGTAGTAAAGCTAATGCAAGGGCTAGAAATCAATTAATTCTTTGCTGCTACTTCCTCGTCCTCATGGAGAGCGCCGCTTTCTCCTTTCTAAAAGCGCTTGCTCTCCCGTGGCGTCTGTCGTTGCTATGCAACCATGAACAGAGGCGGCCTGGAGAAACGAGCGCGCTTCCCGCGCGCCTACATTTGAAATAACGAATTTGCAGTGCACGCTCAGAAAAACACGCTATGTGAAGGGCCCCTTATGGCAACGTGACATTAGCCTAATCGAAAATATTTCCATATTTTGGAATTCCATATCTTTCCTCCTTTCTTGTCAACAAGTGGATTCAGAGCCACCGCATTAGCAGAGCCGGCGGACGCCACGTCTCAGTGTTTTTAGGTGTGTAAGTGGATGTAGTGATATTACTGATCATGTGAAGATTATGCAGCGGCGCTGAAAATCCAGTGGCGGCGCTGCGCCGCTGCTAAATACATTGTAGGGGAAACACTGTATTTAAACAAAATTAGGAACCTTTAAAATTGCATTACCTTTAATAAATGCTTTAGAAGTATTTGTCATTGTTAATTTATGTTAACTAATGCAGTTAACTAATATTAGCAAATGAAACCTTATTGTAAAGTGTTACCATTTTGGTTACTGCATTCCATGCATCTCTTTATTAATATTTTCTTCATCATTGATTTGCAATATTTTAAATGCAGACAATCATGTCACTAGAGCTTTGTTGAGAATAAGAGGAAGAGAGAGAGACAGAAAAAGCAGAAGATGAGAAGAGAGGAAAATGTCAACTTCAGTCATTTTATTTCAACCAAAACACTGATGTGACTGGGTGCAAGACTGCAGGGTGTCAAAAAAGGAGCAAAGGAAAATCTAGCATCGATTCTTTCTTACCCTTGCAAAGTCCGTCAGTCTGGTAACAAGATCGGATGGAGGTCATAGACTGCGAGCAAAGGCTAAAGAACGCAAGACTAGAGGAGGAAGAAAGGGAAAAGTGCATTGGCAGGCAGCATGCAAAATGTCGAGGAAACAAGTGTCAACGAAACGAAGTTCATTTTAAAAGGGTAAAAGATAGAACAAGAGGTTAGTTTTAAAAAGGACACCATGGAGAGGTATATTCAGTACTGCAAGTCTTCACAGTAGCTCTGGTCCAAAACCTTCTAGGATAACTATCTGGGCATTATTTTAGGATTCAAAGTTGAGCTCCTGACATGAAGGCTGCACCATTAGGCAGCAAAATTATGCTTATAGTCTTATAATATTTGGCCAAATTACAAGGCAGCTTTCCATGCATCCCAGACTGCGCTGCAAAATTAACATTAAAATCCAGTTATGCAAATTAGTCCTCACGTGTACAAGTACTTGCACTACTGGTCAAACGTTTGGGGTGAATAAGATTTTTATTTATTTAGCAAGGATGCATGCGATTCATCAAAAGTGACAATTTGTATGTTACAAAAGATTTCAACTTCAAATAGATTCTGTTCTTTCTGTTGAAAAAATGTATCATGTTTTCAACAAAAAACATTATGCAGCACAACTGTTGTCAACATTGATAATAATAATAAATGTTTCTTGAGCAGCAAATCAGCATATTAGAATGATTTCTGAAGGATCATGTGACACTGAAGACTGGAGTAATGATGCTGCAAAAATTCAGCTTTGATCACAGGAATAAATGACATTTTAAAACATATTACTATAGAAAACATTTATTTTAAACTGTAATAATATTTCACAATATCACTGTTTTCAAATAAACGTAGATGCAGCCTTTGGTGAGAATGGGAGACTTCTTTCAAAATCATTAAAAAAATCCTGACCCCAAACTTTTGAACAGTAGTGTATATATTAGCATCTGATTATTTCACAAATAAACGTAAAATTAAAATCCTTATATCCCTTGGCTTAGGGCAATAGTTTTATATTGTGCCTTCCTTACATAATTTACATAAATAATTACATAATTCCCAATGATTTAAGTGATCAGTAGCCCGTTTACAGATGAACAATAGTGTTTGAGACAGAGCTAGTGTGTGTGTTTGTGTTTAATGTTGGTACCAGAAGCCTCTGCGCTTTGAGACAGCTCTGGAAGTTTGTTCCTGAGCGCAGCGGGATCCTGATACTGGGGGTCCAGAAGGAAGATCCTCTCGTAAGGGGGGTCGAGGGAGACGCGCGGGGGCACCGGGGGAGTCTGCAGGATTATAGTGTCACTGCTAGAGGACAAACGCACCGTCACCTCTTCCTCCAAAATACGCCTTGGAGCCTAAGAGAGAAAGAGAGAGAGACTTTTTGTGTTATCATATTTTCCCAAAATAAAGTTGCACAGGGTCAAAATTGCATTGTTGAGAGAAAAAAACAAAAAACAAAGTCATATTTTATTATTACATCCAGAAATAATGTCAAATACAGGTAAATAAATGAAACATTTACAAACATTATAAACACTATAAATATGTTTTTAAGTTTCCCTCACAACAAATCCTTTAAATGTAATGGTAT
Source organism: Tiaroga cobitis (assembly GCA_030578255.1). Lineage (NCBI taxonomy): Eukaryota > Metazoa > Chordata > Actinopteri > Cypriniformes > Leuciscidae > Tiaroga > Tiaroga cobitis. The sequence continues at coordinate 55,888,837 of CM060595.1, read as the reverse complement.
TCAGAAAAGAACAGGAATGAAAACTAAGGAAAAAACAAACGTAAATTACAATGGCATTCATTATCAACAACATTTATACCCAAAACCAAGCAAACAAGTTTATTTAAAGCATTTTATTGAACTACCATTGTGTGGGAAATGCGCTATACAAATAAAACTGGGCTCATGTTCCTCTCTCATTCGGCGCAAATTCATGTTTTGCATGCTTTATACCAGGGGTTCTCAAACATTTTGGTGCCAGGGACCCCTTACAGGGGAAAAAAATTCCAAGGACCCCCCTCATATTTAACAGTGATTGAGCACAAAGTTAATGTGTGAGCGGCTAATGAAACATTTTTGCACAAATGGTCTCCACCCAGGGTCCTATGCAGGAATTTCTAAATAGCCTAACGTTACTGAGGTCCCAAAAGTGATTTTGCTAGGGATCACTTAGGAGGATCCCTCACTTAGGAAGTGTTGATGTTCTTGATCTACACATGTGCATTTTAAGGTGTTTTAAGGCCCCCAAATTGGATAATAGCTTTAGAAGCATGTCAGTGGGCAGTGGCATACATTTTTTTGTCAAGATGTCAGTTTAAATTTTACAATGAATGACCCACATACAAAATGGAAATGCAGAATGTATATGATTATTGTTCACAAGTAGGCTTTATCAAAACTTGATCAAAACACAATCACATATTCCAAACAGGAATGGACTTAAAAGAGAAATGTTTCAATGATTAGGCTTCTGCACACAAATATAGTCTATATTTATACAATAATAATGGCAATATGTTTAATAGGTGCGTTTGTTGTTAAATTGAGCTTATATCCACTGTAATTAGCTAAAAAAACATACAGTATATCTGTGTTAAATAGGAATCCATAATGCCATCTCGTGGGCACAGGATGCTTCTCTTAACCTGTTTCTATTTCCTTTCCCAAAGCTGAGCTTTGATTGATACTTTGCAAACTGATTGTTTCAGTCGTTTGTTTAAAACTTCTATCTAAAACAGCTGTTTAGTTTAACTATTTAGGCCTACTGTAACGATCACCAGCTGGAGTGCCCTCGAATAGACTATGATCTCTTCCTCACAAACTACATTTCCCATACTCACTGCCTGGACTCATCATCACTGATCACATTCACCTGTACCTCATTGTCACTGATTGTATTCACCTGTGTCTTGTCATCCTGCTAGTCTCAGTCTATTTATACCATGTTCATTCATTCACTCACCGCGAAGTCTTGTTGTATTGTGTGTCTGCATTTCCGAGCGGTTTCCCGTGTTGGTTTTTCTGTTTTTGACTTTGGATTGTTCTTGGACTCTGATTCTTGCTGCCTGCCCTGACCTCTGCCTGTTTCTTGGATTCTCTCTGTGTATTCTCCATTGTCCTGTTTGCTGATTCTTGACCCTGCCTGTACGACTATTCTATATAAAGCTGCATTTGGATCTTCACCCCCAAGTCTCGGAGCAGTTCGTGACACCTACATCTTATCTCGCACTTTATGACCGTTGACTGAAGCGTTGTGCGGGGATTCGCGCTCGGCTTGCAGCTTCTGAACATAAGTCCGCTTTGAATTCATCTCCGACTCAAACATTTTGACATTGACGAGCTGTTAGTCTCTACTGAAGCAGCTCAGACGAGAAGGTCAGATATCATCGCGATGTACATCCTTGCAGCACCAAATTAAGTGAATATGTTACAGCCCTGTCCCTATGCACTTTTATTTTGATTTTGACTTCTAATGTCAAATCTAGCAGTGCTAGAACTGTCATATTGTGAGCGCACGCGAGACGCCGGTGCATTTACGTGGGATTTTTTCCTCAGCAATGGAAACAAAGGAATACTCTTATTTATGGTCATACAGATAAGATAAGAGTACATCATTCGAAATGGTAAAGTGTGATTTTTTTATTTTTATTTGTGTATATGCTACATTATAAATGACAACAAAATGTCATGCCTTTTAAAAATAAAGAAAACAACCGGATGCGGGTTCATGCCATCTCTCGGTCTCCTTTCTGGCGCACGTTCCGCAAAATCAACCACAGCGAATAGTCTACTTAACGCACAGACATAAGAAATACAGATAGATTATCTATCTATAAACCTTTAAGTGTCTACTTTGTAGGCTATTATTTGACGTTAAATGCATTATAAGTTACTTTGGAATAACTAGCAGGTTTTCGGATGATAAAGAAAACCCGACTAATAGTCTGAAAAAACAAAAAAAACTATTATTATTAAAAACTAAATTATTTCGCGGACCCCCTGGCTATAGTTCACGGACCCCACTTTGAGAACCATTGCTTTATACAAGTCACTTTGTAATATGGACCACAGCAGGGGATAAAAATATGCTACTTATATGCCCAGAAAACATGGGGGGGTGGGGGTGGGTGGGGTCACAACTTCTCAGACGCATCTTGAAATGTAGCTATGCTCATCCTTTCAGTAAGGTAGACCAAGGTACTTTACACTCCTCAAATATTACATGTATTGTTGAGCAGCAATACAAACACACACACACACACACACACACCTTCTCCAGGACTTTGCACACATATTGGCACCACAGAATCAGGAAGATGATCACCACCAGCAGGAGAATAATAGTCACCAAACAGCCAATCAGAATCGACGTACTGCCCTCTTCAGGAGAGCCCGTCTTTGATGGTGTCGTCCGGTCCTCTGTCAAACACAGACGGTTTATTAAAGGAGAACTCCGGCGCAAAATGAACCTTTGGTCTAATTACACATTGTTACCAAGTCAACCGTTATCTGAGATTTGTTTTCATGATTATCGAATGTAAATAGTTTTATCTCTAAAACAGTTTAGCCTATAACGCTAGTATAACGCTGGTATATAGGGCATAGAGTAATGACAAATAAAAATCGATTGTTAATACCACTAACAAGGCTCAAAATAGCCCCACACTAGCACGGTAGCATAATGAGGGTCCCTACCTTCAAACAAAAGCATTGAGAACTTTGTCAGTGTCCAGACAGTTTAATAAGAAGATATTTTAAACATACAGTCAACTTCGCGTATACAGGCAGAAGCCATCTTTGAAAAACAGTCTCTACCAGTCGATCTACGAACGCCGATCCAAGTGTATTGAAGAGAAGAAAATGGTTCGTGTTTGTGCTTTTCCCGGCTGCGATAAGAAAATGAAACGCAACAATCCGGAAAGTTTCTTCCGGAAACAACGGACCATGTGAGATTCTACACAGTTCAGCGCACTTGGATCGGCATTCGTAGATCGACTGGTAGAGACTGTTTTTCAAAGATGGCTTCTGCCTGTATACGCGAAGTTGACTGTATGTATACAATATCTTCTTATTAAACTGTCTGGACACTGACACAGTTCTCAATGCTTCGGTTTGAAGGTAGGGACCCTCATTATGCTACCGTGTTAGTGTGGGGCTATTTTGAGCCTTGTTAGTGGTATTAACAAGCGATTTTTATTTGTCATTACTCTATGCCCTATATACTAACGTTATACTAGCGTTATAGGCTAAACTGTTTTTAGAGATAAAACTATTTACATTCGATAATCATAAAAACAAATCTCAGATAACGGTTGACTAGGTAAAAATGTGTAATTAGACCAAAGGTTCATTTTGCGCCGGAGTTCTCCTTTAAAGTTCAAGTGAAGTGTGTAGAACGCAAGTTAGTACAGTAGTCGGGTGTATTCATTTAAAGTCAACAGGATATGGTGTACGCAACCCATTTTACTTCCATAATGTGACACATTTCCTCCATTTGTATTCATCGGAAACTGACTGGATCGCGAAAAACAGTCTCTACATGATTTGGTTGAACAGACATTTAATTTTCTTTGAAATAACATGTATTAAGAAAGTAAAAAAATGTGTCAAATTTTGTTTTATTTTGACAATAAAAACACTGCAACACCTTACCTGTTATTTGAGTAGTTTCTGATACTTTGCTGTTAACTTCATTTGAAGGAGGGGTCAAAACTGGAGGCCTCTGGGTAGGAAGCACATTAGTTGCTGCAATGGAAAATAATTCAAACACAGGAAATCACTAAACCTCAATTTACACCCACTTTAAAATACATTTATCACTCTAAATGTGAAAAAGTAATTGGTCTCACTATGAGTGATGCATGCATTTCCAATAAGATGCTTTTGAAAGAAATGAATACTTTTATTCAGCAAGGATGCATTAAAGTGAATCAAATGGCCAGTAAAGACATTTCTAATGTTAAAATAACTTTCTATTTTACAAAGAAACCAGAAAAAATGTATCATGATTTCCACAAAAATATTAAACAACAGGACTGTTTTCAACATTAATAATAATAATTATTATTAACAGCAAATCAGCATGAATGATTTCTGAAGGATCATGTGAAACTGAAGACGAGAGTAATGATGCTGAAAATTCAGCTTTGTGTGACAGTAATAAATTACATTTTAAAATATATTCAAACAGAAAACGATTTTTTTCATTTGTAATAATATTTAATAATTTTTTGATCAAATAAATGCAGCCTTGGTGAGCATAAAATACTTTCAAAAACATAAAAAAATCTCACCGAACCCCACATTTTTGAACGATGGTGTAAGTGGAAATTAATAAATTGGGAATGATGATATGAAAAGCATTTCACAGTTCTGGCTGAATTTTAATGAGGAAATACCAGAGGGAGGGAGAGGTGAGCTGTTCTTATTTCATACCAGACTGAAATGAGATCTCACTGAACATCATCCAAGTGTCAGCAAAGTAGAAGCGGCAGCGCAGAGCCGTGGCCGACCTGTGCTTTAACGGGACGGTCACATAACGAGCGCTTGGGTTCCGGTCGTCTAGAACGGTGTGAAACTCCACCGGCTCTGCTTCCCACTCAGAAATGAGATGCAGTTTAAAAGCGCAGGACACGGATGCGAAGATCTTCACACCCCGAGAGAACATGTTATTACTGTGAACCTGTTAAAGAGAGGATAGATAAGCATCATTAACATCTGAAGCCTTTCTGTGTTCACTATAATTAGAGCTTCATGGTACTACAATATGCACCATTTAAAGTCAACATAAGTGACATTTAGAACTCATTTTTCTTTCATAAAGGGATATAATGAAAATTGGACATTATGTTCAGTTTCCAGACCCTTGTGGACAATCTACTTTCTATTCCTCAAAGAATCCAGAAAAAAATGCACCACGCATAATGTACAAACGCAGCATAAGAGACTTCTTTCAAAAACATTACAAAAATGTACTGACCCCAAACTTTTGGATGGTTGCGTATACAAGTAAATCTTAAGTAAATAAGATCAACTCTGATTTCATGCTGACATTAAGATACAAAGCAACTAAAACAAAGTGACCAGGCTTCAATAAACATATGATTTCTAATATAAAATCTTTACTTTAAGATTAAGCACCTAAAGTCAAGTCACCTTCATTTATATAGCGCTTTTTACAATATAGCTTGTTTCAAAGCAGCTTTACAGTGATAATAGGAAATTAAAGTACCGGTAACAGAGATTGTTTTGGCTTTACAGCAGCTCTAGAATAAAGTTATTGTCCAGCTAAAGTTAGTTTTGATTGAACGATCATTAGTTATTAACTTAGTGGCCGCTAACACGACACCATTCTAACAGAAAACCCTTAAGTTCTCTCTGCGCATACTTTAAAAACACAAACCTGTGAGAACGCTGATGGTGTGCACATGCGTTTTACGTGTTTAGTCAATAGGTATGCGCGTTTGAATATATATATATATATATATATATATATATATATATATATATATATATATATATATATATATATATATATATAGTCTTTCTTTACAAACCAACCCTCAACAAACAACTTGTCTGGCCTTAAAATTTATAGAGTTTGTATCGCTATTTACGACCGGACCCCCCAGTCCACAGACACTCGCGCTATTATGGCAAACAATCCTGCCCCAACATGCAATTATGTTTTATTATGTGTGAAATATGATGTATAATTAGTGCTACATTAAAGCTGTCAATCAACAAACACTTCAAAGCGCATCAACTTCGAATTATACACATTACAGATGTAACCCAGAACACGTGTTAGTGGCTGAATGTCAATTACAATAGAAAATAATGATGGTCATAAATGAATGATGGTCATCAAGAGTGTTTCAAGAGCATCACCACGAGAAATTCTATATTATACACTACTATTCAAAAGTTTAGGGTCAGTAGGATTTCTTTTAAAAGAAATGAATTATTTTATTCAAGGATGCATTAAAAATGTATCAAAAGTAACAGTAAAGATTATTATAATGTATTATAATGTTACTAAAGGTGGGCAATAGGATCAATTTCATGATAAGAGAAATTTTGATTCATTATAACAATATAAAAATCTAATTATTTTTGTTATATAAAAAAAGAACAAAGCAGCAAATTACAAACAATAGGAAAAAATGATAGCGATACAAATTCAATTAAGTTTTTCAGGTACAGTAGGTTTATTTAACATGTATACATTTATTTAACCTCTTTTGTTGTTTGATTAACATTAACGACCCGAGACAGGTATTTCAGGCTGCTGTCACTTTAAGACCGAATGCTTGGATCTAATATACTGACACATATCCGGTTTTCACTGAGCTGTTTACATTCACTTAAGCCATAACCGACTGTATTTACTTGAGACACTCCACACATGATTGGCATTTTGACAACTGCGTCTGTATTGACCATTCAGGCGCAAAGAGAAGTTCTGGTGCGCGTCATTCAGCGCGATACCACATTGAGTTATTTTTGTCACAACTTAGAGCACATAATAACTTTATTAAACTCTTTTTGAAGATCCTAGTTAAATGTACACACGCTTCTTTGACATCTTTGCGTCTGACTTGATCTCCTCCAAGCTCTCTAATATCCTGCCTTCACTAACTGCAAGATAAATTGATAACAAATTGTGTTTGGATGGCAATTTTGTTTTCAAAAATATACTGTGATGAGATCGGCAACCTTTTATTAGGCTATTCTCGTGTGACAGAAGACTGCTACTCTGTTTCAGGATCACAAAGACGATTTAGGAAAGAAGAAAGTACGGGACAAAATATGATTTTTCAATAATCGGGATGCTAAATATATAGCTGAAATACGGGACTGTCCCAGGGAATACAGGACTGTCCCGGGGAAAACGGGACATCTGGTCAGCATACTGTAGTTAACGTGAACCTAGTGTGATGAAAGTGCTTACTTCATGCTGACCTTGTCTGAGCAAGTTACATAGAATAAATTAACATTGATGTTTAAGTTAAAAACATTAATTTTGTGTGATATGTTCACGAATACCAGAGGACTTTTGCATAATCAAAGACTGATTAACTTAGAAAAGTGGCTCCAAAAATTCAATTTAGATAATTTTACTAAGTACTTCTAAAATCAATTCTTCATTACACTTCATTCACTGTAATCACCACAGCTCGTCCTCCACTCTCACCTTCATAGAGGTGAAGTTTCGCTGTCTGTCAAACTGGAACTCCATCTCGACAAATCCAGGGCCCAAGCTGTCGTTCCTCCAGCCCACGTAGTCATATCCGGGCCACAACCGGTACTGCCTTCTCTGTTCAAAGTCATCCTGACCAATCACACCATCCGTCAGCTGACCCAGCCCCCAAGACAGCTTCCTGTGGGAGCAGAGACAGACAGGAAGCACTTAGCTTTGGGCGACGAGTGATTAGCATTCATTCTAGAACTTAAAATCAATCTTGATTGTTCTGTCGCAGAATGAGTCTGAAATTCTGAAGTTGGCAAGAATCGGCAAGAGGATGTAAAATTAATGTGAAGAAACGGACAACCTCCAAACTATGTATATTATAAAGTTTTTTTTAAAAGGATCGTTCACCCATCAGTATTTACGCATGTTGTTCCAAACCTGTTTGACATTCTTTCTTCAAATCATTTAATAATAGAATATACGTTTCTTTTTATTTATTATTATTGAAATGTAATCGACCGATATTAGACATTTAATTGATTTTTAATGTCTTTTAAGGCTGCATTTATTTGATCAACAATAAAGTAAAAACAGCTATATTGTGAAATATTATTAAAATAGCTGTTTTCTATTTAATATATTTTAAAATGTAATTTATTCCCATGATTAAAGCTGAATTTTCAGCATCATTACTGCAATCTTCAGTGTCACATGATCCTTCAGAAATCATTCCCATATGCTGATTTGCTGCTCAAGAAACATTTCCTATTATTATCAATGTTGAAAACAGTTGTGTTGCATAATATTTTTGTAAATACATTTTTTATTTGTTTTATTTAACAGGATTCTTTGATGAATAAAAAAAGTTCAAAAGAACAGCATTGCATTTAATGCATCCTTGCTGAATAAAAGTATTTCAAAAACAAAACAAAAACAAAATGTACTACACCACAAACTTATTTCTATTATTTTAAATGTAGATCCCTTTTCCCATCAACTAAAACATGCTTAAAATTAATCTTTAAAAACACCAATAGTTTAACAACATTGTTAAATGTAATGTTTAGCAAATCTCAAAATTAATATTCATTTATCATTCTGAACATTATAATGGTGTGATGCCATTTAAAATGACTGATTTTAGTTTTTCATGTTTTATATTTATTTAGACAAAACCGTGTGGTTTATTCAATATAAATGAGTTTATTCAATATAAACTCGTTTTAAAATCAGCCATAACACGATATAAATATTTATCGACTAATTGGTATTGGCCAGAGTTTTAACATCAGTGCATCCCTAAAAGCTAAACATATTCTTTGAACCCTTCAGCATCAGATTAGACGTTCACCTGCGTTTCAGGGCCCCGTCGTACGTGGAGTCATTGAGAGGTGTGATGGGATAGCCAGGAGCCATCATGGTCTGGCCCTCCGGAGAGCTGTACGCCGTCAGGCCATCTGCACTCCAGGAGGAAGACAAACAGAGAGGTCCCAAACTTCAATATTGCTTCAGCTCCAGAATGTAATTACTCATTTCTCTTGGCTCACGTTTAAGGCACTGGAGCAATTGAGTTCAAATGAAACTAACTTGCTGCAAAATAGACACTAGGGGGCAAATCTACACAGACCACAGCTGCTCGAACGTGACTGCCAAAACTATCGGCTTCAGTCTGTAGCCCATATGCAAGCATGAAACTGAATTAGCATGAACCGCATGAGATCATGCATAACTCACGTCTATAAGCTTGTGCACAATCGGATTACAATAGTTTGTCAAAATGTATAAATGTAAAGCTTAAAGGGATAGTTCACTCAAAAATGAAACTTCTGTCACATTTACTCACCCTATTGTCATTTTAAATCCATAAGGCTTTCGATCTTCGGAATACGAATATTTTGAATGAAAGTCATTGACAGTATATTTACCCAAAACTGTTCAAAACTCAGATTGTAAAATAAATCCATATGAATGGAACGATTTAATCCGAGTCTTCTGAAGAGACACGATTGATTTATATGATGAACAGATTTCATTTACAGTTTTATTCACATATAAACCTTGATGAGCAGACGTAAACAGAAGCTCAACTGAACCTGCTTGACACACGAGAATGGACCTCATTGGTTCCTGCAGAGGCTCAAACGTGCTGCGTAATACGAGAATGAACCTCATTGGTTCCTGCAGAGGCTCAAACGTGCTGCGTAATACGAGAATGAACCTCATTGGTTCTTGCTGAAGCTCAAACGTGCTGCGTAATACGAGAATGAACCTCATTGGTTCCTGCAGAGGCTCAAACGTGCTGCGTAATACGAGAATGAACCTCATTGGTTCCTGCAGAGGCTCAAACGTGCTGCGTAATACGAGAATGAACCTCATTGGTTCCTGCAGAGGCTCAAACGTGCTGCGTAATACGAGAATGAACCTCATTGGTTCCTGCAGAGGCTCAAACGTGCTGCGTAACACGAGAATGAACCTCATTGGTTCTTGTTTTCGAGACCAAAATACAGTGGTGCAGGTTTGACGTCAGAACCAGGAAGACTATTCGCCACTGGTTCCCTTGAGATTTTCCAATGGGGTTTTATTTACGAGTAAAATAAAGTCTGCAGTAAACATAACTTGACGATACTTTGACGTTTTGTTCTACAACGTAAACGGCACACCCATACTGAAAATGCTCATTTTGAAGCAGTTATGTTTATTTTTGAAAACATATGCTTCTAGCAAGTAACTAGATAAGACAGATTGGGTTGTGAGTGTGTGCAGTTTGTGTTGTAGAACAAAACGTCAAAGTATCGTCAAGTTATGTTTACAACAGGATTTATTTTACTCATAAATTGAAAAACAGGTGAACTAACCCTTAAAATAGAAGGCACTGATAAATAAAATGATATTTGTAAAAAATTATATAGTATTAATTATGGGGAATTTTCATGACTCACCCTGCCAGGCACATCCAAACAGCTCTACTCTCATACACACAGTGTGTACGGCATCCGTGACAGGAATCAAGCGCAAGAACCGAGTGATGATGGGAGGATGGAGGTCTCTCACCACAGAGTCGTAGGTGTTTATATTTCCCATTATGATCTGGAGTACAGAAGAAATTAGTTAAACAATAAGGTACAAGATATGAACATGCGGTGCATCCGAAACCACTACTGTATAGTAGGTACTACATTTGGTTTGAAACTTGCTTCACAATCATTAAAAAAGTGTTTCTATTCTAAATAGTAAGTGTGTAGTATGAACGAAATTCGGATTTAGTACATCCGCCAAGTTGTCACTGTCATGTGACTAGTGGCATCTGTAGCGTCGCTTCACTGTCTGCAAAATCCTCTCCCGTGGCCTTATGGGATAGTAAAGTGTCCAAACTTGCTTAGCTTACATGACAGCATTTACACCAAAACATAATTTATGCATAAGCTTTACTATTCAATAAACAAAATAGTGTGAGAATAGAATTACTATGATTATTGGTTACTTTGACGAAAAGTTATAGTTTCAACTATATCCTGCACATACAGTATAAATGCACTATATACACTACTTTTTTCCAAAAATGTTGTATATTTTATTCTGGATGATGGATGCATTTATTTGATCAAAAGTGACAGTAAAGGCATTAATAATATTTATTTATAATGTCTTTGTTCAATCCTGAATAGAATCAAATCAGAATTATTCCTATTAAAGAATATTGGAAAAAATGCCTCACAGTTTCCCCATGGCTTCTGAAAATTCAGCTTTGTTATCACAGGAATAAAGTGCATTTTAAAACATTAGAATAGAAAAAAGTTGTTCTAAATTGAAATGCTGTTTTTACTGTATTTTACATCAAATACATGCAGCCTCGGTGAGCAGAAGAGACCTTTTTCAAAACTTTTTCAAAATCTTACCGGCGCCAAACTTTTGAACAGTAGTGTATAGCATAATTGCTATCTGATATAACTTATACATTTGCTAATATTAGTTTAGTACCAAAACTTCAGTTCATTCAGGTCATTTATATAAAATCGGATTATAGAGTACCTCATAATAGTATCTATAAAAACACACCCTTGTCTTTCCTACCTCACTGCCAAGGCGGTTTCTCCAGGAGATCCAGCGGCGTCCATCACGACTGTACTCCAGACGGTACTTGCGTGCATACTCGTTGCCGGAGTTACGAGCGTAGCGACCCTGCGTAGCAACCACGGTGAGGAAGATGAGCTGACGAAGGTCAAGCTGAAGATACTGAACATCTGAGGGCTGCAGTTGACCAGCAGGACACCAGGCGCCGTCCCCTTCCTCACGGTTTAACCTGACGCAACAACAGACAGATGCAAGTGATAAACGGTCATTACGCACTCTAAGGGCCCTTTCACACCTACCTTGTTTGGTCCGGACTTTCGGACTTTTCAGTTTGGTCCGAATCAAAATTACAGGTGTGTACCACGGTCCGGACCAAACATGAAATTTGGCCCGACGAAAAGAGGAAGTCTCGGTCCGGATCAAACTGAACAAAGGTTTGGTTCGTTTCTAGTATGAAAGCATTTCTGTATGGTTCGGACTTTCAGATCTTTTACAGGAAGTTTCGGTGGTTCCCGCATAGCCGAAAAAACAGAAGGTGGCAGGAAAAATTAGCCGTGGTAGCACATGGGGAGAGGAGGAGATGAGGTTTTAATTGAGGTATGGTCTGATGACATAAGAAGTCAACTTGCAGTCTTCTCCTCCTTTCCTGCCGCCTACGATAAAATGTTCGCACGACGAGGACGTTCATTTGGCGAATTTGAACTAGCCTTGTGTATAGTTGGTGCTGCAGGTAATTATGCCATATAACAATATAGTTGCAACGATATGCGTCTGTTCATTCATGTTGTTAAAGTTACCCGCCGAATTGACAACATGCTGACGTCAGACGCACGTCCATTTACAAAACCAATCAATGTCAAGATGCAGCCCACATAGATGATGACGACAGGACGCAAGTATGTCACGTAAAGTTCTTTAGTGCGCTCGCATAATCGCAGTGTGAAACCAAACCAAAACTTTCTGAAAGTATAAAATGTATCAAAACGTGAACTTTGGTTCGGACCTTGGTGCGGACTTTCAGGTGTGAAAACGCCCTAAGAGGCCTGGAGCTTTATTTAAAGAGGTCAGATCATGAGGAACCAAATTTTAGCTTGATCTTTTGCAATAAATGAGCTTGATGCACTATAAAAACACTCCCCAGCTTTATTTACTGTTAGACCTGCATATATTCGAGAAAATTTTGCGATGTGAAAAAAAAACAGGAAGTTTCACCAAATGACTTGAATAGCTCTATTTGGAAAGAATGCATCATTCTAGAGTGAGTTGGATGATTTTATTGGTGACCGCAAAAAAAAAAGAAAAAAAGGTGATAGTCTTTTCTTCTTTATTGTGACGTATATCTACAGTAAGTGATACGGGTGACTAAGTACGAAAATCCTTTTAGGCCTGAACGATTTAGGAAAACCTTGAACAATTTAAGTGTTCATACCTGGGTTTACTCTTTACAAGAACCATTAAAAAAACTCTTTCCACTTGAGTTTTAATAGGGCACATTCACAGCTTGTGACCAATTCAATATGACCGTAAAATAATAATTCTTATTATGATTCTGTTGTGACTTTTATTAAATATATTTTAATAAAAATAATAACTATACTGTAATCACACTATTGTACAGTAATTTAAAAATATATATATATTTTTACTATGATATAATTATGCCATTTTCAAACAGTCTAGCATCAATATTTAATTTTGACGGTGCGCTGGCAAATGAATAAACACACTGCTAGTTTCACAGTGAAGTAACAGTACAGTATGTTCATTTACACGCGTGCATCTCAGAACGGCTTGATTCACAGTGAGCTGAAACGAGCTGTTCTGAGACTCTGAAACGCTGCATCATGAACTACACGTGTGTAAAGGATGCGCTTTACTCCGGCAGCACCTATATATTCACTTTATTAAATTGCAGCCTTCACGATTTGACAATCGCACTAAGCCATATTGATTTTACTTTGATATATCGTGCAGCCATATCGACTACTACACTTCAGTGTAGTCTGTCATATGTACATTACCTTGCATACTGAGGGCCTGTGGTTTCATACCACTGGCTGGAGGCAGTGATGTCGTCGTTTTTGATCCTCCCGTCCTCCATACCGAGAGGGTAACGACAGTGAGCTGAAGGACACCATGAGAAAGTCAATGTTTTGGTCCTGTCTGTATGAATGCATATGTTTGTGTAGGTGTGCATGTAACATTACCTGGGTCTATCTGGCCATTGATGTTGGTTTGTAAGATGGCCAGCAGCAGATAAAGCAGCATAGTGAGACCTCAGAGTCTGCCAACAGACCGGAGTGCAGACTACATCTCTGAAGAACAAACAAACAACAGTAATGTACCATCTACTAATGTTCCAGTCAATATAACTGTCACAAGAAGTGAAAGAGAAAATGCCCTTTTTTTACAGTCAATAAAAAAATGAAACACACTGAAACCTTTTGTAAACCAAAATATTTACCATTCAAAAGTTTGGGGTCAGCTTTTAAAAAAAATTCAGAAAGGTCACATTCAATTGATTAATTGAAAATACTTCTGTTATATCAAGCAGCACAACTGTTTTCAACCTTGATAATGATAAAACATGTTTCTTGAGGAGCAAATCAGCATATTAGAAAGGATCATGTGACACTGAAGACTGAAGTAATGATGCTGAAAATTCAGCTATGCATCACAGGAATAAATTACACTTTAAAATATAATAAAATAGAAAATAAATTGTAATAATATTTCACAATTTTACTGTTTATTCTGTATTTTTGATCAAATAAATTCAGCCTTGGGGAGCATGAGACACTGATTTTCTGTGCTTTTTTAAAAGCATTCTTGTGTTTGAACTGGTATACCATTTGCACTCACTGACTGATGTTTAAAACATAACTCTTCTTAAAGACTCTTCTTAGACTCTTTCTTAAAACACTCAGAATCACTGAGACTCCGATTGTAAAAACAAGAACTGTTACATAACATGCATGCCATTATTAAAACTGCATTCTGAAAGTGATTCCAACGATATTGTTTCTTTGTGCCTTTATCGTTATGGTTGTGATGTGGACTCTGCTATTCTTTTATATTTTTTAGACGATTTTTAGAACTCTCTTTATCGTTATCATTATAGTTATCATTCTTGTGTGAACTGGACTTTATCCTTGGACACGTACCACACGATATATATATATATATATATATATATATATATATATATATATATATATATATATATATATATATATATTTAAAATAGTCATAATAAAATAGTCATAATATTTGGAGAACTTTTTATCCAAAACGTTCGTATGAACTTTAAATATCATTTCCATAGCATTAATAATAAAGTACAAGCGTCACTATTATTTCTCATGTTTAGGAGTTAAACGTTTAGACAAACTTCTAACCCTATCATTAGTAGGATTAAATTAAATGGATAGCTCACCCAAAAAAGAAAATTCTGTCATAATTTACCCTCATGTCATCCCAGACCCGTAAGATTTTCACTCATCTTTGGAACACAAATAAAAGACTTTTTGATGAAATCTGAGAGCTTTCTGTCCCTCCATTGACAGCTACACAACTACCACTTTTGATGCTTCAAAAAGTTCCTAAGGAGATCGTAAAACTAATCCATGTGAATTGAGCGGTTTAGTTCAAATTTTCTGAAGAGACTCGATCGCTTGAACAGATTGAATTTAGGCTTTTATTAACATATAATCATTGATCCGCGAACATAAACAGAAGCTCAACCGTATGAGACTGACGCGCGACAACAAACCTCACCTCACTGATGTGTGCCTTGATGATGTGAATTTTTGGCAAAATTGTGCAAAGCTACAAAAGGGCACAGCAAACCTGGAGCATAAAACGTTTTAGAAAAATCACAAAAATCATAATATTTATCAGATATTATCATTTTTGTTCATATGGTGCAGCCCTAATTGGAAGCGTTTTGAAACATGATAAACATCAACAAGGCAACATCCTAACAACCACCCTAGCATTGATGCAGAGTGTTTTGCAAGGGCAAACGCCACTCAAACTTTCCTCAGAATCGAATTTACATGCATTTATGTTCCTGGTAGACACATCACAACCAAAGAGACTTGCAAGAAACTGAACAAATCAGTGTTCTGCAGACCAAAGCCTAACAAAACTTTCATCAAAAGCCTAAGCCAGACTTTACTGCTCTTTCCCTGGAGCCGGGGTCCCGAGGGCCCCTCTGATAGCAGTGAGTATCAGGGCTGGAAAGACTGAGATAATGTTAGTGTTGTTGTTAGGACAGACAGTGTGCACTTCAAGTGTGTTGACTGGAGTGCGATTACTGTGGAGGGTCTCTCTCTTTTCCCCCAAACCTCTCAGACCACAGGAATGTGTCTGATTTCATGACTGCATCACGCCCCAGCCATTACCCCAGAGACAATTACACACACACCATCATCAGCCATTACTTACAACTATGACAAGTTCAGCGAGTTTGGTCGTTACGAAACAGCATCACAGACAACCGGTCCCGGCTGATTATTTAGATTATTTGTGCTACAGACATGAATGACACTGTACTTCAAATCATCTTGCTTGTGCTGTTGATTATCTGAGAGATCAAGTTTAATGTGCCCCTATTATGCTTTTTCAGATATCACCTTTCATGTATTGTGTAATATAGCTGTTTGTAGCTTAATGTAAAACAGAAATAGTCCTATTTTGTAGTCGCTGTCGCGTTTGTCATATAGTTCTTTATGTTCCGACACCAACGAGACCAGCAGCTCTACATTGATCTTGCCTGTCATCTTCCTCGTCTTATTTCCCGGCAGTGTAGACGCTTCTTGGCGTATATCTTCTTCGCCATTATGTATGTGTGCTCGGCAAGACCGTTTTGTGTTTGAGCGCCTCCAAGTTGTGTTTTACTGTAACTTCAGAAGCTCCAGACACGTGAGCAAAAGCGCCAATCTCATTGGTCGGATAGTTTTTGTCGCGTCAAACCAAAAAAACGAACCTGAGGCGTTTTTAAAAAAAAATGACGCTTTTACTCGTGGCGTTTTTCGCTTCGGTGTGCACACTCACATCGGCGCCCTTTGTTTAGTCACGAGGCGTTAAACATCGGCCCGGTGTGAACAGGCCTTAATACTCTGTAAAATCCAGTAGATTATCATCCATAAAACATTGTGTTGTACACTTTCGTTGTTCTGCTTTTGGACTATCAGCTTTTTATGTGAAAGCAACTACTCACTGGAATGCTTTACCATCTACAATGAACTTTTAGACTGTTTAAAATGAAATAATTTTTTTTTAAACTGAACTCAGTAAGCATTTATTTGGTTGTGGCGTAAATGCTCTATAATTATTATACATACAAAGTTCTGTCATGAAACTCTAGATGGTGCAGGCTAATAGGCCCTTAACTCAATCTGCTTGCAATCACATCATTCTCTATAGGTCACAGCTGATTGGTTCCTGCTGTATCAGTAGCCAATGAGCTCGCTGCTCAAACTTCAAATACTTGGCACAAGCAGTATTTGCTGTTAGCAGACTGAAGTGTGCTTTCAGAAACCCTCCACCTTCCCCAGCTCCACCTGTATAGATCTGCTATGGGTGATTCGTGTATGTCATATTGTACAGCAGCAGCATGTCTGGCTCACAGCAGCAATAATCAACAACAGCAGCAACAGCAGCAGCGCAGCAGATCTATTCCGTCAAGACCAAATACGTGTCCATTAATACAAATTAGCCTTTGGCTAAATCTGGTACAATGCATCAAATGGAAACATTTATGTTAAAAATTGTACATGGGTCCTTTTTCAAATAAATGAAAAATAAACAAACACTGTAGTTGTATCTGGGACCTGGAAGAGTTTGGTTCATGTTGGTGAGATGTCAAGATGCTGCTGTTTCCTGCACTGCCAAAGCAAATCCACTTCCAAAGGATGAGGAGTCACACTGGAATTGATACATTAAAACTGACGGCATCATAACTGTTCGTACCACTACACACTTGCTGAGGAAGCCTGTGTGGAGCTGAAATTCAGTTATGGGCGTTTCGTTAAATTCTGACATGTGGTGTAAGTGATCGACCAATCACAACAGACTGGCCATCTGACCAATCAGAGGAGAGTAGTCTCTCGGAAAGGAGGGGTTTAGAGAAACAGATTCCTTTATTGAGCAGTTTCAGACACTGAGAAACCTTGGATGCATGCAAACCTATTGTATAAAGAGACCCTTTAACAAAATTAGGAACTTTTAAAATAGCATAATAGGGGCACTTAACTTTAAACAAATCTTACCAACCAACTTTCGAATGGTGGTGTATTATCAGAAAAGGCTTTTGATCATTACAGCCTGTAAACACAATTATGATGAGTGAAGGTTCATCTGTTTATCATACAGCATGTTTTCATTGTGTTGACGAGAATACCCCATGAGCCATTACATAATTTGCAAGATCGGAACATATTTCACCCCACTTGTACGTGAACAAAAACATATGCACTCGCATATTCAAACTAACATTTCTGGAGTGCAAATGAAACGTTTTAAGAGAACATTGTGTGATACTTTATTGCCATTGCATGATAGGGGGCCGCCGGTATAATGTGCATACTAAAGGAAGAAGAGAGAGAGGTAGAGGATAGAGGTTGCAGATGGTTTATGTAATATTTGGCTCATGTAAAGCCCTGTCCAGTGCCGGGATTCCAGCCTTCTTGCTCATCTTTCTAAGGGGCCTCGTGTGACCGACTGGGAAACACAGCAAAGCCACAAAACATTAACAGCACTAACAGACCCTCTGCTAACAGGCAGAATCTAAAAAAACAAAAACAAATACAATCTATTTTCTTTAAATTCAGCATAAATTAAAGGAAGTAAATGGTTTACAATTTACATTATATATTAGGATTGCCACAATACCTTTTCCCAAAAGCGTGAAATTCCCCAATTCTCCTAGGCAATTTTAATATCACAGCAAAAATTAATAAGCTATACTGAACACATTCCTTTATTGAGGTTTATTATTAATACAGTGTAATTATTAGCAAATTAAATAGCATGACAATGAAGTAATGAGCTTTAATTAGTATCAACTTGAAACCAAAGTGGCGGTAGCTACTTATATGTCAAATTACCCCATTTTTATATGGGAAAATTACCCAAAATGCAGCATACAATTCCACTAACTGGGATCTTAAATACAAAATTTAAGGTAAAGTTGACTATGAAACCATCACCTACCAGAAATTGCTTTAAAACAATTTTCAATTTACAATTTTCACAAGTAATTACAAAGAAACAGAAAGTAACAGATTGAATTAAACGCTGAAGTAGAAGCTGAATTAAATGAAGTAAAAAATAAATAAATAGTATTTTCTTGTAAAACATACTCCAACAATCTGGTATATTTACAACTTTGAAAAATATTTTTTTGTAGTGCACAGAGAAAGAAATTTTCACTCAGAAACTGCTTGTAAATATCAGAAACAATTACAAAGAAACGGCCAGTAACTCAGCCAGGATTAAACATGAAATTCTGAAGTAGAAAAACCGAAAAACCTACTCCAATAATTATGGTCTTATTTACAAGTAACTTTGGAAAATTATTGTACACCAATTTTTTTTTAAGTAGGTTTGTAGTAAATCAGTGAATTAAGTTACATTATGTTGCATTTGCACACAGCACCTTTCCTGAAAAAGAGGAAAGATACTTTGTATCTACAAAGTGCTGCAAACAACGAACAGGCTGTTTCATGAGAGAAAGTCTATCCTACCCAAATTCCACACTCTTGCAACTAGCATGAACATGCACGCATGCTGACAAACACATGAACCTCTCCAAGCATGCAGGGACGCGTTTGCCCCACTGAGCTAGAATTAAAGGACCGGGAGAAACGTGAACCCATTCTGTTCACTCATCTTACACAACATGTTTCGGACACAAACACATGCATCACACTCACATTCCTACATCCTGGTGTTCGGGAACTGTAGTACAGTTCACTCAATGGCCTCTGACAAGCCTTACTGCCAAACATCTCAAAATTATGCAACACAAACAATGTGCAGAGCAAAACCAAGAAAGAGTCGCTGGCAGCGCACCAGAGAGATAGAGCGAGAGACTGCACAAAAGCCAGAACCGACATTAATGTTGTAAATAATCTCATTCAACAGTCAGTTAGTCAGGTTAGATAGACCTCAAATGTACTTCAAATCCACCACACAGGGGGAATAAAACATGATACTAAAAACTGAGGAGTCTCAATGTACCCAAAACCAAACGCTGTTGCCTCAAGGACAAACTGTGGCCACACAATTGCAGTTGAAGAAATCTTCAAGTCCTTAATCTATTCAGTTCATGCTAAGACCTCTATGTTTTCCAAGCATTAAAAGATCCCATATGAAAAGGAAAAAAACTGAGATCTTTGGAATATGTCTACTAGCAAATATCGATTTTTTATTTTATTTTATTGCAATGGACATGATTTTATCCAAAGTCTGTAATTCCATTGTACCAGGCAATTAACTCATTTGTTTCTAATGTTATTTCAAAGAGTGTGAAGGAAAAAAAACATCAGAGGAAAACGTTGAGAATGCCATTATTCAGTTAAGGAACAAGTCAAATAAAACGAGTATCTGCGCAATACTGACCTTGGACAGCCTTTTGTTTCATGGCCTTGAATTGATCAAGTCTGAGAACAGCTGAGAGGACTTGCATAGATGTAAGATTTGTAAACTCAAAATAACTTATCATGACAGCAACGAATCAGCATCACAGTTTCTCACATTTCAATGTGAAAGAGTGAAGTGACCCACTTTCTTAATAGCAGGAGGGCGGGACTGATGTTTTTTCTCTAGTGGTATCACTACTGTTATTGCTGCTAATAAATGAGTAACGTGTGATTAGCAAGTGTGCAGTTTCTGAAGGCTACTGTTCAAATGTTTGGGGTTGGTACAATTTTTTTTAATGTTTTTGAAAGAAGACTCACCAAGGCTGCATTTATCTGACCAAAAATACAGTAAAAACTGTAAAATTATGAAATAGCTACAATTTTTCAGCATCATTACTCCAGTCTTCAGTGTCACATGATCCTTCAGAAATCATTCCAATATGCTGAGCTCCTGAGACCCGCTTAAGAAACATTTCTTATTATTATCAAGGTTGAAAACAGTTATCCTGCTTAATATTTTTGTGGAAACCAATTTTTTTTCCCGGGATGCGTTCATGAAGAGAAAGCTTAAAAGAACAGAATTTACTTGAAATAGAAATATTTCGCAAATCTCCTCTTTATCGTCACTTTTGATCAATTTAATACATATTATTTTCAAATAAAAGTTTCAATTTCTTTTAAAAATGAAATTCAGAAATTTTGCAAATAAGACGACATCTGCTTGGAAACCCCATCTATCCTCTACAGTCCATCGGGGAATACATTTTGTTCTTATTTCTGGGAAATCACTTAGGTAAGAAGAACAAAATTGTAAATAATGAGCTTCATTTGCATTCGATGTACAGTCGTTTTTAGCAGGCTATTAGTGAATAAGGCTTTCCTTTGCTTCATCACATCTACTTAAATATCACTCAACCTCTCTCATCAAATTCATATTGGCTCTATAACAAACACATACTCTCTTGCATCCCCAAAACCATCATCAAGCCCAAAATCAAGCAGTTGACGGTAGCCATTGCCATATTTTTGTCAATGGCTACCATATTTTATAGTTCAACAGAAGAAAGAAACTCATTCAGGTTTAAAATCATTCAACAATATAAGGGTGAGTAAATGATGACAGAATTTTCATTTTTGGTCGAACTATCACTTTTACGATTTGCAGTAACTTTCACAGATACACGATTGAACAGAGAGCCTGATAATCAGACACAGACAGAAACAAGAGCTGTGAGCATGAGTGAATTTACGCTAGGGGCATTTTTCATTTATTAAGCAACATCTGACCTCTGCTCATGGCAGACAACACTTTCTTGCATCACAGGAGAAAGAAAGACAGTGAAACTCACTAAATAAAAAACAGAGAAAATCGCTGTTATAACCGGCTTTCTGAAGATTAAACTCGGAGATGAAATGCCTCGGATTCTCAGTTACAAATGCTTTATCGTTAATAAACATCAATAACCTGTTACCTCTCATGCAACAGGTGAACTTGATGAATTTCAATTAAAGATCTTTCACTTTTCAAAGCAGCAACATGTCAATCTATCACCAATTCCTCCTCACTGAGAGCAATCCACTGAGCTGTGTTGTTCTTTTATGAAAGTTTCTAATACATTCCTGTTAATACACTGGGGTGAGTCGTCACACTTACTCCAGTGAATATTTCTCAGAGTAAGTTTAGCATTTTTTTCTTAAAATCAATTCAATGGTAGCCTACATTTTAAGGAGTAAGTTGTCACAATTGGAACCTGCCACTAAATAGTCTATTTAGGCTTTTCTGCACAATTAAAACAGTAACACATTTATTAATTTCATTAAAAATCAATCTTTGAAAATTTAACAAATAAAAATATTGAAAGCTTTGCTTTTAAAGGGTATAAAATTAAATAAAATAAAATTACAACTTATGAAAACAACACATGACTCAATAAAAATGTTCCCCGGTGTGATATTAATATGGACCAATGATGGAAAGTCAGGCTCATTTCCCCGAATTGGACCTTTCAAACAGTTTGAGTGAAAAAACTGGATGAAAAAATGAATAAATAAATCTGCGATTCTTTTACTTTTAACGTTTGTGCATGTTTTGATAAAAAAAAAAAAAAAAAAACCTTCTCGTATGCAAGTCTAAAATAGTTAGTCTGTTAAAGAAATTGCCTTTTCACCCCATCAGTAAAATAGCACATTTAGTTATGAATTGGAGATGTTGGAAAGAATCGACTCACAGTTCACAGAGTCAACAAGTTATAATAGAGTGTCAGTGTCAACAGTCAGGTTCTGGTAAAAACTCCATTCATTTTCTATATAGGGAAATTGATGTTTAACGATAACTTAAGCTTTAAAGACAGACCTACTGTGAGATACAAGATTGTTAATCCATGGTATTGCTTCGGCTGAAGGCGTCAGTATTTTTAAAATAATTGTGTAACGTGTTTAACTTTGGAATTCCAGGTGAAAAATATTGATTGAGTCTGATTCGTTAACGAATCGTTCAGACCGGTTTGTTTGTGAACCGACTCAGATACGACTCGGAAATACGATTCATTCACTAATCGGACATCCCTCGTGCAGAATCCATAAGGTAAAACATCTAACAGATCTTTTTAGAGGTAGTCATGGTAACGTCGATCAGTTATTATCAGTTTTTATAGGTAAAAGTTAGACATGCGCACTGCGGCCTTGTTTATAAAGCTGATTGTCAAGGAGATAAATTAAAACACAATGCATCAACTTACAGAAACAAACTCAAGACAGTAAAGTGAAAAAACAGCCACAAAACATTCCACCATTCTACGGATATAATCATCAAACATAAAAAAAAAACGTATGGATGATATTGTCAATTCAAAACTTTTTACACAATCGACTGTAAATGAAAGATGTCTAAAAACAAGCGTCCGAAGTTGGCAAAACAACGTTTCAAGCATCTATGAATCACCTCGAGTTCATCTGATCTGTCTGAACGCAAGAGTGTTTCTCAATCGCAACAAAAGAGTCCAGAAAAATCATCAACTTCAGTTTGTCTTCAGAAACTTTTCTGTCTTTCACTTTAAACTGACAGATTACCTGTTTTCGGGATCCTGACAATCGTTTCGCCGAAGTCACATCCGAAAGTCAGCACGCCATTACAGATGTCGAGGCATTGTTCAAGAGTTTATGTTCTTCAACACTGTTACAATGCATCGGAAGATCTGCTGCACAGGGGAAGAAAAAAAACGGTTCAATGTGATTTTTACATCACATCCCTCTTCCGGCCACTTGGAGAAGGAGAGCAATGGATGTAACACTGAACAACTGAAGGAATAGGCCTACATTTGGAATAGAAACATTATTACATGATATTATATTATTACTAAAATATGCTGTAAAACAAGATATATGGGAGAGTCTGGGTTTCACACAGGCAAGTTTTCACAAGGGCTATAATATAATCCTAAATCCAAATCAGGGTTATTATCGTTGAGTTACACTAAATCTATCAAAACATTTTTGTTCATTGAAATAAAGCTGAAATAAAATATAAATATTGGATGGCAAAACTTAAAGTAAATGAAAATGTTTCATTTGGCAGCTAACTAAAAAAAAAATAATAATTAAAAAAATAAGAATATTAATTTTTAAAATATAAAATATTAAGTAATAAAGTGAACTTAAATAGTAATATAAAAACAGAACTATGACAAAAGCACACAGCAAAAATACAAAAAATTATTAAACTAAAAAAACATGTTAATATTAACTATATTAGTGTTACGGATGGTGTATGGCTGGAAGCACGAGGAGACGAGGAATAACTAGTAACAGGATTTAATTACAAAAACTCAGGAGCACATACACACACACTTGACATAAACGAGAACGGACAAGGAATGAGGGAGAACACAGGGTTTAAATACACAGTGAAGAAGATTACAAAATGACAGGCAGCTGTGAGGGAGGTGATCAGTGTCCATGGATACAGATAGGTGGCGGGAAACTCAGACGGGGAACACACGTGGCAAATCAAAATAAACAGAGAGTCCAAATAAGCCTAGTGGTGACATAACGCCCCCCTCCGGCAAGGCGCGTCCTCGCGCCGTAACAAAATGATGGAGGGGGACCGGAGGAGGTTCTGGTGGTGGACGCGACGATGAGGAAGTGCAGGAGAGAGGCTGGAGTGACATGGTGGTGAAGGGACGACGACGATTCCCTGACAGCACAGATGGAGATGGCCTGGTGGCACAGACCCAGAGCCGTCCAGTACCGACAGCCCACGGCAGAGTAGATGGAGGGAAGAGACCAGACGGCGAGGAGACTGACGGTAGCTGGGGAATGACCGACGGAGACTCGGCGGCAGGATCCATCGGCGCAGACGGAGAGCCAGTGGACTCCAGCGACGTCGCAGGATTAGGAGACCCCGGCGACATCGCGGCGACGAGTGCTGGAGATGGAGCCAGAGTGCCCGAGAGCAGAGGCGGAGGTGGAGTGAGGGAGGACAGAGGTGACGCCGAAGGGAAGGAGGAGCCCGCTGAAGCCAAAGGGGTGGAGGGATGGAGCGTAGCGGACGGACCGTAAGTCCGCGGCGAAGGCAGAGTGACGACTGACCAAGGGGGAGCCGGCAGGACGAGGGAACCCGCTGCAGCCGATGATTTGAGGGTCTCTGGTGGAAGCATAGGTGGGAGGAGCCAAGACGGAGCCGGCAGGTCGACAGGCCGAGATGAAGTGCAGAGGACCGAGGATGGAGGCGAAGCCATAGGATCCTCATGTACAGGCGCTGCGGATGGTGGGCTGACCAGCAGCTCGACGTCGGGGGAACTCCTCGGAGACGGTGCAGGACTGCGCACATCCAGCAGCGGCGGGGCTGGAGGACTGACTGAGATGGGTGTCAAGATGGTACAGAACTGACAGATGACAGGGCAGATACAGTCTCTGGACAAATCGGAAGCCGACGAATATACAGATGATGGGTGGGATAGGGCGGGAAAAGTAGCTTCGTCACAGAAGTTCATCAGCCAGTCCTCTTGTTCCATAGATTGGGTCCCCTCGTCCGCAGATGTTGTGGGCTCACACCCCTGGTCAGACTCCTGATGGAACTCCTCCTCCGTGGTGAGGGTCAGCTCTGTCCTCTTCGTCTCAGGCTCTAGCTGACGCGTCGCGGCGGGTGGTAGCTCTCCGTCTGCGGGGGGCACGCACGGGATCTCCGCGGTCGAGGGTGGTAATCCGGGCTCTGGGTCTGGCTGTGTTCTGGATCGGGCTGCGACGCTCTCCAGACACCTGATGATGGCCTCCTTCCAGTTCAGGTTCGAGGTGTCTGGGAGGTCGATCGGATGGTGGAAGTTTGCCCCGATCCAGAACAGGGTCTTCAGGGTTTCGTCGTCGAGGGGGCTGGTGAGTGCAAGGTAAAAGAAGTTTGTGGTGAAAGACAAAAAATCCTGGCTCTTCTGAGCTAGGGCGATGAACTCAAAATCCATCTTGTTTCGGTCCGTTCTTCTGTTACGGATGGTGTATGGCTGGAAGCACGAGGAGACGAGGAATAACTAGTAACAGGATTTAATTACAAAAACTCAGGAGCACATACACACACACTTGACATAAACGAGAACGGACAAGGAATGAGGGAGAACACAGGGTTTAAATACACAGTGAAGAAGATTACAAAATGACAGGCAGCTGTGAGGGAGGTGATCAGTGTCCATGGATACAGATAGGTGGCGGGAAACTCAGACGGGGAACACACGTGGCAAATCAAAATAAACAGAGAGTCCAAATAAGCCTAGTGGTGACAATTAGTATGTAAATAATACTTAAATAATAATAATAGTAGCAATAAGTCTTGCAATTGTTTTAGCGGGCAGTCCAATAAGAAGCGAGTTAGTAGTCGAGACGTGAGGTTATCAAAGCATGAACTAGTTTCAGTATCTTTGGGGCTGAGTGCAGTCGTTGGGCAATATTTGCAAGGTGGTAAAAGGTAGTCTTAGAAATAGAGTTTATATGAGATAGAAATGTAAATGAAGAACACCCAGGTTTTTAATAGGTCAAGAGGAAGAGCAGAAACGAAGCAAGCAGATATGTAAATTAGCTGGTCATCAGCATAACAATGATCGTAAAAACATGACAATGGCTAATATGACCAAGGGGTAACAAATAAATATTGAAAAGAAGAGGTCCAAGAACGGAGCCTTGAGGGACACCTTGAGAGAGAGAACAAGTGGAAGATTTGAAGTTATGGACAGCAATGAAGAATTGTCTCAGTGAGATATGATGTTAACCAAGAAAGAGCACTAACCATAATGCCTATAAGCTGAAAGACGAGAAACAAGCATGTGATGGGATACAGTGTCAAAAGCTGCTGTTAAATCAAGCATGATGAGAACAATAATAAGCCAGAATCAGAAGGTCAATGGTCATTTTAGCAGTGCAGTTTCAGTGCTACGGCCTAATCGAAAACCAGATTGATAGGGATCAAGAAGATTGTTAACACAAAGATGAGATTGTAGCTGAGAGGCAACGTTTTTTTTTCGAGCAGTTTAGAAACAAAAGATATATGTTTTTATTCATAGCAGAAGTCCTGATTTCTTCCAAATATGACAGCAGCAGTTTTTAATGGTAAAAGGGACAGACATGAGCAATGGAAGAGATTACAGATAGGCAGCCTTTAATAAGTGAGGAAGATGCTGGATCTGACTGACAATGAGCTAGTTTGTGCAGTTAGATCACTAACAGAAGATGAGCTGGTGAGAGGAAAGCTAGACCTGACGTGCTTTATGGAGACAAGTTAGAAGAAACTTCTCAAGAAATTTATGAAAATGTTTCATAAATAGATGTTACTTTGAGTATTAAATGTGAGTGTTATATTTTATTTTATGATTTGTTGATTTAATTTATTTAGGTCTGCAAAAAGCTTCTTAAAAATCGATCATTTCAGGCAGTTACTGTAGTTGCTCATTTGGTCCATCAGGGGACAGCACAGACTCGTTTTTCAGTCTCTGACAGCGGTGGGGCCTCAGCTGTTTTGGCACTGGACAGAGGTCTCCAATTTTTTATTTTTTTTATTTAGTGAGGAGTGATACAGCATGGTTTACTGGCAGTCTGGTGAAATATGATGAAAGCACACAATACTTCTTGGGAAGTACCAGGAAGGAGACTCAAATCTTATCATGTTTCATTATTAAAACTGCTTTTCAACCTGTTATGTAGTCTTGGTTTATATATATATGACTTCACTTGACTTGACTTGAATGAGAACTGAACTGAGCTGGACGATGACCTATTTTTTTTTTTTTTTTTTGCAGAACTGCTTTATTGACGAAATTAACTATTTCAATAATTGATGATCTTCCCAATGGAACTGAATCATCGCTGAACTGACTTCAGCTGAACAAATGCTTAATTTTCCTGTTTTCACTGTAAAGCTGCTTTGAAAGTATATTGTATAAAGCGCTGGGTTGAATACTGGTAAAGTGGGACACTTTCTGATAATGATCCTTCTGCATAATTTTGTATTATGATCTAAATGTTTTAGCCCCTCATATGATACTATTCTAAATGGCTTAAGAGCTCTACTATACTATACCGAATAAAGGATGGATGACTATTCCTCAAACACACATTTACCCCAAACCGCATTTTTCCAGGTGCTACTGTCAAATTGGGACACCTTTATTGGCAAACTGGGACACTTCAGACACATTCAATTGTTATTCAAGTGTAGGCCGAATTAATTAAATAAACACACGATAATAATATAAACAACAATAATAATACACATCACTTTTTATTAAGTACAGCTGATTCACCCACTTTCCACTCCCTCCCTCCCTCACCTGCCCACAATATTTTGTATTGGGTTTAATTTATTTCATAAAAATTTACATTAAAAAAAGGGAACCTTCATGAACATCTCTTATAGGCTAATTCATTTCAAACAGGCTACATTTCATTTCTGTTTTCTGTACGGTAGGTTAGTCAAAACGTCAATACAGCCAGTGCAAGTGAATGCCTCCCCGTCTTCAATAAGGTCATTCTCCTCGCCACACGTCTCAATAGAAACAGTTTAAGTCATTCTTTGTTGAAATATCTAGCAAGCTAACTAAATTTATGACAGACGTATAAAAAGGGAACTCTATTAGAATTGGGAATCTATTTGTTCCCCATTAGAATGATTTGAATTGCAAAATCACAAAAAACAGGAAGATTAATATAAATGTCTTTTTTTTTAATTCTGATCCATCATGACATCCTATAACAAAGTAGGCTATATAACAATTACAAACGATCCATGAATTTATTTTTATTTTCATAACCTTAACATGATTCACCTCATTTTATGATGTCATGTCATGTTATTTTACCATCACGGTTCACTGCAAGGTTGTTGAATATGTGCCACACACCCCCGAAAGTGATGTCATAGCCACATAACTTATTTTTTTATCACATAGGCCTACTTGCTTATGATGAGCTCAGTGTTGATTTTTAGTAATGGAAGTTTATACATGTAACTATAGAAATTTGGAAGCATAACTGTCCCACTTTACAAATTGTCCCACGTTATTAATCACTAAGGTGACTTTATGTTTCATATAGGCTACAGTCAACTAGTCATTGTAGGGGGAAAAAAATAGGGAGGGGGGTTGTGGATTGAATATACATTTCCAGACATTCATGAGTTGTAATTTTTTCAGAGCCTGAAATATAACTGTCAGGAAGTGCTTTGTCATTCTGGCGGACTACTGACCTCTTCATCCTCAAAGTCACGACTCACGACCGGCTCAACTAGATGACCATTCCATGTGAAAGTGATGAAGTATTTGGGAAAGGCCTCTATTAAACAACACTTGAGAGTGATGTAACGTTATTTCCTCTCTTCTGCTCAAGTAGCCTACGCTGGCAAGCGTGGAGGAGAGAGAAAGAAATGAACACTCGGGCAGAGCATGTGATAAACACCGGAAATAATGTTGATCCTAGTGGGGAAGTTTGGAAAACACATTGTGAGTTGAATAGGGATTTTTCACTTGTCTGTAATATTTAAACTGATTCACAATTTGATAATGATTTGTGAGTTTTCCATTTACATTTGGAAAGATAATGTTTGTATTGACATATCCTTAACACCCGTTCACACCAAGAATGTATAACTGTATTAGCATCCACACCAGCAGACATAGCCATAGGCTACTAAACACATCGTTCTGTTGATTAAATCTCGTGCTACATTTTTGTCGTCTGCCGCTTTAAATGCTCGAGTTCGAGCAGACTGGATTCTGATTGTCATTGTTTTCATCAACCAAAAAAGTCATTCTGAAAGTGATTCCAATGATATAGTTTCTCTGTGTCGTTATCATTTTAGTTGTGGTGTAGACTAAAAATTTGTGGTTTTTTTTTTATTTTTTTTATTTAGAACCATTTTTAGTTGCTACTTTATCCTTATAGTTTCTAAACAAAAAACGTCTCGGTTACTAACGTAACCTCGGTTCTCTCTAGAAGAGGGAACGAGTGTTGCGTAAGCTAGCTTACGCTACGGGAAAACCTCTTTTCTTCAGAATACTGAAGCCAAAAATGATCCTTATAATTAGTATTAATTTAAAACGCATTTGCTGCAGCGAGCAGACCTAGGCAAGGCAGCTCGCGCGCCTATTGACTGCTCTGCGGCAACTGCTGCAACCTATCGAGGGACTGCTCGTGACGTAAGCACCAATGTCGCCACGTCCCGCGCGAATGGGCGTGGCTTATGCCTATATAAGCCAGAGCTCGATACGATGCTCCTTGGTTTTCATCCACTGAAGCGAAACCAGATGGTAGCACAAGCACGGCAGGGTTACGCAACGCTCGTTCCTTCCTCTAGAGAGAACCAAGGTTACGTTAGTAACCGAGACATTCTCTAACGAGAGTACTCTTGTGTTGCTTAAGCTAGCTTACCCTACTGGAACCCAATTTAAAATGCTGTGCGTGCTAAACCTACCACAACACTGACCCAAGGGCAAGCGCCCTGAGCTCATATGATATGGGGATATAAAAAGCCGACAGGGAATGGGCTTCATAAGAATGATATAAGGCAAACGTGGCTACCTTAAGTGAATAGAGGGTGCTTAACACTGTATAACAGCCAGGGGAGGCAATAGCCTGCCTGAACTGAAAACTTTGCAGTCCGCTGATGCGAGTCCGGCAGAACTGAGCGGATTAACTAGACTGACAACAGTCTAGCTTGGAGAGTGGGAACTTCCAGGTTATAGAACCTTATAAATGTAGACAGAGAGGCCCAGTCTGCCGCCATACAGATATCGTGAAGGGAAATCCCACTGGACCAGGCCCACGAAGAGGCCACGCCTCTAGTGGAATGAGCTCTGACGCCCAGAGGGCAACGAAGGCTCTAAGATGTATAAGCCAGTGAGATAGCGTCCACTATCCACCTGGAAAGGCTATGTTTCGAGGCAGCTAGACCTTTAGATCGGCTACCAGAAGAAACAAAGAGCTGTCTGAAAGCAGCCGAACGTTCCACTTAAATTCTCAGGGCCCTAACCGGGATAGGAAATTCACGTCAGACTCGCTGTCAGATCCGAAGAGGGCTGACAGGGAGATGACTTGCGCTCTGAAAGGAGTGGCAAGTACTTTGGGGACATAACCATGTCTTGGTTTGAGGATGACCTTGGAGTCATTAGGCCCAAACTCAAGGCACGACGCGCTAACAGAAAGTGCGTGTAAGTCACCCACCCGCTTGACTTAAGCGATAGCCACCAGAAAGGCGGTTTTCAACGAGAGATACTTAAGGTCCACAGACTGTAGAGGTTCAAAAAGGGCACTCTTCATGGCCTCCAGGACCAGGGAAAGGTCCCATACGGGAACCGAGGGTGGACGAGGAGGGTTCATCATTCTAGCTCCCTTAAGGAAGCGGACTACAAGGTCGTTCCTACCCAGTGACTGGCCGTGCGAATGTTTGACAAACGCAGCAATAGCCGCCACATATACCTTGAGCGTGGATGGGGATCTACCCTTATCCAAGAGCTCCTGTAGGAAGGAGAGAACCTCCGATACTCCACTGCAAGCTGAGCACCAACCTGAGAACACTGACCACTTGGAAGCATTAAGCCGTCTAGTAGATGGCGCTCTTGCTTGCGTAATCGTGTTCTTTGTGAAGCATATTGGACACTGAGTGTTGTCTTGAGACGCAAAGAGGTCGACTTCCGCTGTGCCAAAGGTGTCCCACAACAGCTGAACTGTCTGAGGGTGGAGAGACCATTCCCCTGGGGGAACGTTGTCCCTGCACAGCCTGTCTGGACCCATATTCAGATGGCCTGGCACATGCGCCGCTCTCAGCGAGAGTAGGTTGCGCTGAACCCATACAAGGAGGCGTTCTGCCAGTGCATGAAGGTTCCGTGATCCTGTGATTCCCGAAGCCTGACCCTCGAATGCGAATCTTAAGAAAGGCCTGTGACGGGGGGCTATTTGTATCTGAAAATAAGCGTCTTTCAGATCCACTGATATAAACCAGTCCCTCGGGCGAATTTGCGCGATAATTTGTCAGGTTGTAATCATTTTGAACGATCGCTTCATGAGAGCACTGTTCAAAAGCCTGAGATCTAGAATGGGTCTGAGACCGCCATCCTTTTTGGGTACCAGGAAGTAACGGCTGTAGAAACCCGACTCGCTCTGGTCTAGAGGGATGGTTTCTATGGCGCCCTTCAAGTACAGTTTCATTATCTCGGCTCGAAGCAGATGAGCTACTTTTTGATCCACTGTAGTTTCAACCCGGGCTCGAAAGTGCGGAGGTCGGCGAGCGAACTGCAGGGAGTAGCCTCGTTTTATAATGTTCAGCACCCAATCTGACACACCCGTGATAGCTTCCCATGCTTTTGCACGTATAGCTAGGGGTAGAATGGTATCTGGGATCTGGTCGCTGTAAGCTAGGGACCCGAGACCTGATAGGGCTGATAAATTGACACTGTGCTTGCAGTGTTTAACTGAGGCAGCATGCTGAGACCAACAGGGGGTTGATTTACACATAACATTCTGGTCACGTGGGACGGGGAATGATTTATGTGTGTGCGCGGCACAGAGAGCCCAGTGTTTAACAGTAAGTGTGCGTGCTGAGAAGCGGGCACCTTCTTTACACTTAAAACACCATCGGCATGAACCGCCTTTATTGAAACAGGCCCTGAATGAGTGTGTGTCACTGAGTGGGCCGTGCTTATGTGTAGGGGTGAACACTGGGACGTGGGCACATTTCCTACATTTAAAACACCTTCGGCGAGAGCCGGATAAACAGACATAATGCTCATTTTGAGATTTATCTGGGTCGCCATAAAAACGGCGTTTGGGTACAGGCGAGCGGGTTGTGCAACTGGCTCGTTGGCTGTAGAATACACATCTCCAGTCACCGCGGCCGCGGGAACTGGGAGAGCGACGCTGATTTCAAAGGCAGTCCGGCCGCAGTGGGACTTGACTTTCGCCGTCTTCCTAGAGTCAGGAAGATTTTGGTGGCGCAGGATCCAGCGTGATCTTGGGCCTGGGTCCCTGAGGAGGGGGCGGCCTGCGACGGCCAGCCGAGCTCGAGCGTTGGCGCTCTCTTGGTCGCTGACGCTGAGAAGCTGGCGGTGGAGGCGGCGGGGAGGCTGTCTTCCGTGCAGGCGGCTGTTTCCTAGAGCGTCCTGACGCGGAACTCGAGCGTCGAGGGATGAAGTGCCGCATAGCCTGCGACGTCTTCTGGACCTCCGAAAAACGCTCCACAAACCCATCAACAGCTTACCCGAAAAGCCCGGAAGGAGACACAGGCGCGTCGAGGAAGGAGGCTCTGTCAGCGTCCTTCATATCTGACAGCGTCAGCCACAAATGTCTCTCGACAACGGTAAGAGACACCATGTTCCTTCCGATGGCCTGGGCGGCAGACTTGGTGGCTCGCAGAGCTTGGTCTGTGGCGCTCCTTAAGTCAGTGAAGCTGTCGGGGTCCGTGCCCGCCTCGTCCAAGCAACGGAGAAGGTTGGCTTGGTAAATCTGCAGCACCGCCATCGTGTGGAGTGCTGAGGCGGCCTGGGCAGAAGTAGTTCGGCAGGCTTTAGAAGGCAAAGCGGCCTTAGGCCGTGTGTCCGGCAGTTTTCAGCTGGCTAAAAACGCTAGACGCTCTGCTGAAGATTTCTAGCTGCGAGGGCTTGAGAGTGTTTTGGCAGCGCAACGTTTTTTCCGTTGAGGCGCTTCGTTGCTATGATATGATATGATATGATATCCGCAGCAAAGTTTACTTGTAACTGATTTCGCAGATAATTAGTTTTATACTAAAAAAATATTTTTCATCCATGTTGTTCGGTTAGCTCTGCTGGTTGATGTTGTTGTACAGAAAGAATGTTGTGACAGTTGGTCGGTGTGGTATTAGTCCCGCCCCTCCTCCACTGTGATTGGACGGCTGGGTAAAAAGTGACAGTGATGAGCGCTGCGTTTTACCCAAAGTTGAAAATGTTTCAACTCTCGGCGACCAGTAAAAAACGCCGAGCTCTCAGAGCTTCAGCGTGAAAAAACGCTCAGCGCCTCGTTACGCTCATGGCGTTTAAAAAAATGCTTTGGTGGACCTTAGAACGCCATCAAGGTGCGTTGCGATCGCTTCCTCGACCGGAGGAATGGAAACATATCCTTTGTCCTTCGCGCCGTCCACAATGGAGAGCGTCGAAGAGACAGATGATTGCAGCCTAGCCGAAAAAGGAGCCTTCCAGGATTTCGACAGCTCCTCGTGCAGCTCGGGGAGAAATGGGGCGGGCCTCGTGGGAGGCGCTGCGCGGCGACCAGGGAGAACGCAGCCGTCGAGTCTGTTGGGCGCAGGCTCATTGGGCAGCGACCAATCCACGACATGGGGGAAAGCGAAGCTGGCGGGGATCCTGCCGGCGTGCATTCGTCCACCGGAAGCTCTTCAGGCGGCCTCTGAGAGCGGCGCTTCATACGGCGCGGCGCAGAAGAGGGAGGCGGAGGTGCGGAATCCACATTGAAGATGGCCAGTCGAGCCCGCAGGGTCGACGAGGCCATGGTGTCGCACTCGGGACATCCGCCCTTGGCCACAGGAAATACGAGGCATTTGTATCAACGCCTCGGCTCTTTTAGTCAGAGAAAAACGTGAGTGTTGCGGCGGCAAACCAGTGTTAATTTTGACAGCAAATTTTGATTTAGTTTTAGTCTTAGTCTTTTGACTAAAATGCCATTTAGTTTTAGTCATATTTTAGTCATCTGAATTGTTTTAGTTTTAGTCTAGTTTTAGTCAACGAAATACAATAACATTTTAGTCGACTAAATCTACAGTAGATTTAGTCGACTAAAATATAATGGGTTTAGGTAAATTGTAATGCATTAATTTAGAATTTCTCTAAAATTTCCAAACCCATATACTCCCGGAGAAAACATCTATTAATCTATTAATATGAATGATTTTTAAGTTTGAACATGCAATACAGACACAGATTTAACTACTATGACTTAAAAATATCTTACAATTAAATAAAACCACTTTTCCTAAAGTAGAACAGTCTTCTTTTCAATGAATATGCATTCTTTATAACTACTTGCAAACATCATTCTTTATTCTTTCAAGCAGACATATTTATTTGTATGAATTAAATATAATTAATCCTTATTAAAGCTATTAACAAACAATGAATGCTTTTCTCTTTTTCTTTTGTTGCTTGATCAATATTAAGGACACAGACCGCATTATGTTTATTGCCACTGTCACTTTAAGACGTCAGATCATGTCCAATGACATGCGGATACAATTGCACTGATGATACACTCACAACTGTTTAAGACATAACCAGCATAGTTTACATAAATACTCTCCACAACGGACATTTAGACATACTGTTGTGTGTATTTGTCCATTCAGACACGAAAGAGAGCTTAATTCAGTCCTCGCGTGCTTGTGTCAATGTGCATGGCTGCACGCTTCGCTTCGGGTCGGGTGTGTGCGCACAGAAAACCGTACCGAATAGAGCTCTTTTTTGCATCGTCACTCTTATTCAGATCTAAATGTCTGCTCTACTCATTCTCCCAGACGTTCACATTTTTTAACGTTTTATGAGACCACGGGGTAGATCACGTTACAGCCTACAAATGTGCGCATCTACCACACACGCAGGACATCAGTTCTGACGGATCGCTTCCCAAAACGTCACTAACATTTTCGTCTAGTTTTTATTCGTTGACGAAAATGTCAATAGATTTTCGTCATAGTTTTTGTCATTCAAAACTATTTTTTATTTAGTTATCGTCTCGTTTTCGTCTGTGAAAAAATGTCGTTGACGAATAATTTTCGTCATTATTTTCGTCAACGAAATTAACACTGCGGCAAACACACACGGAGCGTAAGAAAGGATATGGGCGCCGGATAGCGCAGCAGGAACGGCGAATGAAGGCGGCGAGAAGACGACCTGCTTCCTCAGAGAGCTCGTCCCGCTGAAAAATCTGTTCGGCGGCCAGGCTTCTTCTCCGAGATCCAGCGATGCAAAAGCTTCGCTGAAGAGATGAAAATCAAGGAGCATCCTATCGAGCTCTGGCTTATATAGGCATAAGCCACGCCCATTCGCGCGGGACGTGACGACTGAGGGCGCTTGGTGCTTACGTCACGAGCAGTCCCTCGATAGGTTGCAGCATTTGCCGCAGAGCAGCCAATAGGCGCGCGAGCTGCCTCGCCTAGGTCTGCTCGCTGCAGCAAATGCGTTTTAAATTAATACAAATTATAAAGATAATTTTTGGCCTCAAGAAAAGAGGTTTTCCCGTTGCGTAAGCTAGCTTACGCAACACGAGAGTACTCTCGTAAGAGAACAACCCATTTGTGGGGCATGTTGTCACACTGTATGAGGTAGAAATTAAATAGCATATTAATAGCTAAACAGTATAACAATTAAAACCCCAAACTATTCATGACTTAATGAATAATAAAGAAATTGTTTAACAAAATATGATTTTTTTTTTTTTTTTTTCTGTAACACTTTACAATAAGGTCTCATTTGTTAACATTAGCTGCATTAGCTAACAGGAACTGAACAATACATGTATTACAGTAGGCTATTCATTAATCTTTTTTAATTTTAGTTAATATACTAATAGAGTTGCTCATTGTTCATGTTAGTTCTCAGTGCATTATCTAATATTAACAAATACAACATTTGAT
Source organism: Tiaroga cobitis (assembly GCA_030578255.1). NCBI lineage: Eukaryota > Metazoa > Chordata > Actinopteri > Cypriniformes > Leuciscidae > Tiaroga > Tiaroga cobitis. Next base: position 55,852,542 of record CM060595.1, on the reverse strand, counting down.
TTTAATAATGTATTAGTAAATGATGAAATTAACATTAACTAAGATTAATAAATGCTGTAGGAGTATTGTTCATTCTTAGTTCATGTTCAATAAAGTAGTTAATGAAACAGTTTTTAATTGTTTTACTTTTTTGTTTACAAAAACTTAAAAATGTGTATTGTGTATTCATTTATTCTAAATGAATGAAGTGGAATTTTATGGACATGCGATTTAATATATATATATATATACTGTTTTATTAATTGTGTGTTTTTTTATTTAAATGTCATTTATCAAGACATTTCTCATTTATATACACACTAATATGTTTACACTGACATTTTCATGACGTAGCTATTAGTAAGAGTCATATATTCCATGTTTATCACAATACAATAACTATTAAAACATTTCTATAATAGTTTATATGGAAATATTTGACTGATATATGGCTCAGTTATGATAGAAAGCTTTTGCAACAGCATTTGTGCAACAGAGGTTAATGCAGGGGAGATTTCCCTGCAGGTATAACTTCTTCTTACTACAGTTAAGTTTACACCGTTTACTGGTAAACTCCCTTCTGTCATTCATTGTGCTGAAGAAACGAATAAAACAAGATCACAATCATCCTATATTTAGCTTGACATGTTCAGTCCGCCACCAGACATCTAGAATTCATTGTTACAGTGATCTACAGTTCCTGGAGTGTCATTTTCACTCTCTTCTAGGTATCTGTACCTAAGAGAGTGAAAATGACACTCTCTTGATCCAGAATGTTTGTTTTAGGATCAAGATGAGATATGATAGATGTGATTGTAAAGACAAGCTCAAGGTAAAGGTCTTTTATATGAAAAACTAGTTTTCAGATAAAATACTTTTAAAGGCTTTCCTCACATGATCTGTTTCCACTGGTTTACTCATTACAGGTTTAAGAAACATAGATCCGGTTCTGATATTCTACTTTGTGACGTAATATTTAAATGAAAAGGACTACTGATTATTTATGGATTTATTATATTTTTAATTGTCTGGATCTGTTAATGTATTTACAAAAATACACAAAATGTAGACAGTGACTTGAATAAATGTATGAATATGATAAACATAATGTTTATTAGTAAATTAAAATGTATAGTTTGAATGATATGAGGCCTAAAGTAAAGATTGCCAAGTTGGTGTAAAGATAATAATAATAAAAAATAATAATAATTATTATTATACACCGCATTGAGCCATTTTTTGCACAGCTTATTGTGATTAATAACATTCTAACATGTCAATAACTTTAAGTAGTGCAAAGTTAATTTCAACGATTTTTTAAATTTGTGAATCGATGTGAATGGGTAGAAAATTTAATCACGATTCATATAAATATTTTTACCCCACCTCTATACTATTATCAATAATATAACAAATATAAAATATGAATAATATTACAATAAATGATCAAAGTCAATGTGGTGTTACATGTATGGTCATGACATTTACATCATAAAATTACATCATACAGGACATTAGCCTACATCACAATACAATCCAGTTTTATACAATTCAGACTTTAAGTTGTATCGTTAGTTTTATTTATCTATATTTTAGTTTATAGTTAGTTTTTTTATTTTAGTTTATATTATATAATTATATATTTGGTTCCGTTTTGACCAATATGACAAATAAATATTTTTTTACTGAAAAAAGTGATCACTATATGACACCAATATGACAGGGATTTTATATGTCTTGGTTCTGTTTTGAGTCCCATGGCAACAGTCCTGACGGGCCCATGATATTATCTGATATACTATATGTAATCGATGACAATGTTATGGGTGTACGAGGGTGAGGAGGTTTCCTCTTTGCCACCCACTCCTAGATGCCATTCTCTCTTTCTAGATCTCTCTCCTACACAGAAATATGGGTTCAGACATGCCCAGAGAGACACATTCACCCTTATTTAATCCCTGCTGGTTCAAGCCAGCACAGGGAAACATCCCGGCAGGATACACAGGATAAATATCAGCCAAACCAGTTTATTCCTGCTCTGCCTCCAGCCGATGGAGTGGATTCTGCGGATATACATCCCATGAGTGTATGATGTGTGATAAGAGCAAGGCTGGAACCTTGAATAAATGATAAAATAATAGCATATTTTACACTCTAAAAACTGTTGGTTTAAATTAATCGTTATAAAGTGTTTAATTTAAACCAATGGTTGGGTTTGTCCATATTTGACCCAAACATGGGTTGAAACAGCCCAGCATTTTTTTAGAGTGACTGTCAAGTCACCTTCATTTATATAGCGCTTTTAACAGATTGTTTCAAAGCAGCTTTACAGTGATAATAGGAAATTAATGTAACAGAGATTGTTTTTGCTTTACAGCAGCTCTAGAATAAAGTTATTGTCCAGCTAAAGTTAGTTTTGATTGATTCACTTCCGTCGCAACGATCATTAGTTATCAACTTAGGGGACACTAACACGACACCGTTCTAACAGAAAACCCTTAACGCGCTCCGGCCGCTCATTTGCACAAAACAGTGCCTGGTGGCTCGAGAACGCAAACCATGAAATAGGTTTCTAGGTACAAGCCTTGAATATATACATAATACAGAATTTTTTATCGCTTCCGCATAGCCACGTGAACCGGAATTATCCCGACAACGCTTATCTGTACAGAGGTAAAGGGAGGGGAAGGAAGGCTTCACAGGGGAGAGACTAGTTGACACTTCAGGACTGCGTTGTCGTCATGTCCGGGCTCAGGTCCTTCATCAGATCCGGATACGGCCTGGATCCGGTGGACTGCTGTAAACCTCGGGATAAACAGAGAGACTGATATTAGTGTAGACGCCATCCTTCTTTTGATGTAACAAGTACATCAGGATTTATGGGAAGTGTTCCCGGTTCTCTTCCCGACTATCGGTCGATGAACATTTCCGTCTTAAAACAGTTGTCAAATATTAAATGTTTCGCTTCTTACATCATACCACGCACTCTTTCACTCTTTCATCTTTGATCTGATTGTCCATCTCACTCATTCTGACATTGGCGAGCTCTGTTAGACTGTTGAGACTGAGCATGTGAAAAAAAAAGACATTTAAAACCTTTTGACATCATAACAACAAACAGATCTGTGAATAATGGAGTGCAGAAGAGCAGCATCAAGAATATCAAATATCCTGGATTAGATGAGATGATATTTCATATGACATTTGACAAGATAGTTCAGAATGAACCCATCCATCAACCACAGAACACACAAGCAACCAGAACATTCTAGCAACCAACAACCTGGAAAACCATTGTGACTGTGAGTTTTGCACAGACAGACAGCATTCACATTTTCTTCCGAAAATCTGTACTGGCTCTGCATTACAGGCCTGTATCTCTTTTCAGTGGCTTATTTTTCTGTTTCTCTCTTTTTTTAATATTTATTTTTGGCCTTTACTGAGATATGATAGTAAAGAGAACTGACAGAAAGAGAAGTGAGAGAGAGGAAGAGGAACGGGAAAGATACCCGAGGAGGAACTGAAGCCAAACTGAGTTTTCTTGTTCTCTCACATTCACAAAGATGTAAATGTATCTGCTCATTTCCCTGATAATATTACAAACAAACAAACAAACAAACAAAACATCTCTCTATTATTTCACACCTGTGTGTGTGGGGAGAGAGAGAGAGTGCTGTGAATGAAAACCTCTGTGAAAGGTGTGAGTACTTCTGTTATGCTTTCATTCACAGCTCTCTCTCTCTCTCTCTCTCTCTCTCTCTCTCTCTCTCTCTCTCTCTCTCCCACACACACAGGTGTGTGGGAGACAGAGCGAGAAAGAGAGAGAGAGCTGTGTGTGGGAGAGAGAGATAGAGAGAGAGAGCTGAGAATGAAAGCATAACAGAAGTACTCACACCTTTCACAGATGATTTCAGTCCTTTATTCTACACCTGAAACTCAGGTTGTGGTTGTACCTTTAGTCCCAGTGGTTTTACAACTGTAGAGAATGATGACACAAAGAATTAGACAACTTTACACAAGGCAGAGTAATATGTAAAATCATGATTACATCAGTTTCCTTCCTGTGGGCTCTCTTGTCTGATTAAAACGCAACATATACGCAATTATGGGACTCACCCCATTCTTTAAGTTTGTCATGATGATTGGCATTCATCCGGAATGATTTCACTCTTGCAGTTCACAGCTTATTCAGATTCCTCTCATCTTCCTTTTTGAACAGATTCTTATCATTTCCTTAAGTTTTCTAATTCTTTACATTTCTATTAATACATTCACAAGCTCTGGTGTGTGTTGTATCGGTTCCAAGAGTTGCTCCATGCGTGCAGTAACAGTTCCCTGAATATTTACCATTCCATCAGCATGAAACTATGTTCTCGTCCTTCTCCTTAAGTGGCCATCTTCAGACCTCAGAGTCATTTCAATAATGCCACACATGCATCTGAAAACACCATGATGTGCAGGTAATCAATCTATTATAAGAAACAATAGTCAATCAAAATTACTTATTACCTCACATAGATTTTGTATGGAAGTCCATTTCCGAAATTATGACACAGAAGTCCGAAATCTGAGATAAAAAGTAAAGATTATGACATAAAAAGTCATAATTAGCCAATGTGATTAATTATTGAAATAATGACATCATAATTAAAAACATTTATCTCATAATTATGAGGTTTTTAGTCATAATTTTAACCTTTTTATCTCATAATTATGATTTGCTAGTATGACTGTGATTTGAACCCAAAACCTGCGTGTCACCATCAGGATGCCCTGCTGTTTGACCTACAAGAATGCTGAAATTATGGGATTTATGAGTGTGAATGACCATTATATGATTGTTATGTTAACAAACCCATTCCCGTGCTTATATTAATGGACCATGAGTGGCTAAAACTGTGCTTCATATTCACAAGCAAAAAATAGCACAAATGAAGTAACTGCAGATTCCATCATGATGAACTATTCTGTCTACAAAAATATAATAATGTTTGTGCCACACATTTTATAAGATTACAGTACTCTAATTAACAGTTTTGGGGAAAGTTACTTTTAAAAGTAATGTTGTTGTGTTGCTCCCTAGCCTGGTTAAAACCAGACCATTCTCAGTTGTAACTGAGTTATGGTCTGGCAAAGCGTCATAGCAGGGGCGTAGCACAAGATCCCGGGCCCTATGTATAGACAGTCCTGATGGGCCCCCATGTTCCGAACTTCCAAATAAAATATATTCCAGACTTTTCAAGGGGCCTCTCTCCCATTGGGGCCCTGGTAATCAGTACTGGTTTTACCCCCAGTCCGACGCCCCTGCGTCATAGACAAATCATTTCCAGAGGAGCGTCACCAACGGACGTCGCGGATAGACCTAAAACCAATCAGAGCGATGAAGGAGATGACGTATGCAGAGCGGTGGAGAAACATCTCCGAGTGTTGTTCTTTGCTCGGTTTTTAATAAAAAGGAAACGTTCAAATCGCTTAAAACAGACGCGATAGCTGATTAGAACGAGTGATGTTTGACGGCGGCATCCATCTTTGTAATGTAGGCTACAAAATCTGCTTCAAAATCCCAGCGCTGTCGTCATCGTGTAAAGCCCGCCCCAACGTTTCTGATTGGTGCCTCGATTTCGACGGATTGGAAATGGGCTTGAATGAGCTCTTTGCCAGACTAACTTTCAGAGCAAATCTAAATTTGACGGAAGTTGACTGGGTTTTCCCAGGCTAGTTACTCTCTAAAAGAAGAAACTAATTGCATTATTTTCTTTTAATGTAAAGTAATGCATTTTGTTACCTTTGTGTTACTTTTTCTCACCTGGGCTGGGCTCGCTTAATAGTTTTTTTTAAAAAACAAGTAAAAGTTCTATTTTTGAAAAATGTAAAGGCCCTTTCACATCAAAAATGCAAATGTAAAACGAAATACAAAATCACGCCTGAACAAACCTTTCATCTGTGCTGCCATTCTGGCCTGCAGAAGAATAAGACACAGGAGAAACGTAATAAACGAACACAAGTTTACGTAATATTCTGAGTTTGCATTTTAATTTCTTTTTTAATCATTTTAGGAATAGTGAATCTGTTTTTGTGCGAGCGAGATGAGTAAATGCATTCTCACGCTAATGTAGTCTAGATCAAGAATAAGCATCATGTTCACACACAGCGCCTCTGCACTTACTCACGATTTCAAGAGAGCTGCCAGTCAGAAAGAAGGTCCCAGGTTCGAGTCCTGGCTCAACCAGGAGGCCTTTCTGTGTGTTGAGCAGTTGTGTTGAGCATCTTCTGGGTTTCCTCATGGTGCTCCGGTTTCCCCCACAATCCAATAAGTCAATTGGGGACACTACACATTGTCTGTGCGTGAGCCCTGTAATGAACTGTCCATCATTCAGGGTGTTTCCCCAGCTGTGGCTCAAGATGCCGGGTTAGGCTTCAGCCCCCTGCAACACGGATAAGGATAAAATGGTTTGGATAATGGATAGATGAATGAGATTTAAAGCTATTTTATTTAAAAAAAACAAGAACTCTTCAACATTTGTGGTAAGGAACATTATTTATTTATTTATGCACTCTAAAGTATCTCTACACTCTCTCCAGGTCGCACTGAGGTCGGATCGGACAAACAGGAAATGGCACTTTGGCACAAGTTTGAAGCCAAACACGTGCACTTAATTCTACTGCAGGAACACCCCTGGCCTTTCTACAGGCAGTGTGTGTCTGTGTGAGCATACAGGTGCTTGTTAAGGCTCTGTCTTTGATCAAGCCCCAACAGGCTGAACACACCTTGGCCATGAGAGGAATTCTCCTTTTTTCTTTTA